>OV883999.1:5221867-5616434 GCA_930367275.1 Bombus pratorum
ACACGCACGCTTGTTGCCAACCGACTCACTCCAGAATCTTCTAACGGCAGTCGTTTGTCTCAACTCAGACCCTTGACGCCCTCTTATCCTTACACACACACTCTCATGTACAGTGTAAATGTATCACTTCCCTAACAATATATATATATTATATGTCGGGTTTACATTAGAATTATGGTTAGGGGCGTGAAACGAATCTTCGTTTGGATTACACGTGTCGTTATGCAATAGAGAAGACATTGACTAGTGCAGATACGATTATCATAGAACTGGACAAGTAACCGTGGTAATTAGATATTCGAGAAACTAATGACAATGATCCTAGGTTCAATAACGAATCCACGGTCGACGGGATGATAGATGAACGTGCTCACAAAATCTAAGTCGGACGCGTAATATCCACTGATCGTAAGGAGTTACTTTATGTGTCGATGGGACCACAAGGAAGAATGAATTTCCGTCCCGATGATGCCACAGAGGAAAACTATCGTGGGGTGTGTCTAAGGGCACGAGATCATCGGATTCGTCGAGGGTAGCCTTCGTTCAGAAAGTAAGGGAAATTGGCGTTGCTGCTAATTGGTCAATCTCCATATCGGTGGTTAGAGAAAGATGCTCGTCGCCCTCAAAGGAAAGTTTCTAGTGGGAGACGCCGTTCGTTGAAAAATAGGTCTCCCCTATCTTCCCGTAGTTGGGACAAAGACTGTTTGTTTGAAGAACTTTAGTCAACTAAATCTTAAGATTTATAGCGGGCCCTCAGGCTAGCTGGACATGTACTGCGGAGACGCATCGACATCTGGCAATCATCTTACTCGAAGAATAGGGTCTGCGTGTGGCGAGCCACGGGGCAGAAACTGTTGGAATGTTTACTGTCGCGTGCCGCCACAAATATTTCTTTTAAGGAGAGCTATAGAATTACTCCATGCCTTTGCTAGACAAAGCGTTCATCCCGTGACCGCGGCTACGTTCGGCGACTGGCTGTCGCCTCGAGCCCAAGCTCACTATCACAAATCTCGAGTAAATACAATCGGATCGAATGACGACAATTGTTTAATTACGCCTATGATAGAATCTAGATTACGGTGTTGAGGGATTTTTCCGAAGTTCGAAAGGGAAGGCTCCGGTGTTCTTCCATCTCCGACATATATATGTCATATATATATATATATATGTCGGAGATGGAAGGACACCGGAGCCTTCCCTTTGGAACTTCGGAAAAATCCCTCAACACCGTAATCTAGATATATGTCATATATATATATATGTCGGAGATGGAAGGACACCGGAGCCTTCCCTTTGGAACTTCGGAAAAATCCCTCAACACCGTAATCTAGATTCTATCATAGGCGTAATTAAACAATTGTCGTCATTCGATCCGATTGTATTTACTCGAGATTTGTGATAGTGAGCTTGGGCTCGAGGCGACAGCCAGTCGCCGAACGTAGCCGCGGTCACGGGATGAACGCTTTGTCTAACAAAGGCATGGAGCAATTCTATAGCTCTCCTTAAAAAAGGAAATAGTTGTAACACTCGACAGTAAACAATCCTACGGTCTCTGTCCCGTAGCTCGCCACACGCAGACCCTATTCTTCGAGTAAGATGATTGCCAGATGTCGATGCGTCTCCGCAGTACATGTTCAGCTAGCCTGAGGGCCCGTTATGAATCTTAAGATTTAGTTGACTAAAGTCCTTCAAACAGATAAACAGTCTTTGTCCCAACTATGGGAAGATAGGGGAGATCTATTTCTTTCAACGAACGACGTCTCCCACTAGCAACTTTCCCTCGAGGGCGGCTAGCATCTTTTTCTAACCATCGATAGGGAAATTGACCAATTAGCAGCAACGCCAATTTCCCTTACTTTCCGAACGAAGGCTGTCCCCGACGAATCGGATGATATCGTGCCCTTAGACACACCCCACGATAGTTTTCCTCTGTGGCATCATCGGGACGGAAATTCATTCTTCCTTGTGGTCCCATCGACACATAAAGTAACTCTTTACGATCAGTGGATATTACGCGTCCGACTTAGATTTTGTGAGCACGTTCATCTATCATCCCGTCGACCGCGGATTCGTTATTGAACCTAGGATCATTGTCATTAGTTTCTCGAATATCTAATTACCACGGTTACTTGTCCAGTTCTATGATAATCGTATCTGCACTAGTCAATGTCTTCTCTATTGCATAACGACAAGTGTAATCCAAACGAAGATTCGTTTCACGCCCCTAACCCTAATTCTAATCTAAACCCGACATATATATATATATATATATATATATATATATATATTCGGTTATTTTAGTGTGTTCTGGTTACATCAGATCACCTAAATATTTGGTATAATAATTTTACTATGAATAATATTATGTGTTGTGTACTGACTATTTGAACGTTACTTTCTACCCTTTCAATCAAAGATAATATAAATACAAACAAAATAAGTTCGAGTATCCAAAAATTAGAAAGAAAGAATGCATGAAAGGATAGACCTTAGTAATCGCCTAGGTCTTTATTAACATTTGGGCCCCTAAGGTGCTTGTGTGGCATTTCACTCCTCACGCCCACCTGTGCCGAATGCCAATTCCTCGTCCAAGTCGGTGGGGCCTGGTAAACACTGACTTGGTAATGGTAACGGAGTAATATTGGATATTTTAGGAAGGCAATGCGAGCGTAAGAGTGTACCTTTCCCGAGTAAAGGAGGGGGGCGTCTTCGCGGGTTAATAACCCGCGAGATCTGCGTCAGCCGCTGCTCGTCCTTTCTCTGTTCTCTAATCTGAACTGACTCCCACTTCGAACTGATCAGATTGGTTGCGGAAATGGGGATTCGATGACAGTACGGGAATTTGATCCTAATGAGTCCGAGTCAAAAATACCGTACTCCGTGGGTCATATCATTGACCATGGTAGGAGTGGCACTCTATCACCAATAGTTGATGCCTGAATTTCAACATGTACATGTGGAAAGAACTGATGCGATCGAAAAACCATGTTCAACGATTATTTGCAATCAACGAGTCAGCCGAGGGTCGGTGTGTAGAATTTGCCAATATCATAAAGTTGGAGATCCTTTTACCAGGATTAAATAAAAGTAACCAAAATATCGGACGACATTACATCTATATTTCTTACTGAATGTGTTATGAATACGATATGTAAATTCGAGTATTGTATGAATCATATATACCCACGGTAATTCGAAAGTGTTCGATATGATACAATAAATACGTGAAATTCGCTGAAATTGTGCAAAAAGCGAATACGTAGGGCTGTATATGCTGTACATCCAAGACGTTAGACAATCTAGCTATATCTAATTTAGCACTGAACAAATTGCTTAATGAATCGTACGATGAAAAAGTACTTGCAGAAATGCAAAGATTACCAGGACTTTCTTCACCAAAAAAACAGCTGAAGCCTACTTCCTACGACCAATGTGTCAAGAACCGACCCAAGTATCTTTGCAACGAGGAGTTTGTAATAAAATACACGAAACAAGTCAGCATTGAATGACAAACCTATATTTTGAAACGGGCCATATACTCTCCCAATGAAAATTTTGTAAAACAACCGCTCAATTTCATCACTTCCATCAACTACTTTGTAAAGAAACGATAGCATAGAATCAAATGAAACGACGAATAAGACAGGTCATGTGCAATAACGATAAAGATAAGAAAATTGAACAAATTTCACAAGAGAGACCAATCATTAGACTATGCCTACAAGATGCAGGAAGTTTCATACCAACAGGTTGATCCAGCACAGAGCGCTTGATACGCATACATAAAAATTAGATATTTGTGGCGTACAGTACTTGACAATGATCATGAGTGAAAAATTCTTTAATGGGATCAACGGAAGACATACCCTACGCGAAGCATCTTAATATCAGTTCAACGATTGCAGAGCAATCACTGAAAAATTAACGCAAAAAGATTATATCACGAGACCAACAGGAGAATATGCTCTATGAGATGCAATAGGAATCGTTTTGGTTCATCAAGCCGTTCCATGGAAATCGATAGACATACATGAACTTGGTATATCATTCATCGGTGAAATTAGTGTTTTAAAACAGAACATAGTTTAGAATAAACAAATCGGAAAAGTTTTCTGAACAAGATTAACGAACGAATATACCCTACAAGATGCATGAAAAAAAGGAAAGAAAAAGATATGCTCATTGAATTAGATGTCCGCTCTCTCGAAGTCGATATAATATAAATATCATTTAATCGGATAAAGGTTTATCCCAATTAGAATATTTGTAATTGTTATATTTATATATTATAACTATATTACAATTATATTATGTTGCAGATGGAAGAACATGTCTTTCTACAACAAATACCGCTACTCGACAACTATCTTTTACCGAACAACGGTAGCGCAGTGTTTAGCGCCCTAGATTACGAACGTTCGGGACCCGGGTTCGAATCCGGGCGCCCGTAGTCCTATTTTTCTTCCACGCTTTTATATTAGAAGAAAAAGAGCAGTACCCCAGCTGCGACATCTACAGCCAGCTACTACAAGTATCACGGACAACACATTTACACCTCAGAACTTTAATCGAATTCTAAGCGAATGTGATTGTATGTATTAGTTATTGTATGTCCTGTTACGAAGCGGCGGAAACAGTTTACATTGAAGTTGATTTCTGACTAAACAGCCTTTGTAGCTAACTGGGTGGTTTCCACCGCAATTGTAGCCTTTTACATCATTTATTTTTAGCAGTTCAATGAGGGGGTCTATTATTTTGGCATCTATGTAGATTGGTGGTGGTTTGGCAATGTGTGTTATTGGTTTTTCAGCTGGGTCTGATTCCTTCTCTTCTGGCAGTGCGCTGAAGGAGTTTTGGAGAGGAATTTCTTGTAGCCATTGTTGCCTTTCTGTTTCTATAGCCCTCCTAACATTTGTGTTTGATGTTATTTTTCATTTTTTGCTGGGAGTTACAGTCTTCCAGCTTTCATTCTGGTGTGGTAGATTGTTGTTGATATTATTCTTCTCGTCATTGTTTAGTGTAATTTCCATTTCTATTTCATTTATAACTGAGCAACCCTGATCTTCGTTTGTTGATTTATTTGGGTTTGTTTTATCTACAGCTCCGTTTATGGAATATGTTTCACATTTGTTTAGTATTTTTATTGGTGGTATTTTTTGCATGTTTTCCATTATTTAGCGATTGGTTCTATTATAAGTCACTTTGTTTTCCCACTTGTCGCACTTACGGAAGCACTGATTCACACGTCCGTATAGCTCGACTGCTCGGGCAGAACTGATTAGAGAAATTATGAAGGTTTCAATGTAAATCTAGACGATAACCCTGTAAAAATTTATGAGGATAACTCTGGAGTGATAAGTATAGCAAAGTACGGAAATTTCACAAAAAATTCTAAACACATTGAAGTTCATTACCACTACGTTCACGAATTCTTAAAGGAAAATAAGATAAATATAATTAAAGTAAGTACAGACGAAAATACTGCGGATATTTTTACGAAGGCGCTGTGTAGTGAGTGTTACGTTTTTGTTTGATTTGTTTTGGTTGTGTTGCCGTTAATTTTTGAATTTGGATTAAATGGTAGCGTTGTCTGATGTTTAATACGATTGGCAATTAAACTCCACGTTTCGGCTAACCTGCTACGCGCAGGAGTACTGGCACGGGAGAGGATCAAAGTTGGTGAAAATAAATATTCGCTTAATCCTATTATATTATTAGACAAATGTTTTCCACAACAAATGTTTATTCAAATTCTAATTTGGGTATTGACAGAATTGTCGTTGAGATTTCGAATACTCGAAGTTACAATCGTTCGCTATACGTTTGCACTCTTATTAATTACAAGATTTTGATTTAATTGATTTTCAATAATTTACAAATTGACAAATACAAACACGTCGATTAACAAAACTGATAAGAACTGGGACCTAAAGAAACAAAGAACTAAAAGCTAAAGAACTAAAGGACTAAAGAACTTAAGAACTATGAGCAAAACTAAGAGCTAAAGGAACTAAGAGCTAAAGCTAAGGAACTAAAGAATTGAAAGGCAAAGGAACTGAGAAATTAAGAGCTAAAGGAATTGAGGGCTAATCGCTATGAACAAAGAAATTACTTGCCAAGAATTGAGGAATTGATCGCCAAGAATTGAGGAATTGATCGCCAAGAACCAAGGAATTAATCACCAGGAACTGAGGAACTAATCACACAGAACTGAAGAGTTAACTACTCTGAACAAAGGAATTATCTGTGTCTCTTCTATGTCGCTACGCTTATTTATAATTAGGTCTACCGTGGAGGGGTCGTCATGTGGCGGGTTATTCCGTGGGGGTTGTGAGGCTCGAATTTGGTTTCTATACAAATTGTTAAATTTTTGAATTGAAACGTTCACTCGCGCTATTGGTAGTTTTAGTCTACGTTACCGCGCGTGCGCAGCCCTGTAAATATTTATGAGGATAACTCTGGAGTGATAAGTATAGCAAAGTACGGAAATTTCACAAAAAATTCTAAACACATTGAATTTCATTACCACTACGTTCACGAATTCTTAAAGGAAAATAAGATAAATATAATTAAAGTAAGTACAGACGAAAATACTGCGGATATTTTTACGAAGGCGCTGTGTAGGGAGAAATTCGAAAGGTTTACAGCTCTGAAATCATCTGCGTATAAATAACTGCATTCTCATCAAAATTTTATAAAAAGATCAAGCAATGTCATAAATGGATTTATTTAGAAAGGAAACGAGTGAAAAGACCAAATGAAAAGGATGTTGAATCCCTTCTTCATAAAATTGAATTTGTATTCCTTTGGTTTAAACAGAAAAAATAAGCCTCAAATAGTCAGTATACGATACGGTATATTATCCATAGTAAGATCATTATACCAGACATTTTGGTGATCTGATGTATCCAGTACAACCTGAAATAACCGAAAATATATGTATTTATATTAATTCCTATTTTTTTATACGAAGATACTTTTATACGCACCTTGATAATCGTTGTCGGGCTGTTGACTTAAAGTCTTGTTTCAGAATAAATTTCCTAACTCCCATCTGGTAAATTGCAACATACTTCTCCCAATTCATAGCCCGTAAGTCTAGTTTGACCATATCGCTGTCGTTGAACATTTTCACCTTCCTCGCCAGGTCGGAACAGTTATCTCTTTGAAAAGTCCATTCATGCGTGGTGAAATATTTTACCGATGTGAACAGCTTGTTGCAATTTTTTAAAAGTTTCATCATTCTGAAATATCATTTATAATTATTATTATAGATGAAATAGAGATTATCCCAGAACGATTGTTCTTGTTGTTTGACAATCGATGGAACACTCACATTGGTTTACTACCTCGAAGTCTTAAAAAGATATCTAGGACGACCGCAGGCAAAACACACGGAATTATACACAGAACGTGGTAAATATAACTATTAGCTACAACTGAACAACCTGGGTACCATAGTGTATCGTTCAGTGGCATTTCTGTGCTACATTTTACTATAGCATCTATCATCTGACCCCACCTTGTCAATTGAAACGCTTATATTATTACAGTAATTGGAATTATACATAAAGCAAAGTTTATTATCATATGAGTATCTCGGGAAATATTATGGAAATGACATAAATATTATATTGTATTGCTATTTTTCTAAACTAACGACATATTGAGATCTTCTCTGTTTGTTTGCTCTTCTATTGTCCACGTTACTTAAATAATCTGAAACTTTTGGAATACTCTAGCAATCGAATAACATTACTTAATAAATATTTGTAAGAAATATTACGTAAAAGGGCATGCGTTACTCGTGCAGTTGTATACTTTAACTTCATGATCACGATGTAGCGTGACATGCCATGCTGTACAAATTATCATGTCGACTACGAAATCGACAGGCACTACATCCAATCTGGCCTCTCTCATACCTCGTATCGCTGTTGCACATCCTCTGCCGATTAGCACAAAGGTACCTGATAACATTAAATTGGTTTAGCAATTATTTGTGATTTTTGATTACTAGAAATGTACCGCTAACTAGATTGGTAAGAATTCTCGTAATTGTGAACAACAACAAATTTGAACTATAATAATGATGATCTAATGGAGAGACTCTCATTTATCATCTCACGAACAAACCGATTAACTCCAATTTTAGGAAATGTAAGGAGTATTAAAAAATTAAATACTATTGGAAAAGATCTATGAAAATACTTGTTAATGCAGAAATATTCTCTATCCAACCAGGACATGGTTCTTCCAAAGAGGCACCAACTATGCTTGGCCGTACTATCGCAACTGGCAGATCTTTGCACTTGCTTGCTACAACCTGCTCTGCCAAATTCTTACTGAATGTATATGTGTTTGGATAAGTTTTTAAAATCATTTTTTCTATTTCGTTGATGGACGTTTTGTCGAATTTGTCACACATATCAATCACCTCTAAAGGTTTCAAACTCGTGCTGCAAAATTAATAATAAGTGAACATATTCTTCACGCTACAATTATAAATATTATATTCGCAAACGTCGGAACAACATCTGCGTATAACTTATCCTTACGTATAAACTTTTTCCCCGATCTCACGTAGATTCGCATTACTATAAGCTGTACTAACGTGGACGAAGCTAATCGGATGCTTTAGTTCGTTCCAAAGTTCGATGATACGATCTGTACCTTTCGTATTCACATTAACAGCCACGTGTAATGGCTCGTTGAATCTCACAGTGGCCGCGGCGTGAAACACTATGTTTACTTCCTCAAACAATAGATTTCTATCTTCTCGCGAAAGACCTAAATCCGGCAGACTCACGTCACCTTTCATGGGATAAACTCTGCTCAGAGCTGAGGGGTGTTTTCCTTTGATGTCATCGTAAATCTGAAGACGAAAAATTACCAGCTCAGTTCCAGAAAAGAAAATTAATCAATTTGGCTCCTGACAGCCTTATTATATATATTTACGAACGGGATCATCTATGAGCTTCTTAAATCGTTGTTCTATCGTTTCGTTAGTTTTTGGACGAATTAGTATAAAAATGACAGAGATGCGTGGACACATGCGGATCAGTTTTTCCAGGAGACCTTTTCCAACGAAGCCGGTTGCTCCAGTCACAAGGATCCCTCTACCGGCGTAGAATTCCTCGAGCGAATTCGTCTTATTCAATCCTTCGTTTGTCCCATTTTCATTCGTTTCTCGATTGATTGTATCCATGTTTCAAGATCTTCACACTTTCAGTTCCAATAGTTGCCATAGGTTGACATTCCCGACAAATAGTAAGTGGATAAATGTGTTAAATAATATACCATATTGGTAACAGTTGAGATCTTTTTGTATATTACCTTCTAAAGAAATCTACGTATTTCAACAATTATGGTTCGCCTTGCATGAATCGAATAATCGCGTTAAGTCAACGATGCTTCCAGTGTAATGAACAAATATTTTTCTACATGGGGAAGTCGTTCATCAAAAAAAGGAAGAAGTTAGAAGAGCTATGCAACGCAGTAAATACAATTTCTCGTGTGGCTGTACATTAATTTGTATTATTGCACACTACTCCATAAAACGATATCTTAATTAATATTTCGAGTCTAAGTTTAAACAATCGTTATGTAATTTCATTTGACATCTTTATTTTTTATTCCATGTGTATGCTTGTAAATATCGTAACATATAGTGATCAGTGATTTATGTGCAGAATGTGTGTGGCTCATGCGATAAAGTGTCCGCTCACATTTAGTCCCTCCTCGAGAATAGTTAATGCGTATGTGATTTTGATATCACCACCCGTGAACACGTGCATATATGAAATCTGTATTAACATATTTTATATGTTCTCTTCATTCATTAATTATTTATGGAGGCAAAAAGAGGCAAATTCCCGATATGTCGTTATTGATTTCAATGAGTAGAGAGGTATAATCTATAATCGATGATTTTTCTAAAATAACGTCGGGTTCGTGTAAAAATCAAATCGCAATTTTTTTGTTCTCCATTTTTATTTTATTTTAGCATCAAGATTCTGCAACCAAACACCCTGTATAGGTAGACTCCCCCCGCCCCCCTCCCGCCAATGTATTCGAGCATCCATTACCCGATTATCGTAATACCGGAACAATCTATTGTACGAAAATAATATTTCCTAATAGCGGATGCCTCTTCTGTTTGAAATATATACTGTATACATATTTTATTAGCGTTCATGTACAATGTATTCCAATGTATTCTTTCCTTTATTCGGTTCAGTGAATTCTGAATATAAGACTTTAGTATGCAACTAGTGCTCTAGCTATCGAAACAAAACAAAACAAAACAAAAACTCGAAACTGGTGTAAATACAATAGAAGTAACAAAAATACATAGTGTTAGGAAAAGCCACAATCATAGACGTCGGAAGTACTGATGCAATGAACTGGTTTCTCTGTGGAACATCAAATGAAATGGTAACGAAGAGGTGCCTTCTCATGATGAACCGCGCGTGGCATTCGAGAAGTGCACTCAATGACTCACAGTATAAAAAGAATGTAGCTCTTTGCAGTTCATTACGTTGAAAGAATTATGTGACTAGACAGCCAAGAAGATATAGATTCCATAGATATTGAAGGGAACTGTCAATCAATCTTGATCTGTATTTGAATAAATGAAATTTCATACGAACAGATTGTTCCAATATTTGAACAGTTTTGTTCCCGTGTTAGTTTTGATATCGAAGGCTGTATTTCTGATTACCTGCTCGAAATTTTATTGTCACAGCAAAGTGATGAATGTGATAACATAAATGAGAACAGCGGTCAATGAAATTAATCAGAACATAACATTTCTACATGTAATATGTCCTATATATTATACGTACATTTTTATTATAATTTTTATGTATCCTGTAATTTTATTATGTACGTATGTATGTATGCATTGTTATGTATTATATCTGTCATTGTATACATATATTGTTACGCCGCCTAAAACATCTGCATTCCAGCCGTCGCGACCGGACAGCCAGCGGCCTGCGTAGCGTCACCTCGACCCTCAATAAACCTAAGAACCCACCATAGACTTTCTCTTTCATTGTCTTGCATCGACATGTGTCTTCAGTCAATTCGTTTGTCCTGAAGAATTTCTCAAGTCTAAAAATATTTTCGACGCACATCTGGCTTTTAGAGAGGTCCTTGGGTTTATTAGGCGCACTTAAGAAATACGGAGAAAGCGGATACGCACCTATTAGGAAAAACCGAATAGCTAGCTAACAAACAAGCTGGTTTTTCCCATGTACACGAACCACGATGGTAGGAGGTTTCCTACTCATCCCTTAAAACATCAGCCTAGGTTATAACCAATCGACATCGCAGATCGCTACCCTCACTTTTCTAACGAAAAGTGTGAACAACGAATCCGCGTTCCTCAGGCAAAGGGACACACCCACACCGAGCTTTCTTCCGTATTAACATTAGAGCGACAAGTTAGTTATAGCACAACATCGTCAATGTAACACATCGAACGCCTAACGCAGCATTCAAAGTCGGTTCTCGGTGTCATCGAACATTCACATACCCTATTAAGTATCCTATCGTGCTGCGTCCACTAACATACATAACAACATAAGTTGTTATCCATTTGTAACTACTCGACAGTGTAATTTAAGTGTTGGAAATATATAATTTATAATTCTGTGAATCACAGTGTTATATAAACTGAATCACCCCTATTATCTTAACGGAAATCAGGGGATCGATCATTTCGTGGTGTCGATTATCATAATCGTAACGGGAATTTACGACTCCCGTTGACGTCTCTCCTCGCGATTGCGTCAACCCGCTATTGGTCGAAACTACATATATATCTATATTGCTTTGTATATACGTGTAATATATTTTTATATTATCATACTTATGTATGTTACGTTGTATTACATTCTACAGCATTTAGTTTTGTAATTTGTTTTCTGCTTGATCTTTACACTACCGATCCTTTTATAGCACAAATAATAGTGTTATAAATATTTCATCCGTTGAGTATTGTACACGCACATTTATAAATAGTCTAAAAGTGAAGAAAATTAATTGAATCAACTAACAACAATTTTGTAAAAATACTGAACATAAAGTCCTTTTAACTCACAAATGTCTATGAAACAGTGTTTATATTGTTATTCGAAGAGATATTTTGACGCAGCATCTCAATAGTTAAAAAGTATAATCATAAAGAATGTGATTAATGTAACAAGAGAAATATATTTTATCACCATGTAGGATATTTTGCTTAAATTTAATAAAATAGTTGCGTAATTACGTGCTCTCTCTGCTACCATTTCATCGTTTCTTTAAAATGTTATCAATTTTATGTATGTATACCTCAGTTCATTTGCGTACATTTCAGTTTGTTTATTAAAAACAAGGGATCTTACCAGTTAAAATGTAAAACGCCTAAAATACCTCGCATGGTTAATGTTGTTACCGCGCAGCGTATTTTCAATTTTCATAAACGCGAGAGTTCAAGCAGGTTCTAACAATAATTTACGAAAATCCGTTCCTAAACTCAATTTTTGACAAAAATTATCCGATATCTCTGGGAACTATCTCGTAAAGGCGAATGTTCCGATTACCTCTATTGTCTGGTTGTAAATTATTGAAAAATCAAAATAGTGAACAATTTCACTGCGTAAAATGTAAAATACAAAATATTTGAGTATTCAAAAACTTCATTTACACTATTGTAATAATTAAAGACCCGAATGATATTTTTGATATATATCATATTTATAATAATAAAATTGATAATAATGACATTAATGAAAGACACAATTCAATACAAAATAACAAGGAATCGTCTGTTACCTGATAATATTTCCACTCCGTACTGTTTACCAAAGATCGATCAAAAGTACACTTCACGATAGTAAATACCTACACGTCTTCCACAGTACTGTAACGATATTCGATGTGTGGCTCCTCTAGATTCTTATATTATTATTAAGCCCGCCCTACTACTGAAACTAGATAATGATATGCTTTCGTGTTTATGATAGTACAAAATATGCTCAGCGGTAACTACATCAACCATGCGAGATATATTTTAGTCGTGTTACATTGTAAATGATAAGATCCTTTGTATTTAGTAAAATAAACTGAAACATACGCAGATGAAGTGAAGTATACTAATGTAACATTGATTACATATGTATAATAGATACCATGAAATAGTAATGGAGAGATATGTATTACGCAATTATATTATTAATTTCAAGTAAAATATCGTTCATCATGATAAAATACATTTTCCTTATTTTATTTATCACTTTTTTCATGAATATACTTGTCAATTATTTAGATGCTGTGTCAAAATATCTCTCCGAACATGACGAAACTGTACGGATAATGGAACAATCACTTTCATATGAAATTTCATTTATTCAAATACACATCAAGATTGGTTGACAGTAACTTTCACACTAAATCTACCGACACTTCGTGTACATCTGTTCCTACTTTATCGGGTCAAAATGACCGGTGATTAAAGAAATAACATTTTTTATGATTTAGCTTAGATAATGGTTAATTCATTACTGAATGTATATAAAATGATGAACTTTCAGAAAATTTCGTCCAAATTACCTTTTGTTTAATTTCAATTCTAGACATAAATAAAATTATACTTTTATTTATATAGAGATATATCTTCTTCAACCTCGCTGCATTTTCTACAAATTATCTTATTATCGAATGTACATTTGCAGCATACATATTTCCCGCATCTTGAACACATTTTCGTAATTTTGCAACATTTACTATTTTTTATTTGACAAGTTTTTTGTAGTAATGAATCTGAACTTGTTGATAGTTTTATTGCGTGGTATTTCCCCGCAATTCGTTATACAAAATTAACGTATGCACCAGGTTTATAACTACCTTGTGAATTCTCTATAAATCGGTCACCATACTGTAGATACCATCGCTAATTTGTTGGCTTCATTCGCTTTTCTTATCAAATCGTATAATCCTCATTCTTTCAGCACTAATCCACATTCTTTCATCGAATTTATTTGCTTAATATGCACCGCGGGCATCTAGCAGAGCAATAAATACATCTAGATTTGTTGCATCTAGCCCAAGCATTAGTCCCCAATACTCTGAACGCTTCTTCTTCCGTATAATTTATTATATGACACCTTATACGGTGACCAGTGATAAGATAAAATGTCGTCCTTACTTGTCCTTTCATTATGTCTCTCATCATTCATTCATTCATTCACACATTCATTATGTGTCTCACTATCTCTAAAAATATTATGAACTGATGTTTTGGCAGGTTTGGGACTTGCATTTATTTCTTTCCAAGCTGTTCCATCGGGCCGAGTTTCGATACGTTGTTTCTCTACATCAGTCTCACTCTCTACTGTTAACGATAGTTTCTTTCCTTTTTGCTCTAAACGTGAACGCTTAATTATAATATTGAACATTCATTCGCTTATAACTAGCTTTTCATGTGTTTCCATGCTATTCTCTGTTGCTGAAGTTTCTTGTTCATCGCTCATTGAACATTCTTTCATGTCCGTTATTTTTTTTTAATAAATTTTTTTGGAAAGTCTTGACACTTTTAGGGCAAATATTTATCATCGAATACCGTGAACGGAATACAATATTATTGACAAATTATATATGCTTTACTTTTCCTTTTATAACAACTTTACACAAAACGCTCTGAGATGCTTCCTCTCAGATTTAGAGATAACAAATTTAGATGTCGACTTATTGACTAACAAATTGAGATATATTCTGGTCGAAAGGACAATAGCGAGTAAGAATATGGTCTGCGATGGCGATATTTATACGAAAATATTGATGAGCTTTGGTCGTTCTCCACCAACGGTTACTCGAGGGTGGAATTGGAAAACACGGTTTTACCGTGTTTTGTCGCAATGAGTAGTACCCCTAGGAAATATCTTGGCTTTTAAAATATTTGTAATAATTTACCGCAAAAAATGCTAAATTTTATGACGGTTCCTTTGGATTATTATGGGCCTGAGTTGATATGCTTTGACAGTTGGTGGCCATCTTGATCGAGGGATGGATTTTAGTTTATGACAAGATTACGGGCTTTAACAGTTGTTATTATTTGTTATTGCCGATTTTGTTAGTCATCTGACGTTGAGATAGCCGTTTCATTGTACTGATTGCATTTATTTTAAGAATAAACAAAATATTATATCAGCTGGTCAAATTGATTGCCCGCTGTAGGCAGGGCAGGATACAATTTTTTCTTAGAAAAGAAAAAAGCAAACTAGATGTAAATACCGAAAAATATACTGTATGCATGTTTTAGGAAACATGTTATGTCAGAAATTATGAAGCGATACGATAACGTTTAAATATTTCTAAATTTATGTAGTATCGAGGAAAAGGGCCTAAGAAGCGTCGAGTTAACCATGGACAATGTCGCGAGAGCCGAGACGCCGGCGGGCCCATCAATGTGTCATCGGTCTTTTCAAGTGCATAGTGTCGTAGAAAAGGCCTACGTGGCCCGGGCCACGAGCGTCTGCGGAACACGTGTATGGTGGGCCTAGGAAAAGACAAAGGGATGCAAGAGAACGGTCAGGGAATGCGAGTTGAGAAGGGCAGTGTGAGTGGAGAAGCCAGAGAGTGCGAATGGAGGAATCGGAGATTGCGAGTGGCGTTACCGAGAGAGTGTTGTCGGGTCGTTAACTAATAAATGTAGTTGTGCTGCTTTTCTGTACATTTGGTGTGAATAGTTCAGGTTGAACAACAATCGTCTTTTTCTGTTTGATTAAGATCTGTATCATCCATTCCTTGTAAATAAACATTATATCACGATATTACATTTATGTGAAAGTTTGATAACGGTCAATTTGACTAGCACTGGAAAGTTTAGTGTTAAATATTTATGGATTCTATGTGTTTGTCACGTCGGAGACACAAGAAATCACGAAACCGGTGGAGCGCCGGTGATCTCCTTGCGTCGCAGTTCGAACGTTTCACGAATAAGGTGAAGAAATTGAACTTCGTATAAGATGATGGAAATTTTATTATATAAATCCAACAGAGTAATGGTTCAAAGTGTTACAACAGAATAATGTCTCGAGCGCTAATTTAGGAGAGTTTTATATTGAGGTTTTAGTCCCTTTGGAGGCGTTATCGTCACATGTGTCTCAGAGACAGCAATTCCGTTACCGTCCGGCTACTATTTCGATAGCTGTGGCATGCAGGACGTTTCGTCTACCTGGTTACTGTTTCCGAGCGAGTGCCCTTCTTGAGCGTGCGACATCTTCTTGGCTGTTGAATTACGTACTCCTTTCAACATTAGTAACTGTAAAGATTTACGTTCATCTTCTACTTTGAGCCATTGAGGTCATTTCTCGAATGCCACACGAGGATCATCATTGACAAGGTAACTCTTCATTACAATTTCATTTGCTGTTTCCAACACAGGGAATCCATTTCATTACATCAGTACATTCAAGGTCTGTGATTGTGGTTTTTCCCAATATTATGTATATTTGTTAATTCAATTGCAGTTACACCACTTTCGAGTTTTTGTTCTGTTTTGCGCCAATAGCTAGAGCACTATTAGTTTCATATTAAAATCTTATAATCACAATTCATTGAACCGAATAAGGGAAGGAGTACATTAAAATACATTGTACATGAAGGCTAATAAAATATGTGCACAGTAGATATTTGAAACGGAAAACAGTATCATTTACTGCAAAAAGCGATGTTCGGATTTATTAATCGTTTTTACATTAGAATATTGTGATAACGGGTGCTCGGATTAAGGGGGGGGGGGCTTTAATGGGGACTTTACTGTACATGGTGTTACGATCTGATGTTGATCTTCGATGTTCGTAATTGTTATGTGTAATTCTACATGTTGAATCTGGTGTTTCTCGAATTATATCTAAATCAAAATGGTGGTTGCTGTCACCAGAAATAGTCGTTAAACTGTTTTGATTAGTTCCAATTTCGCTCGTTCATTTTTTAAACAAGGCAAACGATGCTGTGGAATAGTTGCAGAAACTTGTCATACCCTTCTACAACGCGGCATTATTTTGAATATACCAATATGTTGTGTTCCTGATATGTTTACGACAACTGAGTAGAATAAATTTGGAAATTTGTTGTGTCCAATTCAGCACGGCACTATTTTGTAGATTCCAAAGTGCTGTATTCTTGATATTTTGATTCGTTAATATAACCGTACAGCTACCGTTAACTACCGTATCAATAGAATTTCAATATCAGCTTCGCCGCTATCTGCAAGAGTAATAGCACGGAGAGGATTAAAGTTTTCTTGGAAAATATAGTAATTCCCAATATCATCTTGATTCTTGACAATAATAGTCAATAAATGATTTTGCTCTAGTAAATGTAGTGCAAGACCGGAATCGCAAAAAAAGTGTTACAATGTTTAGCTTCTCACCTTGCTTATATGTGTTGTCGATCGCACTCTTGGACTATCGTACGAAGTTAGTGTAGTTGTTACATGATTGGCTATATTAATCGTTGTCGATTGGTTTTATTTTAAATGCTTGGTTTTACTTCCTGACTTCCTTACTCAAAGACTATAGTAAAACAATTCACAGCTTCATATTAACTCTCGACCAATTCTGTACTCAACTTAACTGACTCTTACTGACTGAATGACTGAACCCTTAACAAATTTTTAACTGAGTGACGTCTTGATAACTGGAGTCTTGACACATTTTTAACTCACTGACTACTATCTCTAAGTGGCTACACTTATTTATAGTAAGACTCTGATGGGCTAATTGTTACGTGATTATTCAATGCTAGAGTGAAGTTTTGGTACGCGATTACTTCTTTGGTTCTGTTGGTATCCTTCCAGAAATATTAGGGTTGCAGTTGATGTGATTTTCGTGGATGTATTATTCAAGTTTCCCATTTTCTTTAACGAGTCCTTGTTACTGCATTCTTTTTGCACTATTAGTTTCTGCTGATACTATGTTATACTCTGCTAAACAAGTGGTTAGCTTGCTGATGCCGGTACTTGATCCTTTGGCGTGAGCTGCTTATTGTACGGTGTATGGTCATAGGGAGAGCGGTACGTGTCAATGGACGCCTCATTGTTCCTTGTTTCTATTTCCATATTCTTATATTTTAAATTTGTTCAATAATGTCTTGGATTATTGATTTATTGCGATATTTAAATATTTGGATGCGTCGTATCTCTTATTCCCTTTAAGATTTCTGTTTTCAATTCCATGTAGTATCGGGGAAAAGGGCCTAAGAAACATCGAGTTAACCATGAACAATGTCGCGAGAGCTGAGGCGCCGTCGGGTCCATCAATGTGTCATCGGTCTTTTCAAGTGCATAGTTTCGTAGAAAAGGCCTACGTGGCACGTGCCCGGGGCACGAGCGTCTGCGGAACACGCGTGTGGGGGGCCTAGGAAAAGACAAAGGGATGCGAGAACGGCCAGAGAATGCGAGTTGAGAAGCGGAGTGTGAGTGGAGAAGCCAGAGAGGGTGAATGGAGGAGTCGGAGATTGCGAGTGGCGTTGCCGAGAGAGTGTTGACGGATTTTTGTGAAAAGTCGGGTCGTTAACTAATTATGTAGTTGTGCTGTTTTCTGTACGTTTGCTGTGAATAGTTCAGGTTGAACAACAATCGTCTTTTCTGTCCGATTAACACCTGTATCATCCATTCCTTGTAAATATATTCCATCACGATATTACATCCATATGCCTAGAGTTGTGGCTCGTGCAAATCGCGAGTTACGGCGTAATATAATACGTTGTGGCTCGTATGGAGCGCGAGACATCAACGAACGAAATCGAAAAAATCCTGAGCGCCAGCTTAGCTCGTACAAGTCGCAGAAAAGAAGATCGTGACATTCGAAATCGCAATCCATTCTGCTTGATGCTTTCTAAGAAAAATCATAGATTACAGATTAAACCTGTTTACTTATTGAAATCTATAACGCCGTATCGCAAATATGAGTCCTTTTCCTTCCATAAATAAATAATTCAACGCGAGGAAAGAGGCAGAAATAGAGATAAGGATACAAACATTGGAGATTAAAAAGAACCAGAGGAGGATTTGATGGAAATATTAAAACAGATAGAGCAGAGAGAAGAGATAGAAGAAATAACATAATGCTTAAAGGAAATGATATGACAATAGGCAGAATGGAATGGTAGAAATAGCAATAAAACAAACCATACAGGTGGAAACTAAAGACGTCGTGTTCTAAATAAGAAGGGAAAGCAGAAGCAGCATGATAATACTACAATTAAGGAAATGGCAACAAAGAAAAGAAATGATGGTGAAGAAGAATAGGATGAAAAGGCAAGGAAGAAATTTACGTTAATAGAAAGTTAACAAATATTTCGAAAGATTGGGGCAAACCATAATCATAGAGGTATGTAAAATAAAAACACAGAATAAAATCTGAAGAATACTAGTAGTGTAGAGTAGAGATACGAAAAAAACGGCGGAAAAGATGGAGCAAATAATCGGAAACGTAAAGGAAGAACGGGTGCCGATTGGCGAGGATTTCAACACAAGAACAAGAAAACGAGATCCGTTACGAAGCGAGGAAAGAGGAAGAGGAAACGAGGAAGCCAAAGTGTAAAATAAATGATACACAAGGAACGAAACTGTTCGAATGAGAAATTCTGTATGGGAATATTGATGGAAACGATGTAGGGGATTACAATTTCATCGGCAAGAAGGACAGTTGAGTAACCGATTACGTAATAATACAACCAATGACATAACACCAAGTTAGAAGGGTCAGAACTATAATAGAATCTATATAATAGAATCTATATAATAGAATAGAATAATATAATATATAATAGAATTCTATATAACAGAATCAGACCACCTACCGATGAGGGTAGAGAAATGTAGAACAACTAGCTCGAATATTCAAAGTGAAGAGCAATGGAAAAAAGAAAGGTATGAATGGCAGAAGGAATAGACTAGACTTCGAAAACGAGGTGTTACGCCACGAGGCTTACCACAGGCTGTATTTTCTAACCGTCGCTCGCGGTCCTACAGTGTCGCAGGCAGATCGTCTTATCTGCCCGACGGATCATATACAATGTATCGACGAGCAAATAGTTGTCGCCAAGCAGCGAACTCTAGAACCGTCGATTTTTGTGCGTTACATTTTCAACACATGCGTGATCATAGGCGCGAGCGGTGGCGTGACCAGAGCATAGTGGGGGTCGTCTTCCAAGGAAGACAAAGGAATGATCTAAAGGCAATCAGTCCTTTCTGACGAGTCAAACGATACATATCGAGAAGGCTAACGAATTCATTTAAAGATATCGAGTCAACTTTCTGTAATAAATTCAGAATCCTACTGTTAAATATATTCTTTAATGTTAACCTGTTAATACAGTGTTACATTCATTTAACCACCTCTGTTATCGTAATTGAAACAGGGGAACGACTATTTCGCAGCGTCGATTAACAGAATCGTAGCGAGAGTTTACGCCTCTCGCTGACGCGTTTTCCTAGCGACCGCGTCTCTCCGCGAACGGTCGTAACACGAGGAAAAAAGCGAAATGATGGAAGAAATAATACGAAAATAAAAGAGGCGCCACTGAAAAGATTTGAGGTGTGTGTGTGTGTGTGTGTCCGTGATACTTCTAGATGTTGGTGTAGATGTCGCTGATGGGGTACTGCTATTTTTCTTCCAATTTAGATGTGTGGAAGAAAAATCGGACTCCGGTCGCCGGGATTCGATCCCGGGTTCCGGACGTTTGTAACCTAAGGCGCTACAAGTTGTTATCTATTTGTAACTACTCAACAGTGTAATTTATGTGTTGGAAATATATAATTTATAATTCTGTGAATCACAGTGTTACATAAACTGAATCACCCCTATTATCTTAACGGAAATCAGGGGATCGATCATTTCGTGGTGTCGATTATCATAATCGTAACGGGAATTTACGACTCCCGTTGACGTCTCTCCTCGCGATTGCGTCTGCGAAACTTTGCATGAGCTTGAACTGAATTTTTTGTTTCTTGTAAAATTGCCTTGTTGACGAATAGCGCGTGTTTCACCTCGAATTTAGGTTGATCGAGAGGAAGCAAGGGAGGGGGTTAATATCGTATAAGGTATTTTGTTTCTTATACATATATATATGGTGATAAAAAACTTCGCTGTACTACATGAAAGGAGTGCGCTAATGTATTCATACAAACGCATTTCAAAATTTCGTGAAGCTCTTCGTTTAGAGATTGTGTAAGTTACAGATTGATTGTGAATATAAATACTGTAGTATCGTAAATATAATAATATTAGTTTATTAATAATAAATGGATTGGACAGAAAACAATGGTTATTTAACATGAACTAATCGTTACAATGTATTATAATTAATTAACAACTCTCGTCAATACAGATTCAACTCTCTCGCAACAACGCTAATAACACTGTCTCGGCAACGCAACTTCTGGCTTCTCAATTCATACTGCTGTTAATTCGTTTATGCCTCTTAGCAACCCTTTGTCTTTTGTCTCATATCTTTTCTTTAAGCCCCATCATGCACACGCTCAGCAACCGCTTGTTTACAATTCGCATGCCACCCCCCTAGGCCCCTCATCAATGATACTAAAATACATGCATCCTTTCTAAGCATTGTCATAAATGTATTTATTTAGAAATGGAACGGGTGAAAAGACAAAATGGAACGGATTATAAACCCCATCATCGTAAAATTGTATTTATATTGTTTTTACTGAGGTGGTTGTCGTATGATAGGTGCGAAAGGAACACTCAGAAGTTTAACAAATAATAGTTTATTAAGAACGATTTAACAGGCAGAGTCAACAAATAACGATTAACAGATATGGTCAACAAATAACGGGTAACGATTAGCAACTAACAATTTACACCCAGAGATCAATCGACGCGTTGCTATGCAATGACACTGAGGACTTTTATATTTCACGGCATAAGACAGACTGACTTTCCTTTTGTTCTTGATCGAACGGATTCTTCTCTCTGTTGCCCATCGATATCCCCCACTAACGTGCGTTCATTAGATGTGCCGCCACGGCTGGCACGTATATGCTCTTCCGAGAATTCGGCGGAAAGAGCATGAAGATATCGATGGCACATTGGGCACGTCGGTGTTTTTTTGTGTTTGATGCGATATTTGGATTTAAGCCGCTCGGAGCGGAGCTTATATGTGATTTCGTGTTTTTTTTTTGTCCTGAAAACTTGGTCGGAAAAACAGGACGCTTCGGTAGTCTGATTTGGGGGGGGGGGGTGAGAGGGAGTGGGTGGGGGGGGGATGTCGAATAGTGTTTATTTACGAGGTTTATATTATATACAGATTACATCTGTGTTTTGCGGTGTCGGAACTTGGTTCTTTCGGATTGCTGGTTTTCGCTCTTCCTTTTTTTATGGAATCTGTATCCACCAGTATTTTTTGTGTTTCTTCTGTGTTTGTCTTCGGTGTCTTTCAGCGGGAGGGCCATTTTGTATCTCCATCTAGTGTCTGTGGACTGTCCATTTAGGTTTTCTTCATATAGTATAGTTTTGATCCCTATTTTTCTCTTTATGTGGTATATTATCGGGATGTTATTTTGGTCCTGGAGGTAATTTTTTCCGTCTAGGTATAGGAAAGCTTCTGGGGGGATGTAACCTGTTGTCAGAGTGCTTTTGAAGTATGCGTCGTTTGGGAGTGAGCAGCTGAAGATTAGGCTGTTTTCTTTTATCATTGCCGCTTGCGCGTAGTGGTTTCTTATTAGCTTTAGGATGTGACAGTCTATTCGGTGAATGTTGGCTCTGTCGTATATTGTTTTGTTTTTTACATATTTTTTGTATCCGCTGTGCTCGGATCTGTAGGTACTCAAGCAGGCTCTGATGCATTTTGTTTCGAATATGCGGATTTTTTCCATTTGGGAGGCTGATATGTTGTACCAGATTGTGCAGCCGTAGGTTATGATCGGTCTGATTAGTGCTTGATAGCATAGTATTTTAACTTTGCTGTCGAGATGTTTGGAGTAGAATAGTTTTTTTATTTTCCAGAATGCCTTGTTGGCCTTGGCAAGTTGGATTTCGGTGTGTTGCTTGAAGATTAATTTGTGGTCTATGTATACACCTAGGTATTTTACGCAGTTTTTGTGTGGTATGAGTGTCCCTTTGTTTTCTTTTTCTCTTAGTTGGAATTTTTTGCGGTGTTCTCTTTCTGTTGGACCGATTTTACTTGATTCGGGTATAAACAGTATGGTTTCGCATGTGCTTGTGTTAATTTTTAGTTTCCATGCGTGGTAGTAGTCGTTTATTTTCTCAAAAAGTTCTTGTAGTTCTGTTTTTATTGCTTTGGTTTTGCAGCCTGTTACGTAGATGATTAGGTCATCCGCGAAGGCTATGGAGCGTTTATGGGTGGATGCATTGAGATTAAAGAGATTTAGTAAGTCACTGTTGTAAATACTGAAGAGTAACGGGGAATTTACTGTGCCTTGTTACAGCCCGTTTTTTATGGAGAATTCTTTGCTTGATGTGTGTGAACCTTCGGTCATTATGAATGTTCTGCTTGTGATCATGACCCAGACTATTTTGATTAGGTATTTTGGAAAATTTTTCTTTATCATTTGTATATGAGACCTGGGATCCAGACTGTGTCGAACGCTTTTTCGAGGTCTATTAGGCAGGCGGCTACTCGTTGTTTTGCGTTTAGAGCCCAGCAGATGTCCGACGTAAGTTTGTTTATTGCGTGAATTGTGGAGTGTGTGTGCCGGAAGCCAAATTGATTTTCTGGGATTATGTCATTTTTTGTGCAGAAGTAGTTTAGGGGGTTGTTTATGATTATTTCAAATACTTTGATTATGTTGGGGAGGACACTTATGGGTCGTAGGTTTGCGGGTGATGAGCCGTCTTTGTCTTTTTTTGTAATAGCTATCAATTTGGCTTTTTTCCATTTATTGGGGAAATATGTGTTGTTTAGTGCATTGTTGAAGAGTACTGTGTAGTACCATTTTATTTTGTTCGGTAGGTGCTTGAGTAAAATGTTTGGGATGCCGTCGAAGCCGGAAGACTTTTTGTTGTTTAGTTTGGAGAGGATTGTGTTTAGTTGGTTGTAGTTTCTGAAGTAGTTTATTTCTGGATCTGGTTGTTTGGGATTGTCTGCGGTGTTTTCATTTGAGAATGTGCAGGCCGTTTTGTTTAGCGTTATGTCTTGTTCCATTTCATTTTTGAGTTTGCTTGTTTCGGCGATGATAATTCTGTTTAGTCGTTCTCGGCCCATGTGTTCGTTTTGTGTATGTATTTTGGAAAAGTGGGTGCCGATTATATCTAGTTTTTCTGTTGTTTTGGTTATTATGAAGTTACTCTCGGTGTCTTTGACGGAGTTGTGTAACGTTATTCCTGCTTCTTGGACGAGGGGGGCGTTTTCTGGGGGCAATTTGAGAGATGGGATGGGGTTTTGTCCTTTTGGTCTGAAGATTTGATTTATTTATGGGAACATGTTGGCTGAGTCGTTTATGGAGATGTTTTTTATTTTGTCTGTCCAGTAATGGTTTATAGAGTTTGCGAATTCTTGTTTCAGTTGCGCTTTTATTTTGTATAGTAGGTACTTTAGGAATTCTAGTTCTTCTCTTTTGTCGTAGGAGTAGTTGTATTTTATATTGTTTATTTTGGAGAGCATGTAGCTTTTGTCTCGGTGTAGGTCTTTTATTTTATTGTTGATATAGGGTTCGCATGAATTTTTTTGTTTTATGTTTGGTACGGATTTTTGGAGAGCGATTTGTGTGTGTTTTTCTATTTCGTCTATGAATGAGTCGATTTCTCTGTTTGTTAGGTTTTCATTGTTGTAGATTTTTAGGTTGCAGTTCTGTTCTAGTATGTTTTGGAACTTTTTCCAGTCTGCCTTTTTGTAATTGTACCTGGGTGTCTCGGTCTGCGTTTCGAGTGTTAGGAAATCGGATGTGTTCTTGCTTATGTGAAATGCTAGGGCGTTATGGTCACTGTCATAGGTTAAGGTTTTGAGGGTGTTATTTGGACGTAGGTTTTGGAATTTTAGTCGCGCATCTGCTAGGCATATGTCCAGGTAAGAGCCTCCTTTTGGGTAGGAGGGTAGTTCGGAGCTGTATAAGATTGTTTTGTAGTTTAGCTTTTACTGTCTAGCCATTTCCTAATGAAGTTACCTCTCGTATTGTTTATTTCGTTTTTCCAGCTTGTATGTTTTGCGTTAAGGTCGCCTGCTATTATATAGTAGTTTTCCGGTTTGTTGATCTGTAAGAGTTCGAAAAGTTTATTGAATTCGTCGCTAAATTCTTTCTGGTTTCCGAAGGTTGCGAAGGCTGCCGTGATGTATAGGTTTTCTTTATTGCTTATTTTTATTTTTATGATCGTTGTTTCTAGGATTTTGAAACTTGTTATTTTGTCATTTAGAATTGTTTTGTGTTTTATGGGGTTTTTTATGAGGATTGCTGTTCCTCCTCCTTGGCTGGCGTTCGGTCTGTCGTGTCTTATCATGGAGTAGTTTTTGAAGTGTACTTTGTGTTTTTTATTTAGTTTTGTTTCCGAGATGAGTACGATGTCGGGGGTTTCTTTATTTATTAGGGTTAGCAAACTGTATCTTTTTTGGTTTGAAATTAGGGAGTTGGCATTTATTGCAATTATTTTCAGATGTTTTAAGTTTAGTTTGTATGTTTTTTGTTGTAGTTGTTGGTTTGGTGGATTTTGGTTATTCGTCGTCTGTGCTATTGAGAGTGCTGAAGATGGCTTCGAACCTTTCTTCGTGCGTAGATAGTGTTTTTTTTAATTCGTTTAGTTGTATCTGCTGTTCTTTTAACGCTTGGAGAATACTTTTTTTGAAGTCTTCGATAACGTTTATGATGCTTAGTTGGGGGGTGTTATCGAATGTAGTTGAGCTTTGACTTGAGCGCGGATTATGGCTTGTTATTTGTGGTGTGTCTTCGGTTATTTGATTTGATTTTATTTGTTGTCTTACTACGTCAGAGAATTTTAGTTCTGGGACGTATTTACGGCTTATCTGGGCAATTCGTTTTATTTTTGTTTCTTTACCTTTTTTTATTTCTTCGGCTAGCTTTTTGCGCAGCTCTACGAGTTTGGGGCACCCCTTGTATGACGCGGGGTGTCCGTAGTTTTTGCAGTTAACGCAGAATATTTTCTCCTTGGTTACTGCTACTTCTTTTTTTATTTTGCACTCGCCTGGACCATGGGGCTCGGTGCATTTTACTCAGCGGTGGTTTAGGTTACAGTTTTGCGCTGTGTGACCTAATCGTTGGCATTTGTGACTTTGTGTTATGTCATCCTTTTTTTTATTATTTTCTCCCATTTTAGCTTAAAGTAGTTAAAATGGTTGATTTTAAGAAGTTTGCTCACGTTGCTTTCGGGGGATAATTGAATTATATATATTGGGAGTAGTATATTGTTCTCCCTTGATCTTTTCGTCGTAAATCGTGAGACTTTTGTGAACTGTACATCGTCTATTTGTAAGGATTGTAGGTCTGTGAGTATTTCTGTTTCAGAGTAACTATTGTCTAAGCCTTTTAGCAAGTATGTGTGGTGTTTTTCAGTTTTGGGTGTATACGTGTAGAAGCTTGTGTTGGCTGCGAGGAGTGTTTCTTTAGCTTTGTGGAAGTCGGGTAAGCTTCGGAGGTAGAGTGCATGCTTACCTGCGTGAATTCTTTTAATATAAAATTGCTTAATTCTTGCAATTTTTTCAATTAATATTACCGTGTCTTTCGGTTCTTGAAGCGTGATGTTGATGGGTGGCGGCTTGATTTGCCTTGCAGCGGGCGGGGCGTCCGTGCGCTTGTCTGCGGTGTGCCTGTTGAGGTGTCCGTCGGGTGCCCGGCTCCCTCGTGGTGATGCTGGAGGAGCTGAGCCTCCTGGGTTGTTCGATGGGGCCTGCCGCCCCTGCTGCGTTGGTTGTTTTGGTACCATGGCGGGACTGTGTTTTCCCATTTTTCCTCGCAACATGTCATTTTTTTTTTATATGTTCCAATGTTGGGTTGTTTGGTGGTTCCGGCTGTGATTGAAGTTGTGGGTCCGCTTGCAGAACGCTGAACCTATTACTCGTTTGGATCGCTGGAGTCGAGGCGGCTTCTATGGGCCTCATGTTTTCGGTTTCCTTAGTCCTTTCGTCTTGGCCGGAGTGGTACTCTCTTTCTGTATTTTTAAGTATGTTTTCCAATCCTTTGGTCCTGGCAACCAGGTTTGGTTGTGGGTTGAGTTTCCGCGTCTTTTGCGCGAAAAGTCTTAAGCTGTTGTTGATTTCCTTGGCAGCTTGCTGCAAGTTAATTTTCCTTTTTCTTTTCCGTTTCTTTGCTCTTTGCTTCATTATCGATGTCTCCTATTTTTTTATAAACTTTTATTTTGTTTTATTTTCCAATTTTGTTTTTTTATTTTTTATTTATATCGATGATGTCATTGCACTATATATATTTTTTTTACTTTTTGTCACCTTTTTTTTTCTTTTACTTTATTGAACTATTGCTTACTTCGACGCGCACACTCTGAGGTCCTAGGCCTGATGTTCCTTTTTAGGCTGAGAGGACCTTCCCGTTCGGGGGTTTACGGTCGACTGCCGCGCTACCCACTGCACTGCCGTCGTTCGACACTACTTAGTATCGAGTGGTGGGGTATTTGCTGCTGAGTGCCGCCACAGAGTAACAAAGATTAAAAGAATAAAAGTAGGTTTGGAGAAGTAGTTGCAGAAAGAAAATAGAAGCAAGGAAAGAGAGAAAGTATTGTTCTCGATTTGTACTTATTTCCCACTGACTAGGAGAAAAATTTTATGAAACTACTAGTGGAAAATGAACGAAGCAGGCAGAAATAAAGGAATGCAGGAATGAGAGGGAACAGGTAGCAAGGAGATACCATAAATCAATAGGAAGTAAGAAGGCAAACAAAGAAATTAAAGAATGGAAAGGTGATAGGAACAGATGACACAGCAAATGTGGTAAATATGCAGTATATGAGGTATAGTTGCATGGTGGTAGAAAAGCAGGAATTGCTTAACAACAGGAATTGCAGAGTAGATGAATGAAGGATTACTAGAAGGATGGAAAGAAGGTATTATTCGCCCTACATTTTAACCAGGAGACGGAGACAGTACAAAGAATTACACAGGGATAACTTCACTAAATAAGGCATACAAGATATATGCGATGGCTCTTGAAAAAAGATTGTATGCAGAACTGGAACAAAAGAAAATTATGAACCAATACAGAGCTTAAGTGAAGAAGAGATAGAACAAATACTAAAAGAAAATCATGACTTGATAGGACATCCCCGAGTACAGAAGACGTACGACAGAATCAGAGACAAATATAATATCCCACATCTAATGGACAGAATAAAAACCAGAATAGAAACTTGTGAGACCTGTCAAACCGCAAAAATGACTAGGATTCGACCTAAAGAAGAACCATGTATAACCGACACACCATTGGAACCAAATGACAAGATAGCAATGGACATATTAGGACCATTGAAGAAAACGAAACAAGGCAATTCCTTTATACTCTCCATTCACGATGAACTCACAAAATACCTCATCCTTGTTGTATTTTCGACCAATCGCGGGGAGACGCAATCGCGAGGAGAGACGTCAACGGGAGTCGTATATTCCCGTTACGATTATGATAATCGACACCACGAGTTGATCGATCCCCTGATTTCCGTTAAGTTAATAGGGGTGATTCAGTTTATATAACACTGTGATTCACAGAATTATAAATTATATATTTCCAACACTTAAATTACACTGTGGAGTAGTTACAAATAGATAACAACTTGTCGCACGAAGATAAGATAGATATGCACACTAGAGCAGGGCTCTTATAATTGAATTTCGTATATTAGTGGACGCAGCACGATAGGATATTTACTAGAGTATGTGAATGTTCGATGATACCGAGAACCGACTTTGAATGCTGCGCTTAGACGTAAACGTTAGGCGTTCGATTTTGTACTACAAACTTGACCCTCCTGATGTCGCAGGAGCAGTAGTTGACTTTCCCGAGGCTTTAGGAGAAGTGAGTTACAGTGACGATTTTGTGCTATAACGGACTTGACCCTCCTGATGTCGCAGGAGCAGTAGTTGACTTTCCCGAGGTCTTAGGAGAAGTGAGTTACAGTGACGATTTTGTGCTATAACTGACTTTGTCGCTCTAATGTTAATACGGAAGAAAGCTCGGTGTGGGTGTGCCCCTTTGCCTGAGGAACGCGGATTCGTTGTTCACACTTTTCGTTAGAAAAGTGAGGGTAACGATCTGCGATGTCGATTGGTTATAACCTACGCTGATGTTTTAAGGGATGAGTAAGAAACCTCCTACCATCGTGGTTCGTGTACATGGGAAAAACCAGCTTGTTTGTTAGCTAGCTATTCGGTTTTTCCTAATAGGTGCGTATCCGCTTTCTCCGTATTTTTTAAGTGCGCCTAATAAACCCAAGGACCTCTCTAAAAGCTAGATGTGCGTCGAAAATATTTTTAGACTTGAGAAATTCTTCAGGACAAACGAATTGACTGAAGACACATGTCGATGCAAGACAATGAAAGAGAAAGTCTATGGTGGGTCCTTAGGTTTATTGAGGGTCGAAATGACGTTACGCAGGCCGCTGGCTGTCCGGTCGCGACGGCTGGAATGCAGATGTTTTAGGCGGCGTAACACTTGTTCCTATAAAAAAACCAACAAACAGAAACTATTTGGAATTCCCTGTTAGACCATTACATATACATATTTTCAGCACCTAAGAAAATACTGACAGACAGAGGACAAAATTTTATTAGTAGTTTAATGCAAAAATACGAAGAAGCTTTCAAGATAAAACTCATTAAAACTACTAGCTTCCACCCCCAAAGTAATGGATCATTAGAGCGAACTCACGCTGTAATAGCACATATGTTAAAATGTGTTCAAAAAGACTCAGGGAAAGAATGGGACGAACATTTAAACTTCATATGCCTAGCCTACAATACGATGATACACGACTCGACCGGTTATACACCTTTTGAATTAACATTCGGACATAAAGCAAATTTACCCTCGACCATTTCACGAAATCCACAACGCACTTACGCAGACGAAGTAGCATTCAGAAAACGAGAATGGGATTCTAGACTTTCGAAAGCTCGCGACCAATTGATTGAAAGCAAGCAAAGACATCAAAGAGATCAGAGACGACGAGTAATAAAACCACAGTCAATATTTAAAGAAGGGGATAGAGTTTTAATACATAATGACCATAAAGAGCATAAATTAGATATAGAATGGTTAGGACCCTACACCATTGAAAAAGTTAAAACACCGTATTATGAAATTTTAATAGAAGGTAATATCAAGAAAATTAATGGAAACCGCTTAAAACTTTATTTTCCAGGACGATCTTCATAACTATAATATATTTAGCCTACACGCAAATAGCAATTCTACCAGAAAAGCCAATTGACCTAGACATAATCTGCAGAAACACTAAGATTTTGGAGGACCAAAATCAATCAAAGAAGGGGGGTATGTAACGTCAATCCACATCAGATACCAGGCCGCTGTCACGACCGGCTCACTTTAAAATCGGAGATAAAGATGTGGCGGCACTCGGCGACAATGTATATCGCCGAAGTGCCTAATGAGCCAGCAATATCCCAACGGTCCTCCCGCCGAATATTCGAGGAGAAGGCGGCGATCGCGGATGCCTAACAAATTCAAGGATAGTGGGGATATTGAGGGGTGACAAAAGACAAATAACCGAATCCGATCGGAAGTCGAGTTGTAAGAGCCAGCCTTCAAAGGTCACGCCTAGAGCTCGGAAGTAGATTGTAAAACCAAGTGTTAGAAGAAAAATAAAGTTTCTTTTTTTTATTTTTTTTTGTTGTTCTTTTGTGTAATTTTACATGACAACCTCGCGCAGCAGAAATATAGCGCATACGACAGCGAACTTCTTGCGATGTACACCGCGGTTAAACGTTTTCGACGTGCTGTAGAAGGCAGATACTTCTCAATATACACTGATCACAAGCCCTTGACATACGCATTCAATCAAAATCTAGAGAAATGATCACCGCGACAATTTTGGTATCTCGACTACATCGGACAATTCACGACCGATATCCGTTATATATTAGGTTGTCCGAAAAGTTTCTTTTGTTTTATAGGGAAATAACACACGCACAAAGTTTTTTGTTTTATATTAATTTATTGAATTATATACGAACATAATAATAGAAATGTGGCGGCACGTGTCACGGAACTTTCCAACGGCTTCGTAATACAAAGCGCTACGCCGTTGTCACGTCGAAGACACAAGAAACCCCGATACCGATACCGATATCGAAATCACGATACCGATAGATCGCCGGTGATCTTCTCGCGTCGCAGTTCGAACGTTTCACGAATAAGGTGAAGAAATTGAACTTCGTATAAAATGATGGAATCTTTATTGTATAAGTCCAACAGAGTGACGGTTCAAAGTGTTATAACAGAATAATGTGTGAGCGCTAATTTAGGAGAGTTTTTATGTGGAGGTTTTAGTCCCTTTGGAGACTATATCAGAGGCGGCTATTCAATTACTGTTTAGTTATTATTTCGACGGCAGGTGGCCCTCCTTGAGCGTGTGACACCGTCAAAGCACAACACTGACGTGCCCAATGGGCCATCGATATCTTTACGCTTCTTCCGCCGAATTCTCGGAAGAGCATATACGCGCCAGCCGCTGCGGCACATCTAATGAACGCACGCTAGTGGGGATATCGATGGGCAACGAAGGGAAGAATCCGTTCGATCTGGAACAAAAAGGACATTCTACCCCGAGCCGCGAAGCGCGAGTGGCGAAAAGAAACGAGTCGACTATTTTTGATAGTTCGATCAATCGTCGCTATTGTTAATCTTCATCTAGCGTCAACCGTAGTTAATCGTTAATTGTTATTCAACCGTTGTTAATTGTTAATTGTTAATTGTTATTCAACCGTTGTTAATCGTTCATTGTTATTGAGTGATAGAGTCTAATAAACGTTATGGGTTGTTGAACATATTTGAGTGTACCGTCAGTACTTATTACGACCTATCCACCTCAGAAATATAATGAAATGGATCATACTTAATTCAATAAAACAATATAAAACAGAAATTGTTGTTCATCTATTATCACTTTATGAAACGAAAGAAACCTTTCGGACAACTTAATAAAAGGTCTTGATAACAATGTAATTGCCACGACCGGCATACTTCAAATCCGATGGACTGACGATGGAGAAAAAGATGTGGCGGCACTCGGCGACAATCAGTCTTGCCTGAGCAGCCGAGCTAAGTGGACGTGTAAAACAGTGCATCAGAAAAGTGCGGCAAGTGGGGAAGTGAAAACTAAGAACGGCTACGCCCATAGCCAAATGGTGGAAACCTGTGACTTCTATTAAGAAGACTACAAGCAAAACTAAGATGCAAAAACACATCTCACCAATAAAAATTATTAGTAAAGACGAAACATACTACATAAATAAAACAATTAACATTTCAAAACCAAGCCAACCAACAAACGAAGAACAGGACTGCTCAGCTACAATAGAAGTTGATATGGAAACCAACAAAGAAATAACCCAACAGGACGAAAGCTGGAAGGTGGCGAGTTACAACAAAAAAAGAAAAATAACAGGAAAATCAGACACAGAAAAGCAGCGATGGCTGCAAGAATTACCGCTAAGAAACTCCTTCAGCTCACTGACGGAAGAAGTAGACGACGACCCAACAACCAAACACACAACTAAATCAACACACATCACAAAACCACCACCAATATTTGTCGAGGCGCAAATAATAGATCCACTTATTGATCAATTAAACAATACAGTTGGAAAGGACAACTACACAATAAAACAAACAAAATTAGAACAAGTAAAAATCCAAACAAACACCCCAGAAAACTACAGGAAAGTGATAAAAGAACTAAGAGAAAAAAACGCTATATACCACACGTACCAGCTCAAAACGGAAAGGAGCTACAAAATAGTTATAAGAGGACTACACCCAAAAATTAACACAGAAAAACTAAGCGACGAACAAGAAAAAATCGGCCACAAAACAAGATCAATAAATAATATGACAAGGTACGATACAAAACAGCCATTACCACTATTCTTAATAGAATTAGAACCCAGAACCAACAACAAAGCAATCTATGAAATCAGAAAAATCCTAAACACAATAGTAACAGTGGAACCACCACGCTACAAAAAAAATATTCCACAATGCATGCGGTGCCAACAATACGGCCATACAAAAAATTATTGCAATAGAAGCCCGGCATGTGTAAAATGTGCAAAGAACCACTTAACAATACACTGCCCATATACAGGGAAAATAGAAGAAGTTAGATGTTACAATTGTAACGGAAACCACCCAGCCAGCTATAAAGGATGCGAAATCAGGAAACAACTACAACGTAAACTGTTTCCACCACTCCGCAATAGAACAGTCGACAACTACCAACTACAGCAAAGTACAACAGACAACGAAGCAACGGCGAAAGCACAAAAGGAAATAAAAGATATAAGCACAAACACAGAACCCCAAGGAAACCGAAGCTACGCGCAAGCAACACAAAACATTAGACAAATAACGCCCATAAACATTCAAAGACAAAGCAACAACACCGAAGACGCTACGGAAATCAAGGAATTACTAAAACAATCAATCAAAAACACAGAAGTACTCACAAAAATGATAAGCGAACAGAACGCAGTACTCAGACAGCAAACACAACAAATCACTACCATGCCACAACTGCTTACAAACATGCTAAGCAAAAAATAAAAGCACACGCTTAAAATAGCAGCTTGGAACTCTAACGGCCTACAACAAAGGGCTCTAGAAACTAAAACACTCCCGTACAACAACAACATCGACATACTACTCGTATCAGAAACACACTTCACTACAAAAAGTTACCTAAAAATTCCGTACTACACCATATATGACACCAAGCATCCATCAGGAAAAGCACACGGAGGGACCGCAGTAATAATAAAAAAACGACATTAAACACCACTTACACAGCCAGGTAAGTAAGGAACATATACAAGCAACCACCGTCACTGTACAAACTAGCAGCAACCACCTACAGTTGTCAGCAGTATATGTACCGCCGCGACACAAAATTACACCGCAACAGTGGGAAGAGTACTTTAAACATTTAGGTGATAAGTATATCGCAGCTGGAGACTACAACTCAAAGCACACACTATGGGGATCAAGAATTACTACACCACGAGGTAGAACTTTGGAAAACTACATTAGAAATAATAACATCAATATACTATCCACGGGAAGACCGACATACTGGCCGACAGACCTGAGCAAAATACCAGACCTACTCGATTTTGCAGTTACAAAGGGACTAAACGCAAATAAACTAAACATAGCACCCAGTCTCGAGCTCACCTCCGACCATACACCCACAATAATTACATACAGAAACAAACCAATACTTTACAACAATTCAAAGACGCTATGCAATAAAACCACCAAATGGCAAACATTTAAAGAAATAATCGAGAGCAAAATCAACTGCAACATCCCATTGAAAACACCTGAACACATCGATCAAGCAGTAATAACACTTACAGAAACTATTCAAGAAGCAGCCAGAGCAACCACTATACCCGAATCAACCAACAGACAAACAAAAATAATTCCATTAGAGATCCTCGAAAAAATTAGAGAAAAAAGAAAGACGAAGGCAAAATGGCAAAAACATAGAACCAAAGAAAACAAAACACACCTAAACAAACTCGCAAAGGAAGTAAAAAACAAAATTAAAGAGCACAACAACAACCAGTTTACAAGGTTCATCGAGTCACTATCTGCACACGAGAACTACAGCTACTCCCTTTGGAAAGTCCCAAAAATATAAGGAAGTCAATAAAAATGATCCCAGCAATCAAAAGACCAGATAACACATGGGCAAGAAGCAACGAAGAGCAGGCCGAAGAATTTTCTAACCACCAATGCAACACATTTACTCCACATAATATTAACAACAGCAACCACAATAGTCATACTGACGAGGATTCGCTAACCACTAGAACATCAACTGGCAAACACTACATTATACCCAAAGCAACGGCTCAGGAAATTAAAAACATAATCGAGAAAACAAAAAATAATAAAGCCCCAGGAATCGACCTAATCAACGGCAAAATCTTGAAAAACCTTCCGCCAAAAGCGATAAGACGAATCACAATAATAGTTAACGCAATACTAAGAATACAATACTTTCCAAAAACTTGGAAACTGGCACAAATCATAACGTTACCGAAACCAGGCAAAGACCCACACAAAACTACATCTTATATACCAATATCATTACTTCCCATATTCTCTAAAATACTAGAGAAGATAATATACGACCGCATTAAACCAATAATCGAGAAGGAAAAATTAATACCGGACCACCAATTCGGATTCAGACACAAACACTCCACTATAGAGCAAATGCACAGACTGGTCAACGAAATAATACAAGCACTCGAAAACAAGCAACACTGTACAGCCCTCTTTATGGACATAGAGAAAGCATTTGACAAAATTAATCACGAAAACCTAATGCAAACAATCAGGAAACAATTCCCGGAACAGATATACCATTTAATTAAATCATACTTAAGCAATAGAACATTCACAATAAAGATTAAAGACGCATACCCAGAAGTTAAAGACATCAAAGCAGGGGTTCCGCAAGGAAGCGTCTTAGGACCAATTTTATACACGCTATACACGGCCAACATTCCAACAACCAACAATAGCAAAATTCTGACATTTGCGGATGACACAGCTGTAATAGTCAGGCACACTAACCCTGCAACAGCAGTTGCATTATTACAGGAAAATATTACAGAAATTGAAAAATGGCTAAAAACTAAACAGATTAAAGCTAACCCTGATAAATGCAAGCACATCACATTCACGCTGAGAAAGCGGATACCACCAAACATTATACTAAACGGCACGCACATAGTCCAAGCAAGGCAAGTCAAATACCTAGGACTCCACTTAGATACACGATTCACATGGAAACAGCATATTAAATCAATAATAGACAAAATACAGATAGCAAGGAGACAAATGTACTGGCTAACAAGTCGAAAATCCAAACTAAGCATAGAAAATAAATTAAAAATATATAAAACAATAATAAAACCAATCTGGACGTACGGAATACCGCTATGGGGAACAGCAGCAATGAGCCATATAACCAAAATAGAGACAATGCAAGCCAAAATACTAAGAACAATAGTAAACGCGCCATGGTACGTAAGAAACGAAGACATTAGGAAAGACCTGGGAATACCGACGGTCAAGGAGGAAATTAACAGATATGCAATAAGGTACAGAGAAAGAATAGCAACACACCCGAACCGGCTGGCAGCGGAAACGGTCAACGCAACAGGTATAGAAAGAAGGTTAAAAAGGAAGCACCCAACAGAACTCACAAAGGACACAACCTAATAAACACGATGATGGTACCCCACTGGGGGCAACCACCCACATGATATATTATCACACCGCTATAAAATTTTACCAAATGTCCTATAGGACAAATTGTAAAATCTAAATAAATAAATAAAAAAAAAAACTCGGCGACAATGTATATTGCTGAAGTGCCTAATGAACCATCAACATCCCAACGGTCCTTCCACCGAAGGTTCTAGAAGAAAGAACACGTGGCAATGGCCGCGGACGCCTAGCAAATGCACGGACGGTGGGGATGTTGAGGGATGACAAAAGAATGTGATCGGATCCCATCGAAAGTCAAATCATAAGAGCTTCTGTCTTGGAAAGTCACGCCTAGAGTTCGGAAGTGGATTGTAAAGTGGATTGTTGTTAGAAAAAATAAAGTTTCTTTTTTTTTATTTTTCACCTCAAATTTCTTTTTTATTTTGTTATTTTACGTGACATAATCGACGTTCTTTCACGCATCGACGCGATAGGGAAGACCGTAGACCACCAAATGTTCATCGCCGCGCAAGAAGACGACGTCGAATATATAGTAGAAAATGGATTATAAAATGAAGAATGACGTACGGTGTTGCTTACGCAAACAAATTAGAAAAATTTGCAGCTTCTTAAGATACAATGATATTCTGTAAATGTTCATAAGCAAGGCTGCACTGCCAATTTTGCTGATATTTAAATTTGTTATAAAACTCAACATTCCGAGCAACATTTTCCTATACATGTAACCGCCGCTCGGCCTTAATTTCAGAGATATTTACAAATAATTCCTGCTACTATTACTTTGAATCTTGCCTGCATACGCATGCCCATGGCAAAGTTGTATCTGCATGGTGCGTCTGCTTATTTACTGTCTATAAACACATCACGGTGATCTGCAAACAATCTCTATAACGCACAAATATTTCAATATTTATTTCTTTCTTTTACTAACCTAAAGCTACTCGGGGGGAAATGAAAAAACGGTCTTTCAAACGAATAGATTTGACATGTGTTGGCGGCCGCTATTAAAAAATATACAAAGGAAAAGTGAAAACAATCCAACTATTGTCTAATACTCGCGTATTGCAGTGTTCCGTTACAGATAGAAATGATGTAAGGGATGATATTTGAAACCAAAATTAGACGAAAATCAAAAATAATAAAATAGTTCGGCTTCATTTTTTGATTCAAGAGGACCGAATTTCTAAGGTCACTAAAACATGTTATATAACAAGGTAATAGTAGAGAGTTCGTCCAGAAAGAAAAATTTACAATATTGTTAGGTAGATGATACATTTACACTGTACATGTGAATGTGTGTGTAAACGTCAGAGGGCGTCCAGGTCTCAATTGAGATGCAGCCCGGTAGGGGAACCGGACTGCCTGACTCGACGGCTCCGTCGACGAGGCGCGGTGTGACGTGGCCGCACACCGCTCCATTAAGAGACGTATTGAGCGCGGAGGGGGGCCCGGTGCATCGCTTACACCGGTTCCCGGGCCCCTCTCGATCGTAGCTGGGATGGTCATCGTGGAGGTTTTAGTCGGTTGGAGTCCGGCACTACCACGCCGCTTTTCCCCAGAGGCGGCCTGGTGTCCGTGCGGATTTCTCACGTCTCAATTGAGATAAAAGGCGATTGGAAGCCGTTAGAAAAATCTGGAGGAGTCGGTTGATAAGCGTGGGTGCAAGAAGGTTATCGAGTTCTTCAAAATGTAATACATATGTACAGCTTTTGTGTGAAATAAAGTAAACTATTTGTATTTCCGAATCCTCCCTATACCTTAACAAATATTCTTCGCCAACGCATTTATACTTGTTTTGTATGATCTTTTCGAAATTGGCCAGGAATAGACACGTTATCTGAGGTGTTTCTTTGGACATGTCTATTAAGAAAGGCGAATAGACTGCTCAGCAGATGTGTTTAAAGATGGTTAGAACTGCCCTCCAAGGGTAATATCATTTCGGCAACAAAAGCGAAAATTTTAAGAAATATTCAATGCAATACATATAATTTTTCATTTAGCTGTACATTAACAGTTATTATTACGCGTTATTCTATAAAACGATACCTTAATTAATTCTTGGAGTATAAGTTCAAATAATTTTTTGGCAGTTTTTTTCGTGTTTCCTGATTTCTTATTTCATGTGCATGTGTGTGGATATTGTAATATTTAGTGATCTAAATATTTAAATATCTAAAGATTAAATCCGCTACACATTCCTGAAGTAGAACAGATTAATCGTCGCCTTCGATAATGCATATTTGCCAATGTGTTTCTATAAAATACGTTGTTCAATCAATCTTACAATTTTATAAAATTTGTCGTGTTCATGCACTCCGTATATGTATGCAACACGGTAAAATTTTTGCCATTGGATGATACCTAAGTTGCAATTATGCTTTTGGACTCTATGAGAAATGCAGTACTACCTTATCAATAAATGCCAGGAATTGAAATCGCAAAAAACCACATGCAATAATGCGAAAGATTTAATCCAGTATGGAATTCTGTGCCACCAGCAATGCATGTCCATTATATTTGCTAATTTTACGTTTACGTCTCAAGTTTTATAATATTAAAATCGGAGTCTGCCCAACCACGACCTTTTCCTGCTAGTAAAGTTCTCTTTTGATTCCTTTATGTCTTGCAAATATCGTGACATTGAATTGATCAAATTGATGAGTACTATACTTAAAATATTTTTCCATTTTTCTAAGAAAGCCTTCTATAAATGATTTCATGATGAAATATGCTAAATCGATACCTTTATTTATATTTTCATTTAATTTATGTATATATTTTCAATAACGCACATGTTTCGGGGCTGTTCTTAAGAGTTTCCAAACATGATACAAAATCCACGCTAATGTATTAGTAGTATTGTGCTTTGGATTTGCTTATATCAGGATGAAATTGTGTTTCAAATACATCTTATACTACGAAGTAGAGTTGCATGTATATACAGTGACGAGCAAAAGTGTAAAAACACACCGCTGATTTTATGTAAAAGGCGACACTACGACTAATTTTTCAAGTGATAAACTTGTTGCGTCGCATGGAACATCTGCAGTCCAGCCGACGCTACCTAGCAGTCAGCGGCCCACCTGCGTTCTTCCCGACCCTCAATAGACTCAAGGACCCACCATAAATCGTCAACTCTAGCTTCATTGTTTCCGTATGCTCGCCAGTCGATCTATTTGTCGAGAAGTATATTTGGGTTATGTCAGAGTTTCGGAAAAGTCCTTGAGTTTATTAGGCTCTCAAAAATCACGGAGAAAGCGGATAGTCGCCGAATAGAAAACCGGACACATGTCCACCAAAAACGACTAGTTTTCTCCAGGAATGCAGTCACCCCCCGATCCACGTTGGTGGGAGATTTCCGCATATCCTTCGTCTTTAGCATGAGTCATAACCAATCAGCATCGCGGATGTTTACCCTCACTTCCATGACGAAGAGTGCGAACAACGAATCCGCGTTTTTCGTGCAAAGGGCACACCCACACCAAGCTTTCCTCCGGGAAAAACATAAGAGTTAAGAGTCAGTCTCGATCAAGCAGCTAATCCGTCATCATACGCAACAACGCGACTAGATTCTCACGCGTAGTCATATTCTAACAAGCGTCCATTTGTATCATACCGAAGTTGTTGGATTTGCAAATATATAATAACTTGTTAGCAGCAGTGCTTTCTTTAATTGAACTACCCTTATTATCCTAACCGAAATAAGGGATCGAACGATTCGTGGCGTCGATTAGTCAATCGTAACGGGAATTTACGACTCCCGTTGACGCGCTTCTTCGAGATCGCGTCTCCCCGCGAACGTGCGAAAACAAAACTAATTTTCAAATAGTGAAACTGTCAATAAGCACTGATTGTCCACTGTTTCGCAGTCAACTGTTCCACACCATTATTAGATTACTTTTCAGTTTGATATGCTTAATCCAAGATGAAGCCACTTAGTGAAGATAAAAAGAACAGTATTATTTGTTTGTGTGATAAAGGTTTGTCATTGCGGCAAATTGCAGAGAAATGTGGTATCAGTCATACGATAGTTGCACGAATAAGAAAAAAGTATGTTAGTGCACCAATTTCTTCACCAAACGGTAGACCGCGACTTATTTCGGATAGAGCAGCACGTGAAATTGCACACTGTATTCGGTCGGATAGTTACAAAACACCAAAAGTTGTTGCTCAGAAAATCGAAATAAGTGCTAGCAAATGGACCATTCGTCGCTCTTTAAATGGAATTGGTTTACAAGCGAAGGAAAAGGAAAGTAAACCAGCACTTTCAAACAAAAATATTAAATTGCGAAAACAATTTGTTGACACCTACAAAGAATGAACGAGCGGAGGTTGGAAAAGAATTATATGCAGTGACGAAACAAAAATTAAAAGATTCGAATCCGACGGAAGGTCCTATTATTGGACTCCATCCGAGAATAATGATCAACCAGGTGGTATAAAGCAAACTATGAAGTTTGGAGGTGGCTCAATTATGTGTTGGGGTTGCTTCACTCACAGAGGTGTTGGTCCCTTAGTTCGAATCGAAGGTATAATGCAAAAGGAGCATTATTTGACCATTCTACAAAGTAATTTACCTTCTGTAATTAATTCTATTGGATATAATGAACGTGATGTAGTATTTCAACAAGACGGGGATCCTAAACATACTGAAAAAATAGTTAAAACCTGGCTAGAAAATCAAAATTTTTTGTGATGAAGTGGCCAGCACAAAGTCCGGATATGAATCCGATCGAAAATTTGTGGTCCACTTTGAAAAGAAGGCTGGTGTATTTTCGACCAATCGCGGGGAGACGCAATCGCGAGGAGAGACGTCAACGGGAGTCGTAAATTCCCGTTACGATTATGATAATCGACACCACGAGTTGATCGATCCCCTGATTTCCGTTAAGATAATAGGGGTGATTCAGTTTATATAACACTGTGATTCACAGAATTATAAATTATATATTTCCAACACTTAAATTACACTGTCGAGTAGTTACAAATAGATAACAACTTGTCGCACGAAGATAAGATAGATATGCACACTAGAGCAGGGCTCTTATAATTGAATTTCGTATATTAGTGGACGCAGCACGATAGGATATTTACTAGAGTATGTGAATGTTCGATGATACCGAGAACCGACTTTGAATGCTGCGCTTAGACGTAAACGTTAGGCGTTCGATTTTGTACTACAAACTTGACCCTCCTGATGTCGCAGGAGCAGTAGTTGACTTTCCCGAGGCTTTAGGAGAAGTGAGTTACAGTGACGATTTTGTGCTATAACGGACTTGACCCTCCTGATGTCGCAGGAGCAGTAGTTGACTTTCCCGAGGTCTTAGGAGAAGTGAGTTACAGTGACGATTTTGTGCTATAACTGACTTTGTCGCTCTAATGTTAATACGGAAGAAAGCTCGGTGTGGGTGTGCCCCTTTGCCTGAGGAACGCGGATTCGTTGTTCACACTTTTCGTTGGAAAAGTGAGGGTAACGATCTGCGATGTCGATTGGTTATAACCTACGCTGATGTTTTAAGGGATGAGTAGGAACCTCCTACCATCGTGGTTCGTGGATGACTTTGTACATGGGAAAAACCAGCTCGTTTGTTAGCTAGCTATTCGGTTTTTCCTAATAGGTGCATACCCGCTTTCTCCGTATTTTTTAAGTGCGCCTAATAAACCCAAGGACCTCTCTAAAACCAGATGTGCGTCGAAAATATTTTTAGGTTTAAGAAATTCTTCAGGACAAACGAATTGACTGAAGACACATGTTGATGCAAGACAATGGAAGAGAAAGTCTATGGTGGGTCTTTAGGTTTATTGAGGGTCGAAATGACGTTACGCAGGCCGCTGGCTGTCCGGTCGTGAGGGCTGGAATGCAGATGTTTTAGGCGACGTAACAGCTGGTAAAATATAATAATCCACCTTCAGATGTTCATGAATTATAGGAAAGAATACAACAGGAATGGTACAATATTGAACCACAAATAATTAGAAATTTAATTGACAGTATGCCTCGTAGATTAAAGGCATTAAAAAAGTAAAGGAAAGTGGACGAAATACTAGGTTGACACCTTAATTCGACGAGTATAATTAAAGTAAAACTGCAAACATGGTTTGAGATGTCCATTTTTGTAAAATGTTCTGTACATTATTAATGTTAATGAAAATAAACTATTACATTTCGTTAATCAGACGCAGCTTGTAGTTACTGTTACCTAATCTTTACCGATCACTTGAAAAATTAGTCGTATTATCGCCTTTTACATAAAATCAGCGGAGTGTGTTTACACTTTTGCTGGTCACTGTATGTTACACATATATTTTTTACCATTAGTTAGATATTAATATTTTCACAACAGGAAGTGGTATCAAATCCTTTTCTTTTTCTTTTTTTGGAAATTAGTTTGCAGGTTTTTAGAATATGTATATATTTTTCATTTGCTAAAAATCTCCTACTAAACGACGTTCTATCGTAATTCTACTTTTTGTTATGGTTAAATACTGTATGAATATCTTCTTTTCTGATTGTGTGTTGGTGTTTTTTTACCTCAGCAAAAAAGATCGTTCGTTATATGAGATGGAGTTTGCAATTCAATTATTTTCACCTTCAGCTTAACCTATAAAACGTTATGTGCAATGAAAATGTCATTAAAATGCAAATGTATGAGCAATCAGTGATAAAAAGTCAGCTGCGATCGATATTTCATGTTTAAAGACCATTCAAGACTCTTTCTTCCTTGGTTTTAGAGATAAAAAGCGTTAATCGAATCACTCATGCATGACATTATCTACTTTCAGTAGTAGGGTGATGTTATTAAAAGAATGAGTATCTAGAAGTGTATCACATCGAATATTGTTACAGTACTGTGACAGACGTGTCGGTATCTGCTATCGCCAAGTCGCATTTTTGTTCGATGTTTGCTAAACATTACGCAGTGGAAATAGCACCAGGTAACATGCGATTCCTGTTTATTCTGTATTCAATTGTGTCTTTCATTAATGTCTTTCATTATTATCAATATCATATGTATCAAAAATATCATCGGGTCATTAACTACTACAATAGTTTAAATGAAGTTTTTGAATACTCAAATATTTTGTATTTTACATTCTACACAGTAAAATGGCTCATTATTTTAATTTTGCAATAATTTACCACCAGTCAGTAGAGGTAATCGAAACATTCGCCTTCGTAACCTACTTGCACGAGAGACCCATTATTTTCTGGCAAAAATTGTATTTAGGATCGGTTTTTCATCACTTATTATTAGGATTTGCTTCGAGTCTCGCGTTTATGAAAATTATAATAAGTTCCGCAGTGACAACATTAACCGTGCGAGATATTTTATGCATTTTACATTTTAAATAGTAAGATCCCTTATTTTTAGAAAACAAACTGAAGTATACATACGTAATATTAATTACATATAAAACAAACGATGAAATGGTAGTAGAGGGAGTATGTATTTACGCAATTATTTTATTAAATCTAAGCAAAATACTCTACATCGTGATAAAATATATTTCTCTTGTTATATTTATTGCATTCCTTATAATTATCCTTGTTAGTTAGTTAGATGCTGCGTCAAAATATCTCTTCGAATAACAACATAAACATCGTTTCGTAGACATTTGTGAGTTAAAAGGGCTTTGTGTTCAGTATTTTTACAAAATTGTTGTTAGTTGATTCTATTAATTTTCTTCACTTTTAGACTATTTATAAATGTACGTGTACAATACTCAACGGAAGAAATATTTATAACACTACTATTTGTGCTATAAAAGAATCGGTAGTGTAAAGATCAAGCAGAAAACAAATTACAAAACTAAATGCTGTAGAATGTAATGCAACGTAACATACATAAGCATGATAATATAAAAATATATTACACGTATATACAAAGCAATATAGATATATATGTATAGAATGACAGATATAACACATAACAAGATATACATATATACGTACATAATAAAATTACAGGATACATGAAAATTATAATAAAAATATAGATATAGTATATGACATCTAACATGTAAAAATGTTATATTCTGATCCATTTCATTGACCGCTGTTCTCACTTACATTATCACGTTCATCAGTTTCCTGTGGCAATCAAATTTCAACCAGGTAATCTGAAATACAGTAGTGCCTCCGGTATCAAAACCAACAGGGGGACAAAACTGTTCGGATGTAGGAACAATCACTTTCATATGGAACTGCATTTATTCAAATACAGATTAAGATTGATTGACAGTTCCTTTAAATATCTATGGATTCCATATCTTCTGGGCTGTTAAGTCACATAGTTCTTTCAACATAATTAACTGCAAAGAGCTCCATTCTTTTTATACTATGAGTCATTATGGCTATTCCTCGAATGGCAAGCGCAGATCATCATGAGAAGGCACCTCTTCGTTACCATTTCATTTGTTGCTTGATAGGGAAACCAGTTCACTGCATCAGTACATTCAACGTCTGTGATTGTGGCTTTTCCCAACACTACGTGTATTTGTTAATTCTATTGAATTTACACCTCTTTCGAGCTTTTGTTTTGTTTTATGCCGATAGCTAGAGCACTGTTAGTTTCATACTAGAAGCTTATAATCCGAATAAAGGAAAGAATACATTGGAATACGTTGTACATGAACGCTAATAAAATATGTATACAATATATATTTGAAACGCAAGAGGCATCCGCTATTTTGAAACATTATATTCGGATAATAGATTGTTCCGGTATTTAGGATAATCAGATAATGGATGCTTGAAAAAATCCGGGGGGGGGTCTACTTATACAGGGTGTTTCGTTACAGTATCTTGAAACTACAATAAAATGAAAATGGAGAACAAGGAAATTGCGCTTTGTTTTTTTACACGAACGCGACGTTTTCTAAGAAAAATTATCCATTATAGATTATACCTGTGGGGGAGTTTTGTAAAGAATGGTTGATCGGTGAGGTTTAATGGCGAGATTGCTGGTTGTAACCGTCGAATATATCTAAAATGATAAATAAATTAAAGTACAAACATATTCGCTGAGACGTTCGTACAGTGTATAAGTCGTAAAATAGGATCGCTAATGACGCGTTAATTATATCGCTGATAATTTGTTGATAATTGGTTGATAACTGATCGACGACTGACTGTAACTCTTTTCCTTGCGATCACGTCCGCTTATTTATGCTGGTCGGGGGAGAGTCGGAAAATTCAAATTCGTCTTTGTTCGACGGTTGCACGCAGCGGCGACATTGTTTTGCCCGCAGATTATTTATCGTTACGTTTGGTGCATCAAGGCAGTGTCAATGTCGCGAAGCAAAATAACAATATGAGTCACTCTCGATTCGCATCGTCCTCTGACTCATGTAGCGCTACATATCTGTTTACTCATTGAAATCTATAACGATATATCTGAAATTTGCCTCGTTTTGCCTCCATAAATAATTAATGAATGAAGAGAACGTATAAAATATATTAATACAGATTTCACATACGCACGCGTTCACGGAAGGTGACAGAAAAATCACGTACATATTAAGTATTCTCGAGGAGCTACTAAATGTTGGCGACCATTGTCTCGCATGAACCACACACATTTTCCACTCAAAGTGCTAATCATTGTATATTATAATATTCAGAAGCATACGCATAAAATAAAAAATGAAGACGTCAAATGAAACTACATAAAGATTGTTCAATCTTTTACTCGAAATATCAACTAAGATATCGTTTTATAGAACAATACAAATTAATGTACAGCCACATGAGAAATTGTATTTACTGCGTTGCATAGTTCTTTTAATTTTTCGCTTTTTTTGATGCACGACTTCCCTGTGTAGAATAATATTTGTACATTACTCTGGAGAGCATCATTGACATAACGTAAATATTCGAATCATGTAAAACGAAACCATAATTGTTGAATTACGTAGATTTCCTTACAAGGTAATATATATGTCGGAGATGAAAGGAAAGCCAAAGCCTTTCCTTGGAAATTTTGGGAACATCCTCTAGTACCTTAGCCTAGATTTTATTATAGTTGTAATCGTTTAAGATTAGTAATAAGCGAGATTGGGTTCGAGGTGACAATCGGTCGCCGAACGTAGCCACGGTCACGGGATGGACGTTTTGTCTAACGGAGGTCTGGAGTGGTTGTATGTGTTTTCCGAGAAATGTGGTTGTGGCGGCATGCGGCCTCGAGAGCGGGCCACTTGTGATGTTGCCTCGGAGGTGTCGATGCAATGGGACATACATTGTATCAATAATCAAAACTCCAAGCGGAAACTGCCTAGCAGCGGCGTTTGGAACTTTCTCGATGCTTCCAACGAGTGTGCCTAGCAACGGCGTTTGGAACCTTCTCGATGCTTCCAAACGGGTGTAGAAAACAAAATGTAATCGTACAGCGAGAAAAATCTCCACGAGGCTGGCATTCTTGCGGTTGCCTTGGAGAGTGACACATCGAGCATTTTCGACAATTGCATTTGCGCCTAATATTAGTTTCGCTGAGTAAAGAGTTATCCCGGTGACCGTGGATTCGTTTGAACCTAAAACTTTGCTACTAGTGTTATTTAATTTATTATTCGTAGATCGTATTATTCATTAGGTTTAGTATCTGTTAGACTTATTGTTAGTTGTACTTATTATTTGTTAAGCTTAGTGATAGACTTGTATATACGTGTGAATAAAATCTCGGCTTGGTGAAACGATGGCTAGTCCGCATGAAGAGTTGTCACGCGCCCAAAATTCGAATCCTGACCCGACATATATAAAAAGAACTGAACTATAACCAATATGGTATATTATTTACAAAACGTTTCCACTTACTGTCGTCGAGAATGCCAATCTATTGTAAATATTGGAACTGAAGGTGTGAAGATCCTGGAACATGGATACAATCAATAAAGAAACAAATGAAAATGGAATCAATGAATTACTGAATAAGACGAGTTCTCTCGAGGAATTCTACGCCGGTAGTGGGATCTTTGTGACTGGAGCAACCGGTTTCGTTGGGAAAGGTCTTCTGGAAAAACTTATCCGCATATGTCCACGCATCGCTGCCATTTTTATACTAATTCGTCCAAAAACTAACGAAACGATAGAACAACGATTTAAGAAGCTCATATATGATCCCGTTCGTAAATATATTTTTGTTCCTTTCAATATTTAAAGCTGTCAGGAGCGAAATTGATTAACTCTCTTTTCTGGAATTGAGCTTCGATCTTTTCGTCTTCAGATTTACGATGGCGTCAAAGCAAAGAATCCCTCAGTTTTAAGCCGAGTTTACCCCATGAAAGGTGACGTGAGTCTGCCAGATTTAGGTCTTTCGCGAAAAGACAGAAATCTGTTGTCAGAGAAAGTAAACATAGTGTTTCACGCCGCGGCCACTGTGAGATTCAACGAACCGCTACACGTGGCTGTTAATGTGAATACAAAAGGTACTGCTCGTGTCATCGAGCTTTGGAGCAAACTAAAGCATCCGATTAGCTTCGTCCACGTCAGCACAGCTTTTAGTAATGCGAATCTACATGAGATTGAGGAAAAAGTTTATACGTAAGGATAAGTTATACGCAGATGTTGTTCCGACGTTTGCGAATATAATATTTGTAATTGTAGCGTGAAGAACATGTTCACTTATTATTGACATTGCAGCACGAGCTTGAAACCTTCAGAGATAATCGATATGTGTGACAAATTCGAAAAAACGTCGATGGACCAAATAGAAAAAGGGATTTTAAAAACTTATCCAAACACATATACATTCAGTAAGAATTTGGCAGAGCAGATTGTAGCAAGCAAGTGCAAAGATCTGCCAGTTGCGATAGTGAGGCCAAGCATAGTTGGTGCCTCTTTGGAAGAACCATGTCCTGGTTGGATACACAATATTTCTGCATTAACAAGTATTTTTATAAATCTTTTTCAATGATAATTGTTCAATACACGTCGCATGTCGGAAAAGTGTAGTTAATGTGTTGGTTTGTGGGAAGCTAAATGAGAGGATTAGCCACTAGATCATCATTATTATAGTTCAAGTTTGTTGTTGCTCATAATTACGAGAATTCTTTCCAATCTATTTAGCGCTACATATCTGGAAATAGAAAATCACAAATAATATCTAAACCAATTTAATGTTACCAGGTATCGTTCTGCTAGTCAGTAAAGGATGTGCAACAGCAATACTGGGTAGGAAAGATGCAAGATTGGATGTAGTGCCTGTCGATTTCGTAGTTGACACGATAATATGTACTGCATGGCATGTCACGCTACATCGTGGTCACGAAGTTAAACTTTACAACTGCACGAGTAACGCTAACCCTTTTAAGTAAGGTTTATTACGAAACTTTTTCAACTCATGTAATTCGATTGTTACAATTGTTGAGAATTTTTTATCTTAATTGCCGAAATAATGGCATAGGAACACTAAATTTACTCTTAGAATTTATATTAGAATAATTATACAGGGTGGTTGGTAACTGGTGGTACAAGCGGAAAGGGGGTGATTCTACGCGAAAAAAGAAGTCGAAAATATAGAATAAAAATTTTTTTTTATTTTTTTTGTTTTAATTTTTTTTAAATCTACAGTGAGATCCGTTATAACGAGACGTTATAAAGTGCACGCGTATCGAGCGAAAATTCAAAGTCGATTTTCTTGAAAACAAAGCCTCAAACGAAAAATTTTTATTCTATATTTTCGACTTCTTTTTTCGCGTAGAATCACCCCCTTTCCGCTTATACCACCAGTTACCAACCAACCTGAATATTTATTTGATAAACAATTTCAAAGATATTCTCAGCACTTTCTTTGTCTCTCCTTCTTCCATACCAGACTATTAACAGACTGAGCAGTTTACATTCCTTTGTTTTCGAGACGCCGCGCACACACATACTCCTACACACTCATACTCACACATGTGTGTTACTACTACGCAGCTAATCTAGTCTATCACATAAAATTATACATATCTCAATAACAGTATTCCAAAAAATTCAGTTTATTTAAGTAATGTGACAATTACTTATTTCATAATATTTCCTGAGATACTCGAATGATAGTAAACTTTACTTTAAATATATTTGCAATAATTGTAATAATGTAAATGTTCCTATTAACAAGGTGGGGTCAGTTCCAAAATGCCCTGTTGAAGTGCAGCAGAGAAACGCCACTGAACGATACGCTATGGTACCCGGGTTGTCCAATGATAGCTAATAAATATATTTTCAACGTGCTAAGTATAATTCAGTATGTTCTGCCTGCTTTGGTCATAGATGTCTTTTTAAGACTTCGAGGTAGTAAACCAATGTGAGTACTCTATCGATCCTCAGCCAACGGGGGTAATCTTTCTGGGACAACCTTTGTGTTCATTTACAATAATTATTAAAAATTATATTTCAGAATGATGAAGCTTCTCAAAAAAGGCAACAAGCTATTCAAATTGGCAGCAGTTTGCACCATGAGCGAATGGACTTTTCAAAAGGATAACTGTTCCGACTTGGCGAGGAAGGTGAAAATGTTGAGCGACTGCGATATGGTCAAACTAGATTTACGGGATATGAATTGGGAGAAGTATGTTGCAACTTACCTGATGGGAATTAGGAAATTTATTCTAAAACAAGAGTTTAAGTCAACAGCCCGACAACGATTATCAAGGTGCGTATAAAAGTATCTTCGTATAAAAAAATAGGAACTTTTATAAATACATATATTTTCGGTTATTTCAGGTTGTACTGGGTACATCAGATCACCAAAATATCTGGAATACTAATTTTGCTATGGATAATATTATGTTTAGTGTACTGACTATTTGAGCGTTACTTTTTTATCTTTGAACCAAAGACAATATAAATACAATTTTAAGAAAAAGGGGCTTATCATCCGTTTCATTTTGTCTTTTCACTCGTCCCATTTCTAAATAAATTCGTTTATGACATTGCTTAATAAGTATGTATGTATTTATATGCACATGGTTTTTGATTTATAAACAATCCATACATGATTATTTCTTTACTCCTCGATGTTTATAGTATAATAACATTTGCAAACATTCATCTTTAAGTCTGTATTTAGAGATCACTTCTACATAAAAATTCAACGACATGTCTTTATGTAATGCTAAACAACAAAAGAATTGTATAGAAAAAAATACTAACATTCACTACTGTTACGTCGCCTAAAACATCTGCATTCCAGCCCTCACGGCCGGACAACCAGCGGCCTGCGTAACGTCATTTCGACCCTCAATAAACCTAAGGATCCACCATAGACTTTCTCTTTCATTGTCTTGCATCAACGCGTGTCTTCAGTCAATTCGTTTGTCCTGAACAATTTCTTAAGCCTACAAATATTTTCGAACATTCGGTAAATTTACTCCAACGTAAACTGTTTCCACCACTCCGCAATAGAACAGTCGACAACTACCAACTACAGCAAAGTACAACAAACAACGAAGCAACGGCGAAAGCACAAAAACAAATAAAAGATATAAGCAGAAACACAGAACCCCAAGAAACCGAAGCTACGCGCAAGCAACACAAAACATTAGACAAGTAACGCCCATAAACATTCAAAGACAAAGCAACAACACCGATGATGCTACGGAAATCAAAGAATTACTAAAACAATGAATCAAAAACACAGAAGTACTCACAAAAATGATAAGCGAACAAAACGCAGTCCTCAGACAGCAAACACAACAAGTCACTACTGTAATATCGCAGAATAATTTAAATTAGAGATCGGTTGAGAGTAGAAAAAACCGTGTCATCGTCCTTCTCTGGTTAGTTTACATTGGAGAGCAGCTATGTGACTAAAGTCACCTAGTTCTTGCAAAACAATAAACAATGGTAGAGCAGAAGGACGGTTCAGTTCGCTGTTGAGCGCCGAAGCGTGCAGACCTGTATCTAGTGCTCCGTGAAGTTCGTAAAAAAAACACGTGTCGCCCATCCGTCGAAAGTGAACACAGCCAAGCGTTTCCTATCCTTTAGAGAAAAAAAAAAATCCTACGCTCCTAACCTCTATCCAAATACTAGCCTCATAGCCTCACGACTAGTTATTCAATTTTGAATCAACTAGCTCGATGATGGCCCAGGAATCACGACCAGGCTCTCCTGAGCAAATTCATAATTGCCCCACGTTACCTCCTCCGTGGCAAAAGTGCATCAGGTCTCCTCGTACCAATGACGCCAAAAATTCCAAGAAGCGCAAAATAGAAGTACCAAAAACAAACGCAAACGCCACCCGGAACGAACAGTCAACAAGTAAAGTGTACACTTACAACAGATTTGCCGTATTGGAATCCGCAAACGACTCCATGGATATCGCTGACCCACCATCAAATCAACACACCCAAAGAAACTCCCCTCCCCCACCAATATTCGTTGATGATGTCATCGACATACAAACGATGATCAAGTCCATAGAGAGGGATATCTCCAAAGAGGACTACAATCTAAAAACCATCAACAACAAAGTAAAAATCCTGCCGACAAACCCTGATGCGTACAGAAGACTCATCAAACTTCTCAAGACCTTGAACGCCAACTTCCACACTTACCAGCTCAAACAAGAAAGACCCTTCCGAGTGGTTCTACGCAACATCCACCACTCAGCAGACATAGACGAACTCAAATCCGAACTCCTGAAACTCGGCCACGAAGTCATCAACGTCAGTAACATAAGGCATAGAATCTCTAAAGACCCGCTATCCTTATTTTTTATAGACATTAAACAAAAGCCCAACAACAAGGAAATATACAACATCAGTCGACTGATGAACTCAATAGTAAAATTCGAACCACCGCTTGTTAAAAAAGAGATAGTGCAATGCAAGAGGTGCCAAAGATACGGCCACACGCAGAAATACTGCAACCATACTTTCCGCTGCGTTAAATGTGCAGGTACACACCCCACCGACCAGTGCACTAAATCACCGGAATCCCCAGCGAAGTGCATCCACTGTCAAGGGGACCATCCTGCTAATTACAAAGGCTGCTCAGCCTACAAAACCCTGTACTCAAATAAGTACCCTAAACTCAGGGCAAAAGAAACAACCAACCTAACACCCAGTCCCCCTAAACCCACAACTACACCAATTCCCCTCACCAATCAAATACCCAGTCCTCCTAAACTCGCAACTACTTCAACCTCCTACGCCCAAGCAGTACAGGGAACCCGAAATAATCCGAATACCCACAACGACCACTCTCAACAAAGTGTCCCCAATGCACCAAACTCAGACAACGTCTCTAGACTCGAAAAGTTAATAGAAAAGCAAACAGAGCAAATAAATAATTTGCTATCACTTTTAACACTTATCATGGATAAATTAATGCGCCCCGACACAAAATAAAACCAAGACGCTTAGCTCTTTGGAATGCCAACGGTCTAGCTCAACACAAACTTGAACTAGAAATCTTCCTCAAACAGCAGCAAATCGACGTAATGCTCGTATCGGAAACCCACTTCACCGACAAAAACTACCTAAAAATAAACGGTTACAAGTTCTACCATACCCAACATCCCAGCGGAAAGGCCCACGGCGGTACCGGAATCATAATCAAATCCAACATCAAGCACTACGAACTTCCATCATTCCAGAAAGACTACCTCCAAGCAACAAACGTAGCAATAGAAGACTGCCATGGCACAGTCCCCACTTCAGCAGTATACTGCCCTCCCAGACACTCCATCACCAAAGAAGACTTTGACAACTTCCTTGACACCCTGGGCAGTAGATTCATAGCTGGAGGAGACTACAACGCCAAACACACCCAATGGGGCAGCAGACTGATTACAGCAAGAGGCAAAAATCTCTTAAACAGCATAACAACCAACAATCTCAACTACCTCACCACACACGAACCCACATACTGGCCCACCGACACTAAGAAATTACCCGACCTTCTAGACTTCTTTATAACTAAAAACATCTCGCCAAGATACGTCCAAATCAACTCCTCGGCTGATCTCTCTTCTGATCATTCCCCAGTAATAGCAACAGTCAGTTCAACAATTATCGAGAATACACCCAACGGCTCTATACATAACCAACTCACCAACTGGCAGCTCTTTAGAGAAGTCTTTAACCACTCAACTTCAGCTTTAACTTCACTAAAAACCAACGAAGAAATCGAAGCAGCCACGGAATACTTAAACATGAGCATAATAAACGCTATCCGCTCCTCCACACCGACTGAGACGTCTATCTGCAAACACGAATATCCCAACTACATATTAAAAAAAATAGCAGAAAAACGTAGACTAAGAAGAGTTTGGCAGACCCATAGAACACCGGACGACAAACGCAAATTAAACAACGCAACTAGAAAACTGACCAAAATTATAAAAAACTATAAAAATGACTGTTTTCATAGATATCTCGCCAACTTGTCCTCCACAGCTGACACCAACTACTCCCTATGGAAGGCTTCCAGGAAACTCACGCGCCCCCCGCAAATAATCCCTCCGCTCCGCTGCCCACAAGGTGGATGGGCGCGTAGCCCTATAGAAAAAGCCAACCTGTTTGCCAAACACTTGTCAAAAGTATTTAAACCCCACCCCTCCAAAGCTGCCGCGGACATCACTGATTACCTGCACTCCCCTTTCCAAATGTCTCCTCCAATTGAACCCTTCACTTCTGCAGAGATCATAGACTCAATCAATAGCCTAAACCCTAAGAAGGCAGCAGGGCACGACCTAATAGGCAACAAAGCAATCAAGGAACTCCCCAAAAAAGGGATAGCACTTATCACATCAATCTTCAACGCTATTCTTCGCTTTGAATACTTTCCCAAGGCCTGGAAAACCTCACTGATTACCCTCATCCCTAAACCCGGTAAACCGATACATGAAACAAGCTCCTATCGCCCAATCAGTCTCCTACCTACCCTGTCTAAACTGTTCGAGAAGATACTAACGAATCGACTCCTTCCACTCCTAGAGGATTTGAAAACACTCCCAGATCATCAATTCGGCTTTCGGAAACAACATTCAACAGTAGAGCAAATCCATCGCATAACCCACATGATCAGCCAAACCCTTGAAAAGAAAAAATATTGCTCAGCGGTATTCCTAGACATACAGCAGGCATTCGACAAAGTATGGCACGAAGGACTACTTTACAAACTCAAAAAAATACTACCACACCCCTACTATTCCATCCTAAAGTCCTACCTAAACAACAGGCAATTTATGGTTAAATGCCTAGACGCCACTTCCGCAACATTCCCAATAGAATCTGGCATACCCCAAGGTAGTGTCCTCGGACCCCTGCTATTCTCCATCTACACTGCAGACTTACCGATATCAACTGAGATAACAGTAGCAACATTTGCAGACGACACAGCGCTATTAGCCTCCCACGCTGACCCGGTAATTGCCTCATCCAATCTCCAACGATGTCTCGACACTATGGAAAAGTGGTTTCATAAATGGGGCTTCAAAATTAATGAAAAAAAATCCTCACATGTAACCTTCACGCTCCGTAAACAAACCTGCCCCCAGGTCACCATCAACAACACAATAATTCCTAGCATGGACTCAGTCAAATACCTGGGCATGACCCTGGACAGGAGACTTATTTGGAAAAACCACATTTCAGACAAAACGAAGCAATTAAAGGAAAAATTAAAAAAATTCTACTGGCTCACAGGCCGACGCTCCAAACTAAACCTACAGAACAAAATTACCCTCCACAAGACCGTAATAAAACCTGTCTGGACCTACGGAATCCAACTATGGGGAACAGCAAGCAACTCCAACATTGAAATACTTCAACGCTTCCAATCGAAAACGCTAAGATCATTATTAGATGCACCGTGGTATGTTACCAACGAAACAATCCATCGAGACCTCAAGATACCCACAGTCAAAGAGGAAATAGCAAAACACAGTGATAGATATAGCAAAAGAGTCAACAAACACCGAAATCCCCTAATCACTGGACTACTTGATACATCGAACCAGACTCGCAGACTGAAGAGACATTACCCGCTAGACCTAAACGCTAGATTTATTTAGTTATCAAAATTAAACAATATTCACTTATTTAAAATACTTACTTATAATTACACGTATCTATAATAAGTATTAACTTATTATAAATAATCAGCCATGTCACTGCGCCACGCCAGAAAAATGACTGAAAATTCTCAATGTAAGAATTGATTGTAATTTCAATAAACAAAATAAAAAATTTTGTGTCGCGGCGGTACATATACTGCTGACAACTGTAGTTGGTTGCTGCTAGTTTATGCAGTAACGGTGGTTGCTTGTATATGTTCCTTACTGACCTGGCTGTGTAAGTGGTGTTTAATGTCGTTTTTTATTATTACTGCGGTCCCTCCGTGTGCTTTTCCTGATGGATGCTTGGTGTCATATATGGTGTAGTACGGTAGTTTTATGTAACTTTTTGTAGTGAAGTGTGTTTCTGATACGAGTAGTATGTCGATGTTGTTGTTGTACAGGAGTGTTTTAGTTTCTAGAGCCCTTTGTTGTAGGCCGTTAGAGTTCCAAGCTGCTATTTTAAGCGTGTCCGTTTTTATTTTTTGCTTAGCATGTTTGTAAGCAGTTGTAGCATGGTAGTGATTTGTTGTGTTTGCTGTCTGAGGACTGCGTTTTGTTCGCTTATCATTTTTGTGAGTACTTCTGTGTTTTTGATTGATTGTTTTAGTAATTCTTTGATTTCCGTAGCGTCTTCGGTGTTGTTGCTTTGGCTTTGAATGTTTATGGGCGTTACTTGTCTAATGTTTTGTGTTGCTTGCGCGTAGCTTCGGTTTCCTTGGGGTTCTGTGTTTCTGCTTATTTCCTTTTGTGCTTTCGCCGTTGCCTCATTGTCTGTTGTACTTTGCTGTAGTTGGTAGTTGTCGACTGTTCTATTGCGGAGTGGTGGAAACAGTTTACGTTGTAGTTGTTTCCTGATTTCGCATCCTTTATAGCTGACTGGGTGGTTTCCGTTACAATTGTAACATCTAACTTCTTCTATTTTCCCCGTATATGGGCAGTGTATTGTTAAGTGGTTCTTTGCACATTTTACACATGCCGGGCTTCTATTGCAATAATTTTTTGTATGGCCGTATTGTTGGCACCGCATGCATTGTGAAATATTTTTTTTGTAGCGTGGTGGTTCCACTGTTACTATTGTGTTTAGTATTTTTCTGATTTCATAGATTTCTTTGTTGTTGGTTCTGGGTTCTAATTCTATTAAGAATAGTGGTAATGGCTGTTTTGTACCGTACCTTGTCATATTATTTATTGTTCTTGTTTTGTGGCCGATTTTTTCTAGTTCGTCGCTTAGTTTTTCTGTGTTAGTTTTTGGGTGTAGTCCTCTTATAACTATTTTGTAGCTCCTTTCTGTTTTGAGCTGGTACGTGTGGTATATAGCGTTTTTTTCCCTTAGTTCTTTTATCACTTTCCTGTAGTTTTCTGGGGTGTTTGTTTGGATTTTTACTTGTTCTAATTTTGTTTGATTTATTGTGTAGTTGTCCTTTCCAACTGTATTGTTTAATTGATCAATAAGTGGATCTATTATTTGCGCCTCGACAAATATTGGTGGTGGTTTTGTGATGTGTGTTGATTTAGTTGTGTGTTTGGTTGTTGGGTCGTCGTCTACTTCTTCCGTCAGTGAGCTGAAGGAGTTTCTTAGCGGTAATTCTTGCAGCCATCGCTGCTTTTCTGTGTCTGATTTTCCTGTTATTTTTCTTTTTTTGTTGTAACTCGCCACCTTCCAGCTTTCGTCCTGTTGGGTTATTTCTTTGTTGGTTTCCATATCAACTTCTATTGTAGCTGAGCAGTCCTGTTCTTCGTTTGTTGGTTGGCTTGGTTTTGAAATGTTAATTGTTTTATTTATATAGTATGTTTCGTCTTTGCTAATTGTTTTTATTGGTGATATTTGCTTTTTCATGGTAGATTTTCTTGTAGTCTTCTTAATAGAAGACACGGGTTTCCACCATTTGGCTATGGGCGTAGCCGCTCGTAGTTTTCTCTTCCCCACTTGCCGCACTTTTCTGAAGCACTGGTTTTTACGTCCGCTTAGCTCGGCTGCTCAGGCAAGACTGTCAAGTACGGAAATTTCACAAAAAATTCGAAACACATTGAAGTTCATTACCACTACGTTCACGAATGCTTAAAGGAAAATAAGATAAATATAATTAAAGTAAGTACAGACGAAAATACTGCGGATGTTTTGACGAAGGCACTGTGTAGGGAGAAATTCTAAAGGTTTAGGTCATGGATGAATGAAAATAAGAGGAATGTAAATAAAACAATACGTGTTAAATTTTCTGTTTATTAATTCGACAAGCATGTAAATACAAATAAGTGTAGAGTATAAATGTAAGGAGGCGTGTTAGGTAGATTCGGAGATTTAAATTACATGCTGCGTGACGTTTTGTAAGAAAAACACCGATTATAGATTAATCACGTTTAATTTACTCATTTAAATCTATAACATCATGTCGGAAACCGCACCATGGAATTTCCGAGTAGAGAGGATTAATGTTTCTTCTAATCATTTGGTTCTATAAATACTTAATCAATAATGGCACGTATTAAGAATAGTTATACAAAGTTCACACGCACACCGCGACTGTCTAAGCCGTTCACAGAAAAGTTTTAACGAAAATAGCATTCATTAGATATTGTTATAAGTATACAATATAACCTCTGTCTTTTTACAAACTCTGGTATGAGAACGATACACACTACACATCCAAATCACTCGCGTTGGAACTAATATTATTGAAAATTGCTGGGCGGAACTTGTGCACAGCGTATACGCGAATGGAAAGCAGTATCAATACGTACAAAAATTAAAAAGTGCAGTTGTACGTGAATGGGATACGTTAAATCAAAATTATATCCAGAAACTATATAAATCGATATCAAATCGTATGATGGAAGTAATAAAGAAAGTAATAAAATAATAAAGAAATAAAGAAGATAAAGGGGAATGTACCCGTTATTAAATAAGTATATATGTTTGATAAGTAATTATTGTTAGTTACAATTTATGTTGATTACGCAACTAGAAAGCTAACCAAAGTCATAAAAAATTATAAAACTGACTGTTTTCACGAATATCTCGCCAATTTGTCCCCCACAGCGGACTCCAAATACTAACTATGGAAGGCTTCCAGTAAACTCACGCGCCCCCCGCATATAATCCCTCCAATCCGCTGTCCGCAAGGTGGATGGGCGCGTAGCCCTATAGATAAAACCAATTTGTTTGCTAAATACTTGTATAAAGTATTTAAACCCCATTCCTCCAAAGCTGCCGCGGACATTACTGAATACCTGCACTCTCCCTTCTAAATGTCTCCTCCTATTGAACTCTTCACTTCTGCGGAGATTATAGAATCAATCAGTCGCCTAAATCCCAAGAAAGTAGCCGAGCATGACCTAGCAGGCAATAAAGCAATCAAGGAACTTCCCATAAAAGGGATTGCACTCATCACATCGATTTTTAACGCAATTCTTCGCCTTGAATACTTTCCTAAGGCCTGGAAAATTTCACTGATTACTCTCATCCCTAAACCCGGAAAACCAATATATGAAAATAGCTCCTATTGCCCAATTAGTCTCTTATCTGCCTTGTCAAAACTATTCGAGAAGATGCTAACGAATCGAATCCTTCCACTCTTAGAGGACTTGAAAACACAGCCAGATCATAAATTCGGTTTTCGGAAGCAACATTCCACAATAGAGCAAATCCATCGCATATCACATAATATCAGCCAAGACTTAGAAAAGAAAAAATATTGTTCAGCGGTATTCTTAGACATTTAACAGGCATTCGATAAAGTATGGCATGAAGGGCTTCTATACAAACTAAAGAAAATCCTACCACACACCTACTACTCCATCCTTAAGCCCTACCTAACCAATAGACAATTCATGGTTAAATACTTAGACGCCACGACCACAACATTCCCAATAGAAGCAGGCATACCCCAAGGTAGTGCCCTTGGCCCTCTACTATTCTCCATCTACTGCCGATTTACCAATATTAACAGAAATGACTATAGTGACATTTGCTGACAACACAGTGCTATTAGCATCTCACGTGATCCCATAATCGCATCATCCTCTCTCCAGCGATGTTTCGACTCTATGGAAAAGTGGTTTTACAAATGGGACCTCAAAATAAATGAAAACAAATCCACACAAGTAACCTTCACACTGAGGAAACAAACTGCCCACAGGTGACCATTAACAATATAACAATTCCTAACAAGGATTCAGTCTGAAAATTGAAAATACGCCCTGCGGTGATAACATTAACCATGCGAGATATTTTATGCATTTTACATTTTAAATGGTAATATCCCTTGTTTTTAATAAACAAACTGAAGTATACATACGTAATATTAATTACATATAAAACAAACGATGAAATGGTAGTAGAGGGAGTATGTATTTAAGCAATTATTTTATTAAATTTAAGCAAAATACTCTACATCGTGATACAATATACTTCTCTTGTTTATTAATCACACTCTTTATAATTATACTTTTTAATTATTTAGATGCTGCGTCAAAATATCTCTTCAAATAAGAATATAAACATCGTTTCATAGACATTCGTGAGTTAAAGGGGCTTTATGTTCAGTATTTTCACAAAATTGTGGTTTGTTGATTATATTAATTTTCTTCACTTGTATACTGTATATAAATATATCAAATCTCTATATCACAGCTTGTGCTATAAAAGGCTTGGTATTATAAAAATCAAGCAGAAAGCAAGAAATTACAAAACGAAATGACGCAGAACATAATGCAATGTAACATACAAAAGTATGATAATGTAAAAACATATTGCACGTATATACAAAGCAATATAGATATATATGTAATATCAAAAGAGGGGAGGGCATGCACTTGGTCCATCATATATTTGAGTTCGAGTTTCTCGGGATAGTATAATGCAGTGCCGCAGACAGATTGTCGTATAGGACCGGCGAAATGCATACAATGTAGCGACCAGCGTATAGTTCCAGAAACGTCGACACGCCTTCGGTCCGTTTCTTCACATACACAAGAAAGGTGCATAAGCGATCATAGGCGCGAACGGTGGCGTGACCCGAGCGTAGGGGGATCGTCTCCGAGAGAAGACAAAAAAGATCGAAGGGCGAGCAGTACCATTTTGAGGAGTCGGGGAGTGCAAATCAAGAAGTGAGAGTGTTGCCAGCGTTGTCGTGAGAGTGTGGTCCGCGTGAGAGAGAGAGAGAGAGTTGGATCCGTTGTGACGAGAGATACAAATTAACTATTGCGTTGTCTAGACCATAACACGTTATTGTAATTAATTAACATCTGTACAATCCATTTATCGTAAATAAATCATCATTATAATATTATATTAACGATACTACATATATATATATGTCGGGTTTACATTAAAATTAGGGTTAGGGGCGTGAAACGAATCTTCGTTTGGATTACACGTGTCGTTATGCAATAGAGAAGACATTGACTAGTGCAGATACGATTATCATAGAACTGGACAAGTAACCGTGGTAATTAGATATTCGAGAAACTAATGACAATGATCCTAGGTTCAATAACGAATCCACGGTCGACGGGATGATAGATGAACGTGCTCACAAAATCTAAGTCGGACGCGTAATAATCACTGATCGTAAGGTGTTACTCTATTCGTCGATGGGGTCGCAAGAAAGAATGAATCTCCGTCCCGATGATGCCACAGAGGAAAACTATAACGGGGTGTGTCTAAGGGCACGAGGTCATCGGATTCGTCGAGGATAGCCTTCGTTCAGAAAGTAAGGGAAATTGGCGTTGCTGCTAATTGGTCAATATCCATATCGGTGGTTAGAAAAAGATGCTAGCCGCCCTCGAGGGAAAGTTGCTAGTGGGAGACGCCGTTCGTTGAAAAATAGGTCTCCCCTATCTTCCCGTAGTTGGGACAAAGACTGTTTGTTTGAGGAACTTTAGTCAACTAAATCTTAAGATTTATAGCGGGCCCTCAGGCTAGCTGGACATGTACTGCGGAGACGCATCGACATCTGGCAATCATCTTACTCGAAGAATAGGGTCTGCGTGTGGCGAGCCACGGGGCAGAAACTGTTGGAATGTTTACTGTCGCGTGCCGCCACAAATATTTCTTTTAAGGAGAGCTATAGAATTACTCCGTACCTTTGTTAGGCGGAGGGTTCGTTCCGTTGACCGCGGCCACGTTCGGCGACCGATTGTCGCCTTGAGCCCAAGCTCATTGTCACGAGTCTCGAACAAATACGATTGGGTAGGATGACGGCAAAATGTTTAATTACTACTGTAGGTTTTAATCATAATTTCTTTTATGGATTTCCCGAAGTTTTCTGAGGAGAGGCGCCGGTGTCCTCTTATCTCCGACATATATATAAAAAGCATAAAACATTATAAGTAGCATAGATTGAAATGCGTTTATTACATCAATATATATGAATATCATAAACCAATATTGAATATCATATTTAATTTAACATGTGACTAATATTTTAATCAATGGTTATTTACAGATATTACAAAAATTGCGTCTTCCCTAACTTAATTATCTCTCGCTTAAATGCATAATATATTTTACAGACACATCGTATACGGTATTTTTTTTATGGCATAATTTACAGTATAGAAATTTAATGTTACAGCTGACATTTCTCGAATTTTATGAAATAATACTAGAGGCAGCAAAGGAGTTACTTTCTTTAAGAAAGAAGTCTCTGAGAATGTTGCATACAAAGAACTTCGAGGAGGAAACCCGCACGAAGTTCACACGCACGATTGTCTAGGCCGTTCACAGAAAAATTGTAACAAAAATAAAAAGACTATATATGTCGGATCAGGATTCGAATCTTGGGCGCGTGACAACTCTTCATGTGGATTAGCCATCGTTTCACAAAGCCGAGATTTTATTCACACGTATATGCAAGTCTATCACTAAGCTTAAAAAATAATAAGTACAACTAATAATAAGTTTAACAGATAATAAGTCTAATGAATAATACGATTTACGAATAATAAATTATATAACACTATTAGCAATGTTTTGGTTTCAAACGAATCCACGGTCACCGGGATAACTCCTTACTAAGCGAAACTAATCTTAGGCGTAAATGTGTTACTCTCCAAGGCAACCGCAAGAATGCCAGCCTCGTGGAGATTTTTCTCGCTGTACGATTGCTGTTTCGACCGTTCGCGGAGAGACGCGATCGCGAGATAGCGCGTCAACGAGAGTTGTAAGATCGCGTTACGATTGAATAATCGACGCCACGAACTGACCGATCCCCTTATTTCTGTTGCGATAATAAGGGTAGTTCAATGAAATTCCACAGATTTACCACAAATAAAATAATATTTATTTCAACGATTTATCGACTAGAAAGATATAATTATAACAGACTGTAAACTACGACGTATGAAAGGTATTGACGGCTCGAGTTCTCGAAAAGTTATGATCGCCCTTCGATCTTTTTCGTCTTTTCTGGCAGACGACCCCCCACTACGTTCGGATCACGCCACATTCTTTTACGCGAGGTAAAATAACGGCTATGAGTCGACGTTTCTGGAAGTCGCCCTGCTTAATGAACCATGCGCTTGCCATTACAATGTTTGTTTCCCGGGCAGACGCGCCGATCCGTCTGCGACATTGCAGTGCCACGATCGACGGTTAAGAATATGGCCTATGGTAAGCCGCATGGCGTAACAATTGCATTTTGTTTTCTATATCCGTTTGGAAGCATCGAGAAGGTTCCAAACGCCGTTGCTAGGCACACTCGTTGGAAGCATCGAGAAAGTTCCAAACGCCGCTGCTAGGCAGTTTCTGCTTGGAGTTTTGATTATTGATACAATGTATGTCCCATTGCATCGGTACCTCCGAGGCAACATCACACGTGGCTAGGCCCGCTCTCGAGGCCGCATGCCAACACAACCACATTTCTCGGAAAACACATACAACCACTCCAGACCTCCGTTAGACAAAACGTCCATCCCGTGACCGTGGCTACGTTCGGCGACCGATTGTCACCTCGAACCCAATCTCGCTTATTACAAATCTTAAACAATTACAACTATAATAAAATCTAGGCTAAGGTACTAGAGGATGTTCCCAAAATTTCCAAGGAAAGGCTTCGGCTTTCCTTTCATCTCCGACACGGCCATCCTGACTATCACACGTCCTCGGGTGTACCTTGGACAACAAAACAAAAGGAAACAGGATTAGTATCATTGTGATTAGCATTCAAAGTGCCAGTTGCATTCTGTGTGCTTTCAGTAAGGTCGTAATGACATGACGGACCATTCTCGATTTCACACCCAAATGGGTCTCATCCTTCGAATCGCACATTCACTCAAAGTTCGTTACATAACCAGCTTCGTAACACGATCGCTGTCGACACTAGACCAGCTCTAGCCTCGTGACATTGTCGCTGTCGGTACTAGACCAGCTCCAGCTTCGTGACATTGTCGCTGTTGGTACTTTTTTTTTCTCTTTTTTTTTTTTATTAACGTGGAGGAAATCCGCACGGACACCAGGCCGCCTCTGGGGAAAAGCGGCTTGGTAGTGCCGGACTCCAACCGACTAAAACCTCCACGATGACCATCCCAGCTACGATCGAGAGGGGCCCGGGAACCGGTGTAAGAGATGCACCGGGCCCCCCTCCGCGCTCAATACGTCTCTTAATGGAGCGGTGTGCGGCCACGTCACACCGCGCCTCGTCGCCGGAGCCGTCGAGTCAGGCAGTCCGGTTCCCCTACCGGGCTGCTTTGCGGCCCCGGGCGCTGAGCTGCCAGCGCCTAAGTTTGCACCCCTCCGGGGGGCGCGGCGGGCCTAGCGCGCCTCGCCGAAGCGCGTCCGTGGCCTCTGCCGCGTCCTCGCCGGTCCGTTCTCTCAGGGTGAGAGTACCGCGCCCTCACCCTCTCCACGGCTTCTTTCCGAAGCATAACCTGCTCGCAGAAGGAGGTCACGGCCCTCCTTTTTCTCTCGCTTACCAACAACGCCCGGAGGATCGTCGGCGGCGAGAGGTCCCAACCGATTTCCACGATGAGGTCGTGGCGCAGCCGCGCCCACGCCGGGCAGTATTCCAGCGTGTGCTGCGCCGAATCGACGCTCGCATCGCAGTGGTGGCAGCGCGCGGTCGCCTCCTTCCCGATTCGGTGCAGATATTCACCGAAGCAACCGTGTCCGGTAGGCACCTGCGTCACCCCGTAGGTTAGGGGAGGCCCACCGCCATCCAACCAAACGTCCCAGTTTGGAAGGACGGCCCCGAGGACCCTTATCCCAGGCGCCCCCGTTCTCGTGTCGAGGCTGGCGCGCCATCTGTCGATCAAAGCCCTCCGAGCCCGAACCCTAACGTCGGCGCCCACCGGGCCCACCCCGTCCGACGGACCCCGAGTGTGGAGATAAATCTCGCGACGCCTCAGGGCCTCCAATTCGAACGGGGGAACCCCGGCGAGCACCGCCGCCGCTGCCGCCGAAATAGTGCGGAAGCCCCTCACTACCCTGATTGCCACCGTCCTGTGCAGCCTTCTGACCGCCAGCAGACTGCGACGATTGGCCATCAGGTCCCCCGCCCAGATCGGAGCTCCGTAGAGGAGCCTCAATCGCACCACACCGGCGTACAGCCGGCGCACCCCGACGCCGGGCCCGCCCAGCCGAGGCAGCAAACGTCCTAAGGCGTTCGCCGTCGCCTCGACAGACGGCCCCAGGCGCTCGAAGTGAGCGCCGAAGGTCCAGTGGCTGTCGAGAGTCAGGCCCCGATACTTCAAGCTGGTTCCGACCCCAATCTCAGCCCCCTCCAACCTCATGCGATAACCCGCTGGAGGCGTCCCGTGATCGGCCTTGCGGCAAAACCACATTGCCTCGGACTTCTCAGGAGACACCCTCAGTCCCAATCTCTTGATCTCGGCGACCACGCAGGCCACCGCCAGTTCCGCCAGGCGGACGGTTCTCCCCCATGCCGTGCCCCAGACCAGCACCAATGTGTCATCGGCGTAGCACGTCAGTGCCGAGTTCGGAGGCATCGGCGTCCGAAGCACCGCGTCGTACGCGATATTCCACAACAAAGGGCCCAACACCGAGCCTTGCGGGACCCCGCGGTGTACAGCCCTCTCGGTCACCGTCGACCAACCTATGTTGATCCTACCTCCCGATCGGGCGTCTCGTCCTCTGCTGATTTTTCTGGCCGCTGTCAGCGGGCAGCGTAGCCATACCGACCCGAGGCCCCGAGGAGCGGAACGTATGACTCCCACGTTGACCTCATCGGCGTGGCAGCCCCCGGCCTCAGCAACGGCGGCTGCCACCTCCTCCGAGGTGACCGAATCCTCCAGTCCGGTCACTCTTAGCTCGGCCGTCCTTTGTGGCACGGTTACCTTGGCGGGCAGATCTTTCAGCGTGGCCGCCATCCGCTCGGCCAGTCGCGATGCTTTGCTCCTAGCATCCTGGCCTGGGATTTCCAACAGTAGCGCCCCCGTGACCGCCCTCCTCGGTCTTAACTCCGTGATGTCCAGTTCGGAGAGTTTGACTTCCCTCTTTACCACCGACATCGCCTCCCTGTACGTGAAGCCCGAGGCGTCCTTCACAGTGAGCGATACCGCGGCACACCGTAGCGGTCGGGGAAGGCCAGGCACTTTCTCGCCGCGCACGTCTCACCCACTAGCATTGCGTCTCTTTCCTGCCCCTATAGCTCCGGATCCATCGCCGCTGCCCGCTCCTCGCGTGGATTCCCCCCCCGTGCGGGGGCGCGCCGGAGGCCGAGTGGCCACGTCCGCGAAAGTCCTTGCTCTCGTTCCGCCGCTTCCGGTCGCCATCTCGGACGCCCGGGCCCTTGTTTGCAATGTCGACGACCGAAGAGACGACGATACCCGTCCCTTGATTCTTACGTCCTCGGTCGCTGCATTGACCGTTGGTAGAGGTTGCGCCGTGGGCTTCCTATTCTTTCGCCCCGCTCTCCTTCTTCCTCCTCCTAGGACGGTAGTAAACCCTGCCTCGTCGGTCGACGACTCCACAGTCGACCGCGAGGTGTCTCTCGCCGACCGCAATCGCGCTTGTACGATTCTTGCGGCGGTGCCAGCCTCCGTAGCCGGGGGGGTCGCTCCCCCCGGCATTATTTCTCGTCGGCATTCCTCCAACTTGCGGAGGAACAGGATCTTGAGATCCTCTAGTGGATCTCGAGGTCCTGGACCACTGAATCTATCCGTTCCCTTTGTGTGTGTAATACTCCCCGACCCGTTGGGACAGCGGAAACGGCGCGACGCTGACCAGGGGTGTGGGGGCGGTGGGGGAGGGGGACCCATAACCGTTCCCTTTGGGGCCCGGGGAGCATTTTCTTTCGTCCTCCCCTTAGAGGTGATCCCCACCTCTTGTCCTTCGCCGTCGTTATTAATTTTGGCTGTCTTTTCCGTGCGTTCTTTGGTCAGCCGTTCCTCTTTCTCCAGGAAGCGCACCCTCCTTCGCAGGTATGCGACGTCCTCCTGTTCCCGATCGATGGTCGGTTCCGCGCCTTTCGCGGACGCTTGTTCGTCGACTAGTCCGATCTTCGTTTCATCCCTCCGTGTGTCGTCGCAGCCGCCGGCACCGCCGCGGATGGTAGAGGCGGCGGCGGCCACGGCGGCAGCCTCGGCATCGGTGTCGGTGTCGGTATCCGTCCCGTGCCTCGCGCCCCTCTTCATTCTTTTACCTGGAGCCGGCAGTAGCCCGGAGTCCAGATCCCCCGCGGACGCGTCCCCCCGCCGTGTGCGACGTCCCGCGCCTCCGCCGCGACCATTGACTGGTCCTTTTACTATAATATTCGATGACTCTGTTTTTCCCCTCGACCTTATGCATTAAAATAGCTCCATACCCCTCCGAACTAGCGTCGGTATGTAGCTCTATGGGATGACTGGGATCAAATATCATTAACACCGGCGCGTCGGTCAGAACGGAAATTACCTTTTGTCTTATCTTTTCGTGCCTGTCTGTCCAAGTTATGTGCTTGCTACTAGAAGTGAGTGCATACAAGGGTTTCATCACTTCCGAAAATTTATTCCTAAATTTTCGGAAGTAAGAGGCCAAACCTATGAACTGCCTAAGCTGTGTGACGGTCGACGATGCAGGTAAAGAATTCAAAGCTTGTATTTTTCCCGGGTTTGGACGAACTTCTCCGTTACGAATTACATATCCCAAATAAAGTACCGACGTCTTCAGAAAGGAACATTTAGCGAAATTGAAAGAAACTCCGGCGTTTACGAGGGTGTTTAGTACAGCGTGCAACCTTTCTAGAGCTTGATCTATCGAATCGGCAATTATTAGAACGTCGTCCAAATAAACAACGACATACGAATAAGCGAGGTCGCCTAAGGCTTTGAAAATGGCTCTCTGGAAAACGGCTGGTGCATTTTTCAGCCCAAACGGCATCGTCACGTATTCGTATTGACCGTCGGGGGTAACGAACGCAGTATATTCCGCCGAGTTAGGATGAATGGGAATCTGGTGAAATCCGCTAGCCATGTCCAGGCTAATGAAGTATCTGGCACTTTGCAATCTCGCGATTTGATCAGCAATAAGGGGTAAGGGATACCGATCCGCGACCGTATTTTTATTCAGCGCTCGGAAGTCTACACACAATCTGTCTGAGCCGTCCTTCTTCTTCACGAGTATCATCGGGCTCGCGAACGGCGAATTACTAGGTCTTACAATTTGTGCTCTAATTAATTCGTCTATTCTCTCGCGTACTATTCTTCGCTCTTCCTCGCTAAGCCTGTAAGGGCTTCTCTGCACGGTGACGTTGGGATCAATTAGCCGTATTTCTAACTGACCCGTACTGACGCGAGTACGCGGGAAACCCGTAATGAATGATTCTTTAAATTTTTCGAGAACAGAGATTAATCGATCTTTATCGTTACCGATCACGTCAGTGTCAACCTCGTTAATGTTGACCGCATCTTCCGCGATTTTACCACAAGCGTTAATGACCTTTGTTTTACAAATAACGAGGCTATTTTGCGTGATATTTACGTCGAATCCTTGGCTTAAAATCTCGCGACCAATCATGATATCGTATTTTAAGTAATCATCAGCAAGGACATGAAAAGCTATCTCCAATGTAAGACCGTTAATACAAACAGTGGACAAAATCTGAAGTGTACTCTTAATACAAGTATTCCCGATCCCCCGCATCACTACTACATCGGTTATTCTTTTACCCGAAAATCTCGAGGCTAAGGACTCTTCAACTAACGAACACTCGGCCCCAGAATCAAAGCAAAATGGACACGACTCACCCGGATGGCTTAATCTACCAGCCGGAGCTTCCACTACACAGGAGTCGATCCGGCGTTCGTTAATGGAATCGTAGTTTCTTTTCCGCGATGATGGGCAATTAGACGCGATATGTCCCTCCTCATGGCATCTGAAGCAAGTCACCTTCGGCGATGCGGCTGGTCGTTTTCCTTTGGATTTCGTATATCCTTAGATTCCGTACTCGATCTTTGCTTTCCCGGTTTGTGCGCTAGCGTCTGAACTAACTCGCGCATAAGGGCCATTTGCTCTTGTACCACTGTAAACGGTTCTAATCCCACTTCTGATGTCTGATCAGGATTCGAATTTTGGGCGCGTGACAACTCTTCATGTGGATTAGCCATCGTTTCACAAAGCCGAGATTTTATTCACACGTATATACAAGTCCATCACTAAGCTTAACAAATTACCTGTTCGTGTAATTAGATTTGCTTACGCATAGTGATATTTCGGCCGATTTTTAATTGTCAATAACGTATAAATAAAGCCGAAAGCGCAATACTTTTGTTTTTGATTTTCATCCTATTTTAGCTTCAGGTATCACCCCTTAAGTTTTTTTACATTTGTAATTGAACACCCTGTATATACTATAAACAAAAGATGAGTGGGTCACAAATACCAGCGTGTACGCCGTGGCGAATGTACAATTGTATATAATTATACATTGGTAGAATTCACAGTAGTGGTATCGATAATTTTTTCCGAATATCTCGGAAACTATTGCCGTCCAACAGTTTCATGTACGGGAGGAAGTTGTTTAAAGTCGTACTCCCGATAATGTGTTAAAAAGTCATCGAAATCGAACAGGATGTAGGCTATTCTACAGTTCGTCGTTACGAAAGGGATTTTTTTCATCACTTTGTCACGACCTATGTATAAGAAAGAAAATAATTTAAAAGGACGGTGTGATGCCAGTAATCTTGAATAAAGTAACATATTGTTGACGTTCGTACGAGCATGTATTTGTAATTAGATTTGTGGCTGTTAAGTAAGGATGGAACTATTCTTTATTTTCCGACCATCGCGCCCTGAGGCGGGCAGTCATGCGTAAGCAGAAATTGACGATTGGCGAATCCATTCACGTATTAATATGATTTGTGAGTATGATGCCACCTTCTCAAATTATTTTTCTCTGTTATTCGTACGACATAATAGAGTGATTAAATAAGATTCCGCCTCTGCCTGCATTTCGCCCTCTTGTCGCTTACTTTCTTCCAGCTTACCACTTTCCATGCTCTGCCCGCACGTCCAAAACTGCGGTCGCTCAGATTTATCGTTCATAAAATTTATTATAATATTGCGAGATAGATTAGCACGTACGAGAGTAAGTGTAAAGAGAATCATTCGTATCGATATACTGAAGATTTGTAAAAAATAATTTGTTCAGAAACTTCTGTGGATAAAACATGTCGAAATTTTAATAATTCTTAAATTGACTTTATTCGCAATATGTTTATATTTATTTGCTTGTATTTGCCTTTGTGTTCATATTTACATTTATTTTTACTAAGAGAAATAACCTACTATCCATGAAGCAGCAGAAAATTGTAGGTGTATCAGAATACAAGTATAACAGGAGACTTCTACATGCAAAAAAGGTTGAACAACACAACGATTTTCAGCGACAAAGTGAACTACTTGGTGATCAAGAAATTATTATTATGACATTTAAATCCATATCAAAGATCAAATCCGCTACACGTTCCTAAAGTAGGACAGATTAATCGTCACCTTCGATCATGCACATTTGCCAATGTGTTTATACAAAATATGTTGTTCAATCAATCATCGGTGAATAGAAGACAAAACTTGCAATTATATAAAATTTGTCGTGCTCCTGCACTCCAAATATGTATGCAACACGGTAAAATTTTTGTCATTGGATGCTACCTAAGTTGCAATTATGCTTTTGGACTATATGAAAAATGCAGTACCACCTTATCAACAAATGCCAGGAATTGAACTCTCGAAAAACCACATGCAATAACGCGAAAGATTTAATCCAGAATGGAATTATGTGCCACCATCAATACATGTGCATTATATTATATTTGCTAATTTTACGTTTACGTCTCAAGTTTTATTAAAATCGGAGTCTGCCCAACCACGACTTTTCCTGCTAGTAAAGTTTTCTTTTGATTCCTTTATGTCTTACAAATATGGTGACACTGAATTGATCGAATTGATGAGTGCTCTATTTAAATTATTCTTCCATTTTTTAAAGAGTGCCTTCTATAAATGATTTTTGTTCTTACGTGTTCTTACTCCTCTTACGTGTTTCCAAACATGATACGAAACCCACGCTAATGTATTAGTAGTATTGTGCTTTGGATTTGCTTACATCAGGATGAAATTGCGTTTCAAATACATCTTATACTACGAAGCACTAATTGCACGAATATATGTTACACATATAATTTTTAACATTAGCTAGATATTAATATTTTCACAACAGGAACTGGTATCGAATCCTTTTCTTCTTCTTTTTTTGGAAATTAGTTTGCAGGTTTTTAGAATATGTATATATTTTTCATTTGCTAAAAATCTCCTACTAAACGACGTTCTATCGTAATTCTACTTTTTGTTATGGTTAAATACTGTATGAACATCTTCTTTTCTGATTGTGTGTTGGTGTTTTTTTACCTCAGCAAAAAAGATCGTTCGTTATATGAGATGGAGTTTGCAATTCAATTATTTTCACCTTCAGCTTAACCTATAAAACGTTATGTGCAATGAAAATGTCATTGAAATGCAAATGCATGAGCAATCAGTGATAAAAAGTGAGCTGCGATCGATATTTCATGTTTAAAGACCATTCAAGACTCTTTCTTCCTTGGTTTTAGAGATAAAAAGCGTTAATCGAATCACTCATGCATGACATTATCCACTTTCAGTAGTAGGGTGATGTTATTAAAAGAATGAGTATCTAGAAGTGTATCACATCGAATATTGTTACAGTACTGTAACAGACGTGTCGGTATCTGCTATCGCCAAGTCGCATTTTTGTTCGATGTTTGCTAAACATTACGCAGTGGAAATAGCACCAGGTAACATGCGATTCCTGTTTATTCTGTATTCAATTGTGTCTTTCATTAATGTCTTTCATTATTATCAATATCATATGTATCAAAAATATCATCGGGTCATTAACTACTACAATATTTTAAATGAAGTTTTTGAATACTCAAATATTTTGTATTTTACATTCTACACAGTAAAATGGCTCATTATTTTAATTTTGCAATAATTTACCACCAGTCAGTAGAGGTAATCGAAATATTCGCCTTCGTAACCTACTTGCACGAGAGACCCATTATTTTCTGGCAGAAATTGTATTTAGGATCGGTTTTTCATCACTTATTATTAGGATTCGCTTCGAGTCTCGCGTTTATGAAAATTATAATACGTTCCGCAGTGACAACATTAACCGTGCGAGATATTTTATGCATTTTACAGTTTAAATAGTAAGATCCCTTATTTTTAGTAAACAAACTGAAGTATACATACGTAATATTAATTACATATAAAACAAACGATGAAATGGTAGTAGAGGGAGTATGTATTTACGCAATTATTTTATTAAATCTAAGCAAAATACTCTACATCGTGATAAAATATATTTCTCTTATTATATTTATTGCATTCCTTATAATTATCCTTGTTAGTTAGTTAGATGCTGCGTCAAAATATCTCTTCGAATAACAACATAAACATCGTTTCATAGACATTTGTGAGTTAAAAGGGCTTTATGTTCAGTATTTTTACAAAATTGTTGTTAGTTGATTCTATTAATTTTCTTCACTTTTAGACTATTTATAAATGTACGTGTACAATACTCAACGGATGAAATATTTATAACACTATTATTTGTGCTATAAAAGAATCGGTAGTGTAAAGATCAAGCTGAAAACAAATTACAAAACTAAATGCTGTAGAATGTAATGCAACGTAACATACATAAGCATGATAATATAAAAATATATTACGCGTATATACAAAGCAATATAGATATATATGTATAAAATGACAGATATAACACATAACAATATATACATACATACGTACAGAATAAAATTACAGGATACATGAAAATTATAATAAAAATATAGATATAGTATATGACATCTAACATGTAAAAATGTTATATTCTGATCCATTTCATTGACCGCTGTTCTCACTTACATTATCACGTTCATCAGTTTCCTGTGGCAATCAAATTTCAACCAGGTAATATGAAATACAGTAGAGCCTCCGGTATCAAAACTAACAGGGGGACAAGACTGTTCGGATGTGGGAACAATCACTTTCATATGAAATTTCATTTCTTCAAATACAGATTAAGATTGATTGACAGTTCCTTCAAAAATATTTACGGATTCCATATCTTCCGGGCTGTTGGGTCACATAGTTCTTTTACTTTTTCCAAATACTGTTTGTCTGCAATCTATGGCAAATATAATATCTATAAAATCTAATCTATGGCAAATATTAGAACTGAAAGTGTGAAGTCCCTGAAACATGCATACAATCAATCAAGAAACGAATGAAAATGGGTCCAATAAAGGATTGAATAAGACGAATTCGCTCGAGGAATTCTACGTCGGTAGTGGGATCCTTATGACTGGAGCAACCGGTTTCGTTGGGAAAGGTCTCCTGGAAAAACTTATCCGCATATGTCCACGCATCGCTGCCATTTTTATACTAATTCGTCCAAAAACTAACGAAACGATAGAACAACGATTCAAGAAAATCATAGATGATCCCGTTCGTAAATATAATATAATATATGTATATATGTTTCCTAATATAATATATGTTATATATGTTTCCTTCAATGTTTAAGCCTGTCAGGAGCTAAACTGATTAACTCTCTTTACTGGAATTGAGCTTCGATCTTTTCGTCTTCAGATTTACGATGGCGTCAAAGCAAAGAATCCCTCAGTTTTAAGCCGAGTTTACCCCGTGAAAGGTGACGTGAGTCTGCCAGATTTAGGTCTTTCGCGAGAAGATAGAAATCTGTTGTCAGAGAAAGTAAACATAGTGTTTCACGTCGCGGCCACTGTGAGATTCAACGAACCGTTACACGTGGCTGTTAATGTGAATACAAAAGGTACCGCTCGTGTCATCGAGCTTTGGAACGAACTAAAGCATCCGACTAGCTTCGTCCACGTTAGCACAGCTTATAGTAATGCGAATCTACGTGAGATCGGGGAAAAAGTTTATACGTAAGGATAAATTATACGCAGATGTTGTTCCGACGTTTGCGAATATAATATTTGTAATTGTAGCGTGAAGAATATGTTCACTTATTATTAATTTTGCAGCACGAGTTTGAAACCTTTAGAGGTGATCGATATGTGTGACAAATTCGACAAAACATCCATCAACGAAATAGAAAAAATGATTTTAAAAACTTATCCAAACACATATACATTCAGTAAGAATTTGGCAGAGCAGGTTGTAGCAAGCAAGTGCAAAGGTCTGCCAGTTGCGATAGTCCGACCAAGTGTAGTCGGTGTCTCTTTAAAAGAACCATGTCCTGGTTGGATACAGGGTACTTCTGCATTAACAGGTATTTTTATAAATCTTTTTCAATGATAATTGTTCAATACTCGTCACATTTCGGAAAAGTGTGGTGGTTAATCTGTTGGTTTGAGGGAAGCTAAATGAGAGGATTTCCACTAGATCGTCATTATTATAGTTCAAGTTTGTTGTTGTTCACAATTATGAGAATTCATCCCAATGTATTTAGTGCTCCATTTCTGATAACCGAAACTCACAAATAATTTCTAAACCAATTTAATGTTACAAGGTACTTTTCTGCTGGTGAGCAGAGGATGTGCAGCAGCAGTACGGGGCAGGAGAGATACAAGATTGGACTTAGTGCCTCTTGATTTCGTAGTTGACATGATAATATGTACTGCATGGCATGTCACGCTACATCGTGATCGTAAAGTTAAAGTTTACAACTGCACGAGTAACGCTAGTCCTTTTAAGTAAAATTTATTACGAATCTTTTTTAACTCGTGTAACTCCATTGTTACAGTATCCCAAAAAATTCAGTTTATTTAAGTAATTTGGAGAATTCGTAAACAAACGTAGAATACAAAAGTTCACTTTTCCTCTCAATACCTCAATAGTAGTGACGCAATATAATATTTATTTCAATTTCATAATATTTTCCGAGATACTCGTATGATAATAAACTGTGCTTTAAGTATAATTCTAGTAATCAATAATAATGTAAGTGTTTCAATTGACAAGGTGGGGTCCGATGATAGATGCTGTGGTAAAATATAGCATAGAAATGCCTCTGAACGATACGCTATGGTATCCAGGTTGTTCAGTCGTAGCTAATGGATATATTTACAACGTTCGGAGTGTAATTCCGCATGTTTTGCGTGCGTTCGTCATAGATGTCTTTTTAAAACTCCGAGGTAGTAAACCAATGTGAGTATTCTCGCGATCCTCGAACAATTAACTATCTTTCGGGGATTATCTCTGACTTCATCTATAATAATAATTAAAAATGATATTTCAGAATGATGAAACTTCTCAGAAATGGCAATAAGTTGTTTACATTCATAGGACATTTCTTCTTGCACGAATGGACTTTCGAAAGAGATAACTGTTCCGACTTAGCGAGGAGAGTAAAAATGTTGAACGACAGCGATATGGTCAAACTAGATTTACGGGATATGAATTGGGAGAAGTATGTTGCAACTTACCTGATGGGAATTAGGAAATTTATTCTAAAACAAGAGTTTAAATCAACAGCCCGACAACGATTATCAAGGTGCGTATAAAAGTATCTTCGTATAAAAAAATAGGAACTTTTATAAATACATATATTTTCGGTTATTTCAGGTTGTACTGGGTACATCAGATCACCAAAATATCTGGAATACTAATTTTGCTATGGATAATATTATGTTTAGTGTACTGACTATTTGAGCGTTACTTTTTTATCTTTGAACCAAAGACAATATAAATACAATTTTAAGAAAAAGGGGCTTATCATCCGTTTCATTTTGTCTTTTCACTCGTCCCATTTCTAAATAAATTCGTTTATGACATTGCTTAATAAGTATGTATGTATTTATATGCACATGGTTTTTGATTTATAAACAATCCATACATGATTATTTCTTTACTCCTCGATGTTTATAGTATAATAACATTTGCAAACATTCATCTTTAAGTCTGTATTTAGAGATCACTTCTACATAAAAATTCTACGACATGTCTTTATGTAATGCTAAACAACAAAAGAATTGTATAGAAAAAAATACTAACATTCACTACTGTTACGTCGCCTAAAACATCTGCATTCCAGCCCTCACGGCCGGACAACCAGCGGCCTGCGTAACGTCATTTCGACCCTCAATAAACCTAAGGATCCACCATAGACTTTCTCTTTCATTGTCTTGCATCAACGCGTGTCTTCAGTCAATTCGTTTGTCCTGAACAATTTCTTAAGCCTACAAATATTTTCGAACATTCGGTAAATTTACTCCAACGTAAACTGTTTCCACCACTCCGCAATAGAACAGTCGACAACTACCAACTACAGCAAAGTACAACAGACAACGAAGCAACGGCGAAAGCACAAAAACAAATAAAAGATATAAGCAGAAACACAGAACCCCAAGAAACCGAAGCTTCGCGCAAGCAACACAAAACATTAGACAAGTAACGCCCATAAACATTCAAAGACAAAGCAACAACACCGATGATGCTACGGAAATCAAAGAATTACTAAAACAATGAATCAAAAACACAGAAGTACTCACAAAAATGATAAGCGAACAAAACGCAGTCCTCAGACAGCAAACACAACAAGTCACTACTGTAATATCGCAGAATAATTTAAATTAGAGATCGGTTGAGAGTAGAAAAAACCGTGTCATCGTCCTTCTCTGGTTAGTTTACATTGGAGAGCAGCTATGTGACTAAAGTCACCTAGTTCTTGCAAAACAATAAACAATGGTAGAGCAGAAGGACGGTTCAGTTCGCTGTTGAGCGCCGAAGCGTGCAGACCTGTATCTAGTGCTCCGTGAAGTTCGTAAAAAAAACACGTGTCGCCCATCCGTCGAAAGTGAACACAGCCAAGCGTTTCCTATCCTTTAGAGAAAAAAAAATCCTACGCTCCTAACCTCTATCCAAATACTAGCCTCATAGCCTCACGACTAGTTATTCAATTTTGAATCAACTAGCTCGATGATGGCCCAGGAATCACGACCAGGCTCTCCTGAGCAAATTCATAATTGCCCCACGTTACCTCCTCCGTGGCAAAAGTGCATCAGGTCTCCTCGTACCAATGACGCCAAAAATTCCAAGAAGCGCAAAATAGAAGTACCAAAAACAAACGCAAACGCCACCCGGAACGAACAGTCAACAAGTAAAGTGTACACTTACAACAGATTTGCCGTATTGGAATCCGCAAACGACTCCATGGATATCGCTGACCCACCATCAAATCAACACACCCAAAGAAACTCCCCTCCCCCACCAATATTCGTTGATGATGTCATCGACATACAAACGATGATCAAGTCCATAGAGAGGGATATCTCCAAAGAGGACTACAATCTAAAAACCATCAACAACAAAGTAAAAATCCTGCCGACAAACCCTGATGCGTACAGAAGACTCATCAAACTTCTCAAGACCTTGAACGCCAACTTCCACACTTACCAGCTCAAACAAGAAAGACCCTTCCGAGTGGTTCTACGCAACATCCACCACTCAGCAGACATAGACGAACTCAAATCCGAACTCCTGAAACTCGGCCACGAAGTCATCAACGTCAGTAACATAAGGCATAGAATCTCTAAAGACCCGCTATCCTTATTTTTTATAGACATTAAACAAAAGCCCAACAACAAGGAAATATACAACATCAGTCGACTGATGAACTCAATAGTAAAATTCGAACCACCGCTTGTTAAAAAAGAGATAGTGCAATGCAAGAGGTGCCAAAGATACGGCCACACGCAGAAATACTGCAACCATACTTTCCGCTGCGTTAAATGTGCAGGTACACACCCCACCGACCAGTGCACTAAATCACCGGAATCCCCAGCGAAGTGCATCCACTGTCAAGGGGACCATCCTGCTAATTACAAAGGCTGCTCAGCCTACAAAACCCTGTACTCAAATAAGTACCCTAAACTCAGGGCAAAAGAAACAACCAACCTAACACCCAGTCCCCCTAAACCCACAACTACACCAATTCCCCTCACCAATCAAATACCCAGTCCTCCTAAACTCGCAACTACTTCAACCTCCTACGCCCAAGCAGTACAGGGAACCCGAAATAATCCGAATACCCACAACGACCACTCTCAACAAAGTGTCCCCAATGCACCAAACTCAGACAACGTCTCTAGACTCGAAAAGTTAATAGAAAAGCAAACAGAGCAAATAAATAATTTGCTATCACTTTTAACACTTATCATGGATAAATTAATGCGCCCCGACACAAAATAAAACCAAGACGCTTAGCTCTTTGGAATGCCAACGGTCTAGCTCAACACAAACTTGAACTAGAAATCTTCCTCAAACAGCAGCAAATCGACGTAATGCTCGTATCGGAAACCCACTTCACCGACAAAAACTACCTAAAAATAAACGGTTACAAGTTCTACCATACCCAACATCCCAGCGGAAAGGCCCACGGCGGTACCGGAATCATAATCAAATCCAACATCAAGCACTACGAACTTCCATCATTCCAGAAAGACTACCTCCAAGCAACAAACGTAGCAATAGAAGACTGCCATGGCACAGTCCCCACTTCAGCAGTATACTGCCCTCCCAGACACTCCATCACCAAAGAAGACTTTGACAACTTCCTTGACACCCTGGGCAGTAGATTCATAGCTGGAGGAGACTACAACGCCAAACACACCCAATGGGGCAGCAGACTGATTACAGCAAGAGGCAAAAATCTCTTAAACAGCATAACAACCAACAATCTCAACTACCTCACCACACACGAACCCACATACTGGCCCACCGACACTAAGAAATTACCCGACCTTCTAGACTTCTTTATAACTAAAAACATCTCGCCAAGATACGTCCAAATCAACTCCTCGGCTGATCTCTCTTCTGATCATTCCCCAGTAATAGCAACAGTCAGTTCAACAATTATCGAGAATACACCCAACGGCTCTATACATAACCAACTCACCAACTGGCAGCTCTTTAGAGAAGTCTTTAACCACTCAACTTCAGCTTTAACTTCACTAAAAACCAACGAAGAAATCGAAGCAGCCACGGAATACTTAAACATGAGCATAATAAACGCTATCCGCTCCTCCACACCGACTGAGACGTCTATCTGCAAACACGAATATCCCAACTACATATTAAAAAAAATAGCAGAAAAACGTAGACTAAGAAGAGTTTGGCAGACCCATAGAACACCGGACGACAAACGCAAATTAAACAACGCAACTAGAAAACTGACCAAAATTATAAAAAACTATAAAAATGACTGTTTTCATAGATATCTCGCCAACTTGTCCTCCACAGCTGACACCAACTACTCCCTATGGAAGGCTTCCAGGAAACTCACGCGCCCCCCGCAAATAATCCCTCCGCTCCGCTGCCCACAAGGTGGATGGGCGCGTAGCCCTATAGAAAAAGCCAACCTGTTTGCCAAACACTTGTCAAAAGTATTTAAACCCCACCCCTCCAAAGCTGCCGCGGACATCACTGATTACCTGCACTCCCCTTTCCAAATGTCTCCTCCAATTGAACCCTTCACTTCTGCAGAGATCATAGACTCAATCAATAGCCTAAACCCTAAGAAGGCAGCAGGGCACGACCTAATAGGCAACAAAGCAATCAAGGAACTCCCCAAAAAAGGGATAGCACTTATCACATCAATCTTCAACGCTATTCTTCGCTTTGAATACTTTCCCAAGGCCTGGAAAACCTCACTGATTACCCTCATCCCTAAACCCGGTAAACCGATACATGAAACAAGCTCCTATCGCCCAATCAGTCTCCTACCTACCCTGTCTAAACTGTTCGAGAAGATACTAACGAATCGACTCCTTCCACTCCTAGAGGATTTGAAAACACTCCCAGATCATCAATTCGGCTTTCGGAAACAACATTCAACAGTAGAGCAAATCCATCGCATAACCCACATGATCAGCCAAACCCTTGAAAAGAAAAAATATTGCTCAGCGGTATTCCTAGACATACAGCAGGCATTCGACAAAGTATGGCACGAAGGACTACTTTACAAACTCAAAAAAATACTACCACACCCCTACTATTCCATCCTAAAGTCCTACCTAAACAACAGGCAATTTATGGTTAAATGCCTAGACGCCACTTCCGCAACATTCCCAATAGAATCTGGCATACCCCAAGGTAGTGTCCTCGGACCCCTGCTATTCTCCATCTACACTGCAGACTTACCGATATCAACTGAGATAACAGTAGCAACATTTGCAGACGACACAGCGCTATTAGCCTCCCACGCTGACCCGGTAATTGCCTCATCCAATCTCCAACGATGTCTCGACACTATGGAAAAGTGGTTTCATAAATGGGGCTTCAAAATTAATGAAAAAAAATCCTCACATGTAACCTTCACGCTCCGTAAACAAACCTGCCCCCAGGTCACCATCAACAACACAATAATTCCTAGCATGGACTCAGTCAAATACCTGGGCATGACCCTGGACAGGAGACTTATTTGGAAAAACCACATTTCAGACAAAACGAAGCAATTAAAGGAAAAATTAAAAAAATTCTACTGGCTCACAGGCCGACGCTCCAAACTAAACCTACAGAACAAAATTACCCTCCACAAGACCGTAATAAAACCTGTCTGGACCTACGGAATCCAACTATGGGGAACAGCAAGCAACTCCAACATTGAAATACTTCAACGCTTCCAATCGAAAACGCTAAGATCATTATTAGATGCACCGTGGTATGTTACCAACGAAACAATCCATCGAGACCTCAAGATACCCACAGTCAAAGAGGAAATAGCAAAACACAGTGATAGATATAGCAAAAGAGTCAACAAACACCGAAATCCCCTAATCACTGGACTACTTGATACATCGAACCAGACTCGCAGACTGAAGAGACATTACCCGCTAGACCTAAACGCTAGATTTATTTAGTTATCAAAATTAAACAATATTCACTTATTTAAAATACTTACTTATAATTACACGTATCTATAATAAGTATTAACTTATTATAAATAATCAGCCATGTCACTGCGCCACGCCAGAAAAATGACTGAAAATTCTCAATGTAAGAATTGATTGTAATTTCAATAAACAAAATAAAAAATTTTGTGTCGCGGCGGTACATATACTGCTGACAACTGTAGTTGGTTGCTGCTAGTTTATGCAGTAACGGTGGTTGCTTGTATATGTTCCTTACTGACCTGGCTGTGTAAGTGGTGTTTAATGTCGTTTTTTATTATTACTGCGGTCCCTCCGTGTGCTTTTCCTGATGGATGCTTGGTGTCATATATGGTGTAGTACGGTAGTTTTATGTAACTTTTTGTAGTGAAGTGTGTTTCTGATACGAGTAGTATGTCGATGTTGTTGTTGTACAGGAGTGTTTTAGTTTCTAGAGCCCTTTGTTGTAGGCCGTTAGAGTTCCAAGCTGCTATTTTAAGCGTGTCCGTTTTTATTTTTTGCTTAGCATGTTTGTAAGCAGTTGTAGCATGGTAGTGATTTGTTGTGTTTGCTGTCTGAGGACTGCGTTTTGTTCGCTTATCATTTTTGTGAGTACTTCTGTGTTTTTGATTGATTGTTTTAGTAATTCTTTGATTTCCGTAGCGTCTTCGGTGTTGTTGCTTTGGCTTTGAATGTTTATGGGCGTTACTTGTCTAATGTTTTGTGTTGCTTGCGCGTAGCTTCGGTTTCCTTGGGGTTCTGTGTTTCTGCTTATTTCCTTTTGTGCTTTCGCCGTTGCCTCATTGTCTGTTGTACTTTGCTGTAGTTGGTAGTTGTCGACTGTTCTATTGCGGAGTGGTGGAAACAGTTTACGTTGTAGTTGTTTCCTGATTTCGCATCCTTTATAGCTGACTGGGTGGTTTCCGTTACAATTGTAACATCTAACTTCTTCTATTTTCCCCGTATATGGGCAGTGTATTGTTAAGTGGTTCTTTGCACATTTTACACATGCCGGGCTTCTATTGCAATAATTTTTTGTATGGCCGTATTGTTGGCACCGCATGCATTGTGAAATATTTTTTTTGTAGCGTGGTGGTTCCACTGTTACTATTGTGTTTAGTATTTTTCTGATTTCATAGATTTCTTTGTTGTTGGTTCTGGGTTCTAATTCTATTAAGAATAGTGGTAATGGCTGTTTTGTACCGTACCTTGTCATATTATTTATTGTTCTTGTTTTGTGGCCGATTTTTTCTAGTTCGTCGCTTAGTTTTTCTGTGTTAGTTTTTGGGTGTAGTCCTCTTATAACTATTTTGTAGCTCCTTTCTGTTTTGAGCTGGTACGTGTGGTATATAGCGTTTTTTTCCCTTAGTTCTTTTATCACTTTCCTGTAGTTTTCTGGGGTGTTTGTTTGGATTTTTACTTGTTCTAATTTTGTTTGATTTATTGTGTAGTTGTCCTTTCCAACTGTATTGTTTAATTGATCAATAAGTGGATCTATTATTTGCGCCTCGACAAATATTGGTGGTGGTTTTGTGATGTGTGTTGATTTAGTTGTGTGTTTGGTTGTTGGGTCGTCGTCTACTTCTTCCGTCAGTGAGCTGAAGGAGTTTCTTAGCGGTAATTCTTGCAGCCATCGCTGCTTTTCTGTGTCTGATTTTCCTGTTATTTTTCTTTTTTTGTTGTAACTCGCCACCTTCCAGCTTTCGTCCTGTTGGGTTATTTCTTTGTTGGTTTCCATATCAACTTCTATTGTAGCTGAGCAGTCCTGTTCTTCGTTTGTTGGTTGGCTTGGTTTTGAAATGTTAATTGTTTTATTTATATAGTATGTTTCGTCTTTGCTAATTGTTTTTATTGGTGATATTTGCTTTTTCATGGTAGATTTTCTTGTAGTCTTCTTAATAGAAGACACGGGTTTCCACCATTTGGCTATGGGCGTAGCCGCTCGTAGTTTTCTCTTCCCCACTTGCCGCACTTTTCTGAAGCACTGGTTTTTACGTCCGCTTAGCTCGGCTGCTCAGGCAAGACTGTCAAGTACGGAAATTTCACAAAAAATTCGAAACACATTGAAGTTCATTACCACTACGTTCACGAATGCTTAAAGGAAAATAAGATAAATATAATTAAAGTAAGTACAGACGAAAATACTGCGGATGTTTTGACGAAGGCACTGTGTAGGGAGAAATTCTAAAGGTTTAGGTCATGGATGAATGAAAATAAGAGGAATGTAAATAAAACAATACGTGTTAAATTTTCTGTTTATTAATTCGACAAGCATGTAAATACAAATAAGTGTAGAGTATAAATGTAAGGAGGCGTGTTAGGTAGATTCGGAGATTTAAATTACATGCTGCGTGACGTTTTGTAAGAAAAACACCGATTATAGATTAATCACGTTTAATTTACTCATTTAAATCTATAACATCATGTCGGAAACCGCACCATGGAATTTCCGAGTAGAGAGGATTAATGTTTCTTCTAATCATTTGGTTCTATAAATACTTAATCAATAATGGCACGTATTAAGAATAGTTATACAAAGTTCACACGCACACCGCGACTGTCTAAGCCGTTCACAGAAAAGTTTTAACGAAAATAGCATTCATTAGATATTGTTATAAGTATACAATATAACCTCTGTCTTTTTACAAACTCTGGTATGAGAACGATACACACTACACATCCAAATCACTCGCGTTGGAACTAATATTATTGAAAATTGCTGGGCGGAACTTGTGCACAGCGTATACGCGAATGGAAAGCAGTATCAATACGTACAAAAATTAAAAAGTGCAGTTGTACGTGAATGGGATACGTTAAATCAAAATTATATCCAGAAACTATATAAATCGATATCAAATCGTATGATGGAAGTAATAAAGAAAGTAATAAAATAATAAAGAAATAAAGAAGATAAAGGGGAATGTACCCGTTATTAAATAAGTATATATGTTTGATAAGTAATTATTGTTAGTTACAATTTATGTTGATTACGCAACTAGAAAGCTAACCAAAGTCATAAAAAATTATAAAACTGACTGTTTTCACGAATATCTCGCCAATTTGTCCCCCACAGCGGACTCCAAATACTAACTATGGAAGGCTTCCAGTAAACTCACGCGCCCCCCGCATATAATCCCTCCAATCCGCTGTCCGCAAGGTGGATGGGCGCGTAGCCCTATAGATAAAACCAATTTGTTTGCTAAATACTTGTATAAAGTATTTAAACCCCATTCCTCCAAAGCTGCCGCGGACATTACTGAATACCTGCACTCTCCCTTCTAAATGTCTCCTCCTATTGAACTCTTCACTTCTGCGGAGATTATAGAATCAATCAGTCGCCTAAATCCCAAGAAAGTAGCCGAGCATGACCTAGCAGGCAATAAAGCAATCAAGGAACTTCCCATAAAAGGGATTGCACTCATCACATCGATTTTTAACGCAATTCTTCGCCTTGAATACTTTCCTAAGGCCTGGAAAATTTCACTGATTACTCTCATCCCTAAACCCGGAAAACCAATATATGAAAATAGCTCCTATTGCCAAATTAGTCTCTTATCTGCCTTGTCAAAACTATTCGAGAAGATGCTAACGAATCGAATCCTTCCACTCTTAGAGGACTTGAAAACACAGCCAGATCATAAATTCGGTTTTCGGAAGCAACATTCCACAATAGAGCAAATCCATCGCATATCACATAATATCAGCCAAGACTTAGAAAAGAAAAAATATTGTTCAGCGGTATTCTTAGACATTTAACAGGCATTCGATAAAGTATGGCATGAAGGGCTTCTATACAAACTAAAGAAAATCCTACCACACACCTACTACTCCATCCTTAAGCCCTACCTAACCAATAGACAATTCATGGTTAAATACTTAGACGCCACGACCACAACATTCCCAATAGAAGCAGGCATACCCCAAGGTAGTGCCCTTGGCCCTCTGCTATTCTCCATCTACTGCCGATTTACCAATATTAACAGAAATGACTATAGCGACATTTGCTGACAACACAGTGCTATTAGCATCTCACGTGATCCCATAATCGCATCATCCTCTCTCCAGCGATGTTTCGACTCTATGGAAAAGTGGTTTTACAAATGGGACCTCAAAATAAATGAAAACAAATCCACACAAGTAACCTTCACACTGAGGAAACAAACTGCCCACAGGTGACCATTAACAATATAACAATTCCTAACAAGGATTCAGTCTGAAAATTGAAAATACGCCCTGCGGTGATAACATTAACCATGCGAGATATTTTATGCATTTTACATTTTAAATGGTAATATCCCTTGTTTTTAATAAACAAACTGAAGTATACATACGTAATATTAATTACATATAAAACAAACGATGAAATGGTAGTAGAGGGAGTATGTATTTAAGCAATTATTTTATTAAATTTAAGCAAAATACTCTACATCGTGATACAATATACTTCTCTTGTTTATTAATCACACTCTTTATAATTATACTTTTTAATTATTTAGATGCTGCGTCAAAATATCTCTTCAAATAAGAATATAAACATCGTTTCATAGACATTCGTGAGTTAAAGGGGCTTTATGTTCAGTATTTTCACAAAATTGTGGTTTGTTGATTATATTAATTTTCTTCACTTGTATACTGTATATAAATATATCAAATCTCTATATCACAGCTTGTGCTATAAAAGGCTTGGTATTATAAAAATCAAGCAGAAAGCAAGAAATTACAAAACGAAATGACGCAGAACATAATGCAATGTAACATACAAAAGTATGATAATGTAAAAACATATTGCACGTATATACAAAGCAATATAGATATATATGTAATATCAAAAGAGGGGAGGGCATGCACTTGGTCCATCATATATTTGAGTTCGAGTTTCTCGGGATAGTATAATGCAGTGCCGCAGACAGATTGTCGTATAGGACCGGCGAAATGCATACAATGTAGCGACCAGCGTATAGTTCCAGAAACGTCGACACGCCTTCGGTCCGTTTCTTCACATACACAAGAAAGGTGCATAAGCGATCATAGGCGCGAACGGTGGCGTGACCCGAGCGTAGGGGGATCGTCTCCGAGAGAAGACAAAAAAGATCGAAGGGCGAGCAGTACCATTTTGAGGAGTCGGGGAGTGCAAATCAAGAAGTGAGAGTGTTGCCAGCGTTGTCGTGAGAGTGTGGTCCGCGTGAGAGAGAGAGAGAGAGTTGGATCCGTTGTGACGAGAGATACAAATTAACTATTGCGTTGTCTAGACCATAACACGTTATTGTAATTAATTAACATCTGTACAATCCATTTATCGTAAATAAATCATCATTATAATATTATATTAACGATACTACATATATATATATGTCGGGTTTACATTAAAATTAGGGTTAGGGGCGTGAAACGAATCTTCGTTTGGATTACACGTGTCGTTATGCAATAGAGAAGACATTGACTAGTGCAGATACGATTATCATAGAACTGGACAAGTAACCGTGGTAATTAGATATTCGAGAAACTAATGACAATGATCCTAGGTTCAATAACGAATCCACGGTCGACGGGATGATAGATGAACGTGCTCACAAAATCTAAGTCGGACGCGTAATAATCACTGATCGTAAGGTGTTACTCTATTCGTCGATGGGGTCGCAAGAAAGAATGAATCTCCGTCCCGATGATGCCACAGAGGAAAACTATAACGGGGTGTGTCTAAGGGCACGAGGTCATCGGATTCGTCGAGGATAGCCTTCGTTCAGAAAGTAAGGGAAATTGGCGTTGCTGCTAATTGGTCAATATCCATATCGGTGGTTAGAAAAAGATGCTAGCCGCCCTCGAGGGAAAGTTGCTAGTGGGAGACGCCGTTCGTTGAAAAATAGGTCTCCCCTATCTTCCCGTAGTTGGGACAAAGACTGTTTGTTTGAGGAACTTTAGTCAACTAAATCTTAAGATTTATAGCGGGCCCTCAGGCTAGCTGGACATGTACTGCGGAGACGCATCGACATCTGGCAATCATCTTACTCGAAGAATAGGGTCTGCGTGTGGCGAGCCACGGGGCAGAAACTGTTGGAATGTTTACTGTCGCGTGCCGCCACAAATATTTCTTTTAAGGAGAGCTATAGAATTACTCCGTACCTTTGTTAGGCGGAGGGTTCGTTCCGTTGACCGCGGCCACGTTCGGCGACCGATTGTCGCCTTGAGCCCAAGCTCATTGTCACGAGTCTCGAACAAATACGATTGGGTAGGATGACGGCAAAATGTTTAATTACTACTGTAGGTTTTAATCATAATTTCTTTTATGGATTTCCCGAAGTTTTCTGAGGAGAGGCGCCGGTGTCCTCTTATCTCCGACATATATATAAAAAGCATAAAACATTATAAGTAGCATAGATTGAAATGCGTTTATTACATCAATATATATGAATATCATAAACCAATATTGAATATCATATTTAATTTAACATGTGACTAATATTTTAATCAATGGTTATTTACAGATATTACAAAAATTGCGTCTTCCCTAACTTAATTATCTCTCGCTTAAATGCATAATATATTTTACAGACACATCGTATACGGTATTTTTTTTATGGCATAATTTACAGTATAGAAATTTAATGTTACAGCTGACATTTCTCGAATTTTATGAAATAATACTAGAGGCAGCAAAGGAGTTACTTTCTTTAAGAAAGAAGTCTCTGAGAATGTTGCATACAAAGAACTTCGAGGAGGAAACCCGCACGAAGTTCACACGCACGATTGTCTAGGCCGTTCACAGAAAAATTGTAACAAAAATAAAAAGACTATATATGTCGGATCAGGATTCGAATCTTGGGCGCGTGACAACTCTTCATGTGGATTAGCCATCGTTTCACAAAGCCGAGATTTTATTCACACGTATATGCAAGTCTATCACTAAGCTTAAAAAATAATAAGTACAACTAATAATAAGTTTAACAGATAATAAGTCTAATGAATAATACGATTTACGAATAATAAATTATATAACACTATTAGCAATGTTTTGGTTTCAAACGAATCCACGGTCACCGGGATAACTCCTTACTAAGCGAAACTAATCTTAGGCGTAAATGTGTTACTCTCCAAGGCAACCGCAAGAATGCCAGCCTCGTGGAGATTTTTCTCGCTGTACGATTGCTGTTTCGACCGTTCGCGGAGAGACGCGATCGCGAGATAGCGCGTCAACGAGAGTTGTAAGATCGCGTTACGATTGAATAATCGACGCCACGAACTGACCGATCCCCTTATTTCTGTTGCGATAATAAGGGTAGTTCAATGAAATTCCACAGATTTACCACAAATAAAATAATATTTATTTCAACGATTTATCGACTAGAAAGATATAATTATAACAGACTGTAAACTACGACGTATGAAAGGTATTGACGGCTCGAGTTCTCGAAAAGTTATGATCGCCCTTCGATCTTTTTCGTCTTTTCTGGCAGACGACCCCCCACTACGTTCGGATCACGCCACATTCTTTTACGCGAGGTAAAATAACGGCTATGAGTCGACGTTTCTGGAAGTCGCCCTGCTTAATGAACCATGCGCTTGCCATTACAATGTTTGTTTCCCGGGCAGACGCGCCGATCCGTCTGCGACATTGCAGTGCCACGATCGACGGTTAAGAATATGGCCTATGGTAAGCCGCATGGCGTAACATCCTCCCCCCGTTGAGAGGGTACCGATCAAAACTAGCGCGGTGTGTTGTTGTCGAGGTTCTCATCTGATTTTGTCTCGATGGCTGGTGGTTCGGGTTTCTCGAGGTCGGGTTGAATTGGCAGTGGGACAAGCCTTTTGACGCCCCGATCCAAAATGTTCTTTGCCGTCTGAACTGTAGCTGTCCGGATGACACCATCGGCGCCTGGATGAACCTTGATAACTCGGCCTAGAGGCCAATGCATGGAGGGCACGTTATCCTCTCTGAGGATGACGATTGTACCCTCCTGGATGCTGTGGCCACCCTTGTTCCATTTGTTGCGGTTGGTTAGCTCGTTCAAATACTCCTTATGGCAGCGGTTCCAAAAATGCTGTTTAAGCTGTTGGATATGCTGCCATCTGGAGAGCCGGTTTGATGGAGTGTCCCTGAAATCTCGATCACGTAAGCACATTAGTGAATCGCCAATGAGGAAATGTCCGGGAGTGAGGACTAGGAGATCATTCGGATCGGTAGAAATGGGAGTTAGCGGGCGTGAATTGAGGACTGCTTCTATTTCTATTATGAGAGTGTTCAACTGTTCAGAGGTGAGTAACTCGTTGCCGACTACACGTCTAAGGTGGTGTTTAAATGACTTCACCGCTGCTTCCCATAGTCCACCGAAATGCGGGGAGTGAGGGGAATGAAGCGCCATTCGATTTGCTTGTCGGCTAAGAATGCGGTTACTTTTTCCTTGTGGTCGTCGGATTGTAATAAATTATGAAGATCTCGTAATTCGTTGTTTGCTCCGATGAAGTTGGTGCCGTTGTCAGAGTGGATGGTGGAGCAATACCCTCGTCGAGCGATAAATCTACGCAGGGCGGCGATGAAGGCTTCGCTAGTGAGATCGTCAACGAGCTCGATATGTACTGCTTTAATTGCTAGGCATACGAAGATGGCTACGTGTACTTTTATCTGACGGCGGTTACGATGTCGTTTTTCTTTGATGTGGAACGGCCCACAATAGTCGACGCCGACATTTGTGAATGGGCGAGATTCCGTTACTCGCGCCTCCGGCAGATTACCCATTACGTATTCTACCGGCGGTGGTTGAGCGCGGCAACAGCGGACGCAGCCTTTGATCGCCCGCCATACTTGACTTCGACCGTCGACGGGCCAGTATCGTTGTCTTACTGCGTATAACGTAGCCTGCGTTCCGGCGTGCATGTGGATCTTGTGTTCATGTTCTATGATGCATGTTGTGACAGATGACTTAGGTAATACTATGGGATGTTTCTGGGCGAAGGTCATCGATGAATGGCTGAGTCGACCCCCGACTCGCAATATTCCTTCCTTATCTATGAACGGGTTGAGTCTCGTGAGCTTACCCTTTATCGCCGCGTTTCGATCTTTTTGGAGCGTACGAATTTCCTCGGCGAAATGGACGTTTTGTAGCAATCTTATTAGCTTGTCGTGCGTTAAGCTTAATTCGGTTACGGTCAGTGGTGCCGCTCGGTTCCTTTTGTGTTTCTAACGGAGGCAACGAGCTATGATTCGTATCAACTTGGGCCAGGATGAATATCTCTGCAATAAGCTGTAATCGGCGGGGTTTGCGGACAGACAAATCGCCCTTTTCTGTTCCGGTACTTCAATTTGCGGTGTTAACGCCCATGTCGGCCAGTAGTCTTCCGACTGGTGGAGCCACGCAGGTCCGTGCTGCCAAATGGTTGGGCGCAGAAACTCTTCGGGTGTTTGGCCGCGTGATATTAAATCCGCGGGATTGACGTTGGTGGGAACGTGGCGCCAATAGCGGATACTGGTTTTTGTCTGAATTTCGGAGACTCGATTAGCGACGAACGTTTTGAGAGTGTGAGGTGATGTATTGAGCCAATGGAGGACGATAGTGGAATCGGTCCAATAGATAGTTCGAGTATTTTTGTGTAATAGGGCTTGCTTGACTGTCGACATCAGGGACGTAAGAAGGAGTGCTCCGCTCAGCTCGAGCCGAGGAATGGTCTGGTACTTGAGCGGGGCGACTTTTGATTTTGCGGTTAAGAGTTGGGTCCAAAGACGACCATTAGTGTTAAGGGTTCGGAGATAAACACAGGCTCCGTAAGCCTTTTCGCTGGCATCGCAGAACCCATGCAATTCAATTTCCGTTGCGGATTTAATTATGGCCTTGCGTTGGAACCTGATGTTGTTTAATAAGGGTAGTTGGGCGTAGTACCTGTCCCATTCTGTATGTAAATCAATCGGAAGTGATTCATCCCAATCGATTTTTGACGACCATACTCGTTGAAGCAGCATCTTGGCCCGAACAATCACCGGAGCGAGCAGACCGAGCGTATCGTAGATTTTTGCGATCTCCGAGCTGATGATTCGTTTTGTGACTCGGGAGGAGGTAGGTTTGACTTCGACCGAGTAAAGAATGGAGTCGTCGGATGAATTCCAAAACACCCCCAGCGTCTTCAAGGTTTGCAAATCACCCAAAAAATGTTGATGATTTGTTTCTTCTATGGAAAGTCCGTGTAATAAGTCGTTGTAGTTTGATGCCCACTTTCGTATGTTTAAGCCGGCCAGTTGAAGTAAATTGGTGAGTTCTGTTCTAAGCGCGAGGGCTTCGTCCTTCGTCTCAGCTCCGGTGAGAGCGTCGTCGACGTAGAAATCCCGCTGCAACACCTGCGCTGCACGTGGAAATCGATGTCCTTCGTCCTCTGCCAGTTGCTTGAGGCACCGAATGGCTAGATACGGGGCTGCGGATAAACCGAACGTTACGGTGTTAAGTTGATACGTTTCTGTTTCTCCACTCGCGCTGCGCCATAATATCCTTTGATATTTCCGATCCTCCGGTCGTACGAGGAATTGCCGATACATTTTCTCGATGTCGCCAGTGAGTACGTATTGATAAGAGCGGAATCTGATTAGTATGCAGAATAAATCTTCCTGTAACTTGGGTCCTGTGTGAAGTGTATCGTTTAGGGAGATTCCGGTAGTGCTTGGTGCCGATCCATCGAAAACTACGCGGAGTTTGGTGGTTTGACTCGATGCTTTGATTACGCCATGATGGGGTAAATAGTATCCGTTGTCGACGGAGTGGTTGACATTGACCGTCGTCATGTGTCCCAATGCCAGGTACTCCTGTATTACCGTTCGATATTCTGATTCGAAGCGTTTGTCGTGCTGGAATCGGCGATTGAGTGAGGCGAGTCGTTTAATTGCCAGCGTTTTAGAGGATCCGAGTGACTGAAGCTGATCGTTGAATGGTAGAGCAACGATATATCGTCCTTCGCTGGTGCGTCGGGTGTGGGCTTGGAAGTGTTCTTCGCATCGTCGATCTGCGTCTGAGATATGCTTAATCGAGGGTCCTTCGTCGATTTCCCAAAACCGTGCGAGATCTGCTTGTAGAGTCGTCGTGGATGTGTGAAAGGTGTTTGTCGCGGTTTGGGAAGTTGGACTCCCCCCGATTACCCATCTGAATCGCGTTTTTTGCAGACGCAATTCGGGCTCGTCTGGCTGTGTTAGGTTGATTTGTCCCACACACATCGACGCGAGTGTTGAACCTGAGCTTAATAGCACATCGATCGGAGCTGGTAAATGAAATCGTGGATCTGCCAATTTGAGATTTTTGGGCATCTCAAGTGTCGAACGATCGATGGGTTCGCTTGGAATTAAGGTTGATATGGTCGGAATGACAAGGAACGTTAATGTACGTGTATATGTGCCGTGAACGGAAGTTATCGTGGCAGTGATGTGTCGTTTGGAGGTCATCGTCAAGTTATCTAGAGCTCCGATTGGGACCGAACATTTGTTTTGCTTTAATTTTAACGATTTTGCTAACTCCTCGGTAATGAAATTCATACTGGATCCGGTGTCGAGCAACGCTCGACAACGGATTGGTTGCTGTTTATCATTCAAAACGTTAATTTGAGCAGTGATGATTAGATCATTGGATAATGATTCAGATGCTACTGGTCTGGTATGTCCGGTCGTCAACGGAGTCATCGATCGTCGGCGTCATTGGTTATGTGTTCGTCTGTCACTGGGAGGTGGGCTCGGAGGCGCGGCTGTTCGTGGTGTTTCCGATCTGTGGTCTGTTGTGTGTCTTTTGCGACGAGTGGGTGATGAGTAGGGCGGCAAAGAAGGTGTTGCGGATCGACTACTTGATGGGGAAGATTTCGGGCTGGACGTGCTGGAACGAGACCCTGAACGACGTTCTGCCCTGTGCAGCATTGTGTGATGTCGTTCTCCGCATACGCGGCATGATCCCGCGAAACAATGTTTCGTTGTGTGCCCATTTCCGAGGCAGTTGAGGCATAGTGATGCTCCTTTGACCTCCCGAATGCGTTCGCGAAGGGACTTGGTTTTGAAGGTGTCACACCTCCAAATGGGGTGTTGTCCTTGACAGGTGGGGCATGTCGGAGTAACCTGTGTCGCCGTGAATGTATGCCCTCGTGGTGCGCGTTGACGGACCGGGGTGGTTTGTTCCGGAGACTCTCTTGTTTGTTTTACCGTGGTGATCGGTCTGGAGCTTCGTGCTAATCTTTCTAGGAAGTTTAGTAAATGGATGTACGGAGGCACCTCATTATTAGGCAGCGTCATTTCCCATTGTTTTTGGATACTTAGCGGTACTTTCGAGAGGATGAGGCTGTTAAGCATACCACTGGTATCGGGGTGGGATTCTCCTAATTTGTTCAATGCATATATATGTTGTTTGAATGTATGGACTAAGCGCCTTAATTCTGCTGGAGATGCTCTGGCTAACCTTGGATACTCGATTATTGCCATGCAGTGACTGAAAGTCGTGTATCGTGGTCATTCGAAAGTCTCCTTGAGAACGGCTATGGCCTGACTATAGTTTACATTACTAAGGGGTAACGCGTTTAAACAATCCGCTGCTACTCCTTGCAGGGCGGACTGCAGGTACTGGAATTTCTGTACGTCCGTGAGATTAGGATTTTTATCGATTGTGGAAGAAAAGGTATCATAAAACGTGTTCCATTTCTCTACGCTTCCGTCAAAGATGGGGAGCCGAAGATCTGGTAATTTAATGGCTATCGGATTTGAACTTGTGGATGATGCACAGGTTGGGAGGTTTATGGAGGTCGACGGCGATGCTGCTTGCGCGTTCCTCAGAAGATTTTGTAGCTTTATGTCTACCGCGACGTACTGATCCCTTATTTCGAAGCCACGCGCTTGCTCCTCCTCGTCTAATACTTCTAACTCGAGTTGGATGGCTTCGAATTGAGTAACAGCTTCGGTCAGTTGTTTTTCGTAGTTCGTTAACAAGGAGTTTTGTTGTTGCCCGGATCGTTCGTACTCGTCCAATCGGTTCGATACGTATGTGAATCGGCCGCTACAATAGCCTCGTCTCCGACGCAGGGAGATGAGTTGGTCTTCGCTTGCCATCGTTGCCGAGGATAGGAGATGTTCGATATAAGGAACGATCTTACCTTACTGTCGTACGGCGTGAGGACGCGTGCGTATGCTTGGCGAGGAACGCCTTGTTCCTTCCGACGGTCACTCGTTTGGTTGTGGAATTCGTTGCTTTGATGATTGTCCAGCTGCGGCGAGAGGCTGCGTGGTTGCGTTCCCTTGCCAATGGGTTATGCTTCTTCGAAGCTGACGTCACTGGTTTCGCTGTAGTGATAACGCTGCCGCTACTGGTTTTTATGTAGTCACGTGGCACTGTGTGGTCACTGGTAAGTGCACTCTTCACTGGCACGTGATCCGGCTCGAAGGACCAAAAATGTTTTGACCGTTCGCGGAGAGACGCGATCGCGAGATAGCGCGTCAACGAGAGTTGTAAGATCGCGTTACGATTGAATAATCGACGCCACGAACTGATCGATCCCCTTATTTCTATTGTGATAATAAGGGTAGTTCAATGAAATTCCACAGATTTACCACAAATAAAATAATATTTATTTCAACGATTTATCGACTAGAAAGATATAATTATAACAGACTGTAAACTGCGACGTATGAAAGGTATTGACGGCTCGAGTTCTCGAAAAGTTATGATCGCCCTTCGATCTTTTTCGTCTTTTCTGGCAGACGACCCCCCACTACGTTCGGATCACGCCACATTCTTTTACGCGAGGTAAAATAACGGCTATGAGTCGACGTTTCTGGAAGTCGCCCTGCTTAATGAACCATGCGCTTGCCATTACAATGTTTGTTTCCCGGGCAGACGCGCCGATCCGTCTGCGACATTGCAGTGCCACGATCGACGGTTAAGAATATGGCCTATGGTAAGCCGCATGGCGTAACAATTGCATTTTGTTTTCTATATCCGTTTGGAAGCATCGAGAAGGTTCCAAACGCCGTTGCTAGGCACACTCGTTGGAAGCATCGAGAAAGTTCCAAACGCCGCTGCTAGGCAGTTCCTGCTTGGAGTTTTGATTATTGATACAATGTATGTCCCATTGCATCGGTACCTCCGAGGCAACATCACACGTGGCTAGGCCCGCTCTCGAGGCCGCATGCCAACACAACCACATTTCTCGGAAAACACATACAACCACTCCAGACCTCCGTTAGACAAAACGTCCATCCCGTGACCGTGGCTACGTTCGGCGACCGATTGTCACCTCGAACCCAATCTCGCTTATTACAAATCTTAAACAATTACAACTATAATAAAATCTAGGCTAAGGTACTAGAGGATGTTCCCAAAATTTCCAAGGAAAGGCTTCGGCTTTCCTTTTATCTCCGACACGGCCATCCTGACTATCACACGTCCTCGGGTGTACCTTGGACAACAAAACAAAAGGAAACAGGATTAGTATCATTGTGATTAGCATTCAAAGTGCCAGTTGCATTCTGTGTGCTTTCAGTAAGGTCGTAATGACATGACGGACCATTCTCGATTTCACACCCAAATGGGTCTCATCCTTCGAATCGCACATTCACTCAAAGTTCGTTACATAACCAGCTTCGTAACACGATCGCTGTCGACACTAGACCAGCTCTAGCCTCGTGACATTGTCGCTGTCGGTACTAGACCAGCTCCAGCTTCGTGACATTGTCGCTGTTGGTACTTTTTTTTTCTCTTTTTTTTTTTATTAACGTGGAGGAAATCCGCACGGACACCAGGCCGCCTCTGGGGAAAAGCGGCTTGGTAGTGCCGGACTCCAACCGACTAAAACCTCCACGATGACCATCCCAGCTACGATCGAGAGGGGCCCGGGAACCGGTGTAAGAGATGCACCGGGCCCCCCTCCGCGCTCAATACGTCTCTTAATGGAGCGGTGTGCGGCCACGTCACACCGCGCCTCGTCGCCGGAGCCGTCGAGTCAGGCAGTCCGGTTCCCCTACCGGGCTGCATCTCAATTGAGACCTGGACGCCCTCTGACGTTTACACACACATTCACATGTACAGTGTAAATGTATCATCTACCTAACAATATTGTAAATTTTTCTTTCTGGACGAACTCTCTACTATTACCTTGTTATATAACATGTTTTAGTGACCTTAGAAATTCGGTCCTCTTGAATCAAAAAATGAAGCCGAACTATTTTATTATTTTTGATTTTCGTCTAATTTTGGTTTCAAATATCATCCCTTACATCATTTCTATCTGTAACGGAACACTGCAATACGCGAGTATTAGACAATAGTTGGATTGTTTTCACTTTTCCTTTGTATATTTTTTAATAGCGGCCGCCAACAAATGTCAAATCTATTCGTTTGAAAGACCGTTTTTTCATTTCCCCCCGAGTAGCTTTAGGTTAGTAAAAGAAAGAAATAAATATTGAAATATTTGTGCGTTATAGAGATTGTTTGCAGATCACCGTGATGTGTTTATAGACAGTAAATAAGCAGACGCACCATGCAGATACAACTTTGCCATGGGCATGCGTATGCAGGCAAGATTCAAAGTAATAGTAGCAGGAATTATTTGTAAATATCTCTGAAATTAAGGCCGAGCGGCGGTTACATGTATAGGAAAATGTTGCTCGGAATGTTGAGTTTTATAACAAATTTAAATATCAGCAAAATTGGCAGTGCAGCCTTGCTTATGAACATTTACAGAATATCATTGTATCTTAAGAAGCTGCAAATTTTTCTAATTTGTTTGCGTAAGCAACACCGTACGTCATTCTTCATTTTATAATCCATTATCTACTATATATTCGACGTCGTCTTCTTGCGCGGCGATGAACATTTGGTGGTCTACGGTCTTCCCTATCGCGTCGATGCGTGAAAGAACGTCGATTATGTCACGTAAAATAACAAAATAAAAAAGAAATTTGAGGTGAAAAATAAAAAAAAAGAAACTTTATTTTTTCTAACAACAATCCACTTTACAATCCACTTCCGAACTCTAGGCGTGACTTTCCAAGACAGAAGCTCTTATGATTTGACTTTCGATGGGATCCGATCACATTCTTTTGTCATCCCTCAACATCCCCACCGTCCGTGCATTTGCTTGGCGTCCGCGGCCATTGCCACGTGTTCTTTCTTCTAGAACCTTCGGTGGAAGGACCGTTGGGATGTTGATGGTTCATTAGGCACTTCAGCAATATACATTGTCGCCGAGTTTTTTTTTTTATTTATTTATTTAGATTTTACAATTTGTCCTATAGGACATTTGGTAAAATTTTATAGCGGTGTGATAATATATCATGTGGGTGGTTGCCCCCAGTGGGGTACCATCATCGTGTTTATTAGGTTGTGTCCTTTGTGAGTTCTGTTGGGTGCTTCCTTTTTAACCTTCTTTCTATACCTGTTGCGTTGACCGTTTCCGCTGCCAGCCGGTTCGGGTGTGTTGCTATTCTTTCTCTGTACCTTATTGCATATCTGTTAATTTCCTCCTTGACCGTCGGTATTCCCAGGTCTTTCCTAATGTCTTCGTTTCTTACGTACCATGGCGCGTTTACTATTGTTCTTAGTATTTTGGCTTGCATTGTCTCTATTTTGGTTATATGGCTCATTGCTGCTGTTCCCCATAGCGGTATTCCGTACGTCCAGATTGGTTTTATTATTGTTTTATATATTTTTAATTTATTTTCTATGCTTAGTTTGGATTTTCGACTTGTTAGCCAGTACATTTGTCTCCTTGCTATCTGTATTTTGTCTATTATTGATTTAATATGCTGTTTCCATGTGAATCGTGTATCTAAGTGGAGTCCTAGGTATTTGACTTGCCTTGCTTGGACTATGTGCGTGCCGTTTAGTATAATGTTTGGTGGTATCCGCTTTCTCAGCGTGAATGTGATGTGCTTGCATTTATCAGGGTTAGCTTTAATCTGTTTAGTTTTTAGCCATTTTTCAATTTCTGTAATATTTTCCTGTAATAATGCAACTGCTGTTGCAGGGTTAGTGTGCCTGACTATTACAGCTGTGTCATCCGCAAATGTCAGAATTTTGCTATTGTTGGTTGTTGGAATGTTGGCCGTGTATAGCGTGTATAAAATTGGTCCTAAGACGCTTCCTTGCGGAACCCCTGCTTTGATGTCTTTAACTTCTGGGTATGCGTCTTTAATCTTTATTGTGAATGTTCTATTGCTTAAGTATGATTTAATTAAATGGTATATCTGTTCCGGGAATTGTTTCCTGATTGTTTGCATTAGGTTTTCGTGATTAATTTTGTCAAATGCTTTCTCTATGTCCATAAAGAGGGCTGTACAGTGTTGCTTGTTTTCGAGTGCTTGTATTATTTCGTTGACCAGTCTGTGCATTTGCTCTATAGTGGAGTGTTTGTGTCTGAATCCGAATTGGTGGTCCGGTATTAATTTTTCCTTCTCGATTATTGGTTTAATGCGGTCGTATATTATCTTCTCTAGTATTTTAGAGAATATGGGAAGTAATGATATTGGTATATAAGATGTAGTTTTGTGTGGGTCTTTGCCTGGTTTCGGTAACGTTATGATTTGTGCCAGTTTCCAAGTTTTTGGAAAGTATTGTATTCTTAGTATTGCGTTAACTATTATTGTGATTCGTCTTATCGCTTTTGGCGGAAGGTTTTTCAAGATTTTGCCGTTGATTAGGTCGATTCCTGGGGCTTTATTATTTTTTGTTTTCTCGATTATGTTTTTAATTTCCTGAGCCGTTGCTTTGGGTATAATGTAGTGTTTGCCAGTTGATGTTCTAGTGGTTAGCGAATCCTCGTCAGTATGACTATTGTGGTTGCTGTTGTTAATATTATGTGGAGTAAATGTGTTGCATTGGTGGTTAGAAAATTCTTCGGCCTGCTCTTCGTTGCTTCTTGCCCATGTGTTATCTGGTCTTTTGATTGCTGGGATCATTTTTATTGACTTCCTTATATTTTTGGGACTTTCCAAAGGGAGTAGCTGTAGTTCTCGTGTGCAGATAGTGACTCGATGAACCTTGTAAACTGGTTGTTGTTGTGCTCTTTAATTTTGTTTTTTACTTCCTTTGCGAGTTTGTTTAGGTGTGTTTTGTTTTCTTTGGTTCTATGTTTTTGCCATTTTGCCTTCGTCTTTCTTTTTTCTCTAATTTTTTCGAGGATCTCTAATGGAATTATTTTTGTTTGTCTGTTGGTTGATTCGGGTATAGTGGTTGCTCTGGCTGCTTCTTGAATAGTTTCTGTAAGTGTTATTACTGCTTGATCGATGTGTTCAGGTGTTTTCAATGGGATGTTGCAGTTGATTTTGCTCTCGATTATTTCTTTAAATGTTTGCCATTTGGTGGTTTTATTGCATAGCGTCTTTGAATTGTTGTAAAGTATTGGTTTGTTTCTGTATGTAATTATTGTGGGTGTATGGTCGGAGGTGAGCTCGAGACTGGGTGCTATGTTTAGTTTATTTGCGTTTAGTCCCTTTGTAACTGCAAAATCGAGTAGGTCTGGTATTTTGCTCAGGTCTGTCGGCCAGTATGTCGGTCTTCCCGTGGATAGTATATTGATGTTATTATTTCTAATGTAGTTTTCCAAAGTTCTACCTCGTGGTGTAGTAATTCTTGATCCCCATAGTGTGTGCTTTGAGTTGTAGTCTCCAGCTGCGATATACTTATCACCTAAATGTTTAAAGTACTCTTCCCACTGTTGCGGTGTAATTTTGTGTCGCGGCGGTACATATACTGCTGACAACTGTAGGTGGTTGCTGCTAGTTTGTACAGTGACGGTGGTTGCTTGTATATGTTCCTTACTTACCTGGCTGTGTAAGTGGTGTTTAATGTCGTTTTTTTATTATTACTGCGGTCCCTCCGTGTGCTTTTCCTGATGGATGCTTGGTGTCATATATGGTGTAGTACGGAATTTTTAGGTAACTTTTTGTAGTGAAGTGTGTTTCTGATACGAGTAGTATGTCGATGTTGTTGTTGTACGGGAGTGTTTTAGTTTCTAGAGCCCTTTGTTGTAGGCCGTTAGAGTTCCAAGCTGCTATTTTAAGCGTGTGCTTTTATTTTTTGCTTAGCATGTTTGTAAGCAGTTGTGGCATGGTAGTGATTTGTTGTGTTTGCTGTCTGAGTACTGCGTTCTGTTCGCTTATCATTTTTGTGAGTACTTCTGTGTTTTTGATTGATTGTTTTAGTAATTCCTTGATTTCCGTAGCGTCTTCGGTGTTGTTGCTTTGTCTTTGAATGTTTATGGGCGTTATTTGTCTAATGTTTTGTGTTGCTTGCGCGTAGCTTCGGTTTCCTTGGGGTTCTGTGTTTGTGCTTATATCTTTTATTTCCTTTTGTGCTTTCGCCGTTGCTTCGTTGTCTGTTGTACTTTGCTGTAGTTGGTAGTTGTCGACTGTTCTATTGCGGAGTGGTGGAAACAGTTTACGTTGTAGTTGTTTCCTGATTTCGCATCCTTTATAGCTGGCTGGGTGGTTTCCGTTACAATTGTAACATCTAACTTCTTCTATTTTCCCTGTATATGGGCAGTGTATTGTTAAGTGGTTCTTTGCACATTTTACACATGCCGGGCTTCTATTGCAATAATTTTTTGTATGGCCGTATTGTTGGCACCGCATGCATTGTGAAATATTTTTTTTTGTAGCGTGGTGGTTCCACTGTTACTATTGTGTTTAGTATTTTTCTGATTTCATAGATTTCTTTGTTGTTGGTTCTGGGTTCTAATTCTATTAAGAATAGTGGTAATGGCTGTTTTGTACCGTACCTTGTCATATTATTTATTGTTCTTGTTTTGTGGCCGATTTTTTCTAGTTCGTCGCTTAGTTTTTCTGTGTTAGTTTTTGGGTGTAGTCCTCTTATAACTATTTTGTAGCTCCTTTCTGTTTTGAGCTGGTACGTGTGGTATATAGCGTTTTTTTCCCTTAGTTCTTTTATCACTTTCCTGTAGTTTTCTGGGGTGTTTGTTTGGATTTTTACTTGTTCTAATTTTGTTTGATTTATTGTGTAGTTGTCCTTTCCAACTGTATTGTTTAATTGATCAATAAGTGGATCTATTATTTGCGCCTCGACAAATATTGGTGGTGGTTTTGTGATGTGTGTTGATTTAGTTGTGTGTTTGGTTGTTGGGTCGTCGTCTACTTCTTCCGTCAGTGAGCTGAAGGAGTTTCTTAGCGGTAATTCTTGCAGCCATCGCTGCTTTTCTGTGTCTGATTTTCCTGTTATTTTTCTTTTTTTGTTGTAACTCGCCACCTTCCAGCTTTCGTCCTGTTGGGTTATTTCTTTGTTGGTTTCCATATCAACTTCTATTGTAGCTGAGCAGTCCTGTTCTTCGTTTGTTGGTTGGCTTGGTTTTGAAATGTTAATTGTTTTATTTATGTAGTATGTTTCGTCTTTACTAATAATTTTTATTGGTGAGATGTGTTTTTGCATCTTAGTTTTGCTTGTAGTCTTCTTAATAGAAGTCACAGGTTTCCACCATTTGGCTATGGGCGTAGCCGTTCGTAGTTTTCACTTCCCCACTTGTCGCACTTTTCTGATGCACTGTTTTACACGTCCTCTTAGCTCGGCTGCTCAGGCAAGACGACGTAACAAATGTGAAATAAAAGATTATTTGTCAAAAAAGTATGACAGACTTGAAAGCGCTAAAAATTATGAAATAATTGTCATTTTATTTGTATTTTATACAGGGACGTATGCAATAACGGTTATATTAACCATTTATTTCCGACATAACGTACTAAATATATCGCAACCGTCTTCAAAGCAGCGCATATTAAGACTACTACAAATATATTGCCTATTTCAATTTGTAATTGTATAATATCAGTAACTGTAACGATTTTAGCGCGAGTTAACGACAATCTTACTGCTACCACCAGCCATTTAATATCATCTTGTACATTATGGCCTGCAGCCCAAATGAAAAAATTAATCCAAGCGCAACGGGGACGCACCATTACAGGTAGAATTTGCTTTGGCAAAGATACTTTTTTCTGAATATCTCGGGAACTTGTTTGATTTTAGGGTTGGGTTTAATCTTTACTTCCGGCCGTTTCGCTTGAAGAATCATTAGTCATGTTAGGAGTTGTTACGCCATGCGGCTTACCATAGGCCATATTCTTAACCGTCGATCGTGGCACTGCAATGTCGCAGACGGATCGGCGCGTCTGCCCGGCAAACAAACATTGTAATGGCAAGCGCATGGTTCATTAAGCAGGGCGACTTCCAGAAACGTCGACTCATAGCCGTTATTTTACCTCGCGTAAAAGAATGTGGCGTGATCCGAACGTAGTGGGGGGTCGGCTGCCAGAAAAGACGGAAAAGACATTCCCTGTGATCGTCCGTGCAGGCGGTGCCCATGAAAGTGGGTGCTGTGACGGTGCAGGGGTATAATCGGCTCGCCGCCAACCTGCTGGAACCGAGCTATATGCTGGCAGCTCCGCCTCCTCGTGGCCCCCGCTGGAAACGGCGCAGCGCGATGGGTGCATCGTGCGGCGACGGCTAAGCGAGCTGCTGCCCGAAAGGGTAGGTTCAACCTGTTCAATGATCCGGAAAGGTGAGGGCAGGGTTTTTCCAAGTCGCGCGCCGGACATCTGCGCGCCGTCCCCCTGGTATTGGACGCTGGGGGTAGATTAAATAAGCAAAGCCAGTATGAGTTTTAAACTCGAGGTATGGCGCGGCCTACGGGTCTGATGCTTAGACTACTTGCCAGAAAAGACGAAAAAGATCGAAGGGCGATCATAACTTGTCGAGAACTCGAGCCGTCAATACCTTTCATACGTCGCAGTTTACAGTCTGTTATAATTATATCTTCTAGTCGATAAATCGTTGAAATAAATATTATTTTATTTGTGGTAAATCGGTGGAATTTCATTGAACTACCCTTATTGTCACAACAGAAATAAGGGGATCGATCAGTTCGTGGCGTCGATTATTCAATCGTAACGAGACCTTACAACTCTCGTTGACGCGCTATCTCGCGATCGCGTCTCTCCGCGAACGGTCGAAACAGGAGTATATGGAGAAGCATTATGTGAAATATGTACGTTACGATCTAGTTTCGAACTTCATTGTTCGTAACCGTTATTAATTATAAATTCTCAAATTAAATTCTAATCAAAACGGTATTAGTTCGACTCCTGTGAGTTAATTTTGAGGCAAAGCGAACGACTAAATGGGATGGATTCAACACTTGTTGCACCTTTTTAAAGCGCGACACTATTTTGAATTTCCAAACTGTTGTATCCTTGATATTCTAGTTCATAACCGTATGAGTTGCGTTAACTGACGTGTCAATGCGATTGGTAAGTAAACTCCACGTTTCAGCTTACCTGCTACGTGCAGGAGTATTAGCACGGGAAGGATTAAAGTCTTCTTATAATAAATAAATATTTTCACATATCTTCTTGATTGTTAACAATAATAGTCAACGAATAATTTTATTCGAATAGTGCATGTAGTACAAGTCCGAAATTATTGAGAAAGAGAATGTTACAATGTTTAGATTTTCACCTTGCTTCTATGTATAGTCGATAGCACTCTTGACGTTACTCAAAGACTAGATTAAAAACAACAACTCGGCTGCGCAAAGATTACTGTTCCTTAGCACTTGATATTAGTTCTCGACCAATTGTTTATTCAACTGCAAAAAGCTGATTAACTCTCAACTGAAAAACTAACTGCTTCTCAACTGAAAAAATTGACTGCCTTTCAACTGAGAAACTCCAACTGACCCCAAGTGTCTACGCTTATTTATACTAAAAACTACCATGAGATAATTGTCACGTGACTGTTATCGTCATGAATACGTGGAGTTTCGACAAGTAATTATTTCTGCCGACGATGCAATTGTCACGTAAACTTGATGGTTGGATGATAAAATAAAATAGCTAAGTCGTAACACAACCATAAATTTTGCTTTTATTAAACTTTATTATGAACTCAGCAATCACAATGGAATACACACTGAATTAACACACATAAATCACAATTCACTCCAACATCTTTATGTAAAACCTAGTTACACTGATACGTTAAGTACGTGACTGTCTAAGGGTAAAAACTCGGTAAAAACTCGACAGTAAACTTTTCAACCGTTTCTGTTCCGTGGCTCGCTATACAAAGAGCCTACTCTTCGGACAAAATGATTGTCAGATGTCGATACATCCTCATAGAATATTTTCAGCTAGCCTAAGGATCCGCTATGAATCTTAGAATTTGTATAGCTAAGATTCTCCAAAAGGGACAAATAGTCTTTCACGTAACAGTCCCTAAGTCTATCACCTACTACGGGAAGATACGAGAAATCTGCTTTTCCTCATGTACGATACTTCCCGTTAGTAACTATCTCTCAAGGGCAGTTAGCATCTTTTCGCAACGACCAACACAAAATTAACCTATTAGCAACGACGTTCATTTCCCTCACTTTCTAAACCAAGGATTTCCTCAACGTATCCGATAATCTCGCATCCTGAGACACACCCCATCATAGTTTTCCTTCGCAGCATCATCGTGGCGGAAAGTCAGTCGTTAGACGCCTGTCCGAATCGATAATTCGTATTTAGCAGTAATAATTGATCCGTGTTTCTCGACATCTTAGGCGATTATCACCCGAACTTCTATTGTACATCGAAACGCATCGACTCGAGTTCGAACTTGTAACCGCGAACCGCGAACCGCTAATAGTAACGGCGAGTTCTACGCATAGTGTACACATAGAGTATATGTTAATAAATATATATTGTTAAATATATTCGACTATTTCTTCAGTACCTATCACGACCTATACAGCTCAAATCGTTATGCCAAAAACTTAACACTAGAAAAAATGTAGAGCTTTCCTCGATGTAAGACTCACTTCAACATCTCTTGACGGCCGTTATGAAAAATCTTTCGTAGGGACAAAAAGAAACAGTAACGAAAGGAACAGTGCAGGTAGCTATCGTTGAAGTCTAAAGATGCAAGCAGAAGGAAGAACACATCATGAAAGAGCTAACCATCCTCAGAGATAATGAGAAATCGTTACATATCTCGGAACTGCCGTTTCCAGAGTCGAACCTCGACGCTAAGAGCAGACGTCAGTACATGTGGCCCACGAAGTATCAGCATAAACTTCCTTGGCATTTCAGTGACGTTCCATACACGAAGCCAAATTTCCGTTGACATCTATCTTTCAACCAACTGGCCAAATTTCAACGAGAGGAACAAAATAAAAGAAATGGTTAGAAAAGGTGCTGGTGAATCTTGTCACACAAATTCCAAGATTACAACATTTTGATGAATGTGATTTGAATATGTTATATGGTTCATGAGCGTGTCACACTTCAAGACCGATGGACTGATGACGGAGATGAAGATTTGGCGGCACTTGGCAAACAATGTATATCGCCGAAGCGAAGAGCCTAATGAGCCATCAATATCTCAATGGTCCTTCCGCCGAATGTTCGAGAAGAAGACGTGCACGGCAACGGTCGCGGACGCCTAACAAACGCGTGGATAGTGGGGATATTGAGGGGTGACAAAGGAAAAAGAAACGGATCCGATCGAAAGTCAAATTGTAAGAGCTTCGGAAGTAAACTGTCATTATTGTAAACAAGGTGTTAGCAAATAAATTATCTCTTTTTTCATTTTCATCTTCGATATCTTTTTTTATTTTACGTAACACTAGCGTTGTCAAGAGAGTGTGATCCGCATGAGAGAGAGAGAGATAGAGAGATAGAGATAGAGAGAGAGAGAGAGAGAGAGAGAGCGTTGGATCCATGGTGACGAGAGTTGCAAATTAACTATCTAGTTGTATTAATTATAATACGTTATTGTGATTAGTTCACGTTAAACAACCATCGTTTCCTGTTTAACCAACATCTGTTCAATCCAGTTATTGTAAATAAACTAATTGTAGTAAAAATCCTACATTATGATAATTCTTGTATGTAACGTAAATAAAGAAGAAGGAAATCGATTGAAATACAATACGACACATTACGGGATTCATATTTAGACAGAGCAGTCGAAAAAAATACAAACTAATTTAACCCTTTCGCTTCGGCAGTCCAGTCTGCCGAAGTACTATCACTGAACGGAAACGCGCGCTAGAAATACGTACAATGTGCGTGGTTGATGTATATACGTTATCCTAAGTCTTAAATAACAATAATTCTTATAAAAACCGTATATGAAATATCGTTTCACTGTCAGTGGATTTAATAAATTTTTCAGCATGATACAGTATACGATCATTTGGATGTTTGAAGTATATTGCGTGAAACGTTTTGATGTTGTTTCAACAATCAGTAACTTTAAGAAGTGATTAATACAATATGTCAGCAAAATCAACAGAAAATGTTCTGCTGATAACGAAAAAATATATTATTGACTGCAGATAGTACTTGTATATGCATCATTTGGATGCCGGACTCAGGAGTCATCGCGTAGTCGCTGCCTATAAGAGGTGCTCGTACCCACAGGTCATCTCGTGGATGCCGCCGCTTGAAGTGAAAGGGTTAAAACTCCGCTGCAATATCCTAGACCGTTCGAACCAATAGGCAGAAGGCGGAAGTTGTTTACGTTACATATAAAACTGATCGGTTGAAGCAATTCCTCCGATTTTCCCGGTGATTTGTTTCTGCGGTGACGCAATTATTTATAAATTGCGTAAATTAAAAATTTAATATTTATGTTTGTGATTTCATTGTTGTAACGTTGTTTTAGTAAGATTATTGCAATTATTACTATCAAAGCAATGATCAAAATGACATTTCGGATATAACTCAACGTCGAACTCAACAATAGGAATGTGAGAAAGGCAACTAGATAGGGAAGGCATTTGGGATAGCCATTGTTCCGTTAGTCACTGGCAAGCCAGTGTTTACCAGGCCTTACTGAATTGGACGAGGGATTGACACTTGGCACTGGTGGGCGTGAGGAGTGTAATGGCACACCAGCAACTTAGAGGCCCAAATATCAATAACGATCTAGATGGTTACGAGGATCCATTCATTTATGAATTTCTTCTTTCTAATTTTTGGTTACACGAATTTACTTTGTTTGTATTTACATTGTTTTTGGTTCAAGGAGAAAAAAGTAACGCTCAAATAATCAGTACACAGCACATAATATTATCCATAGTAAACTTATTGTACCGGATATTTTGGTGACCTGCTGTATCCAGTACAACCTGAAATAACCGAAAATCTACTTAAATTAATTCCTCGCCAAGTTGGAACAGTTATCCCTTTGGAAAGACCATTCGTACGTGGCGAAGAATCCTACCGACGTAAACAGCTTATTGCCTTTTTTGAGAAGTTTCATCATTCTGAAAGATCATTTGTAACTATCACTATAGTTTATAGATGAAGACAGAGTTTATCCCAGAAAGATTGTCCTCGTTGTTCGAGGATCGATAGAATACTCACATTGGTTTACTACCTCGAAGTCTTAAAATGATATCTATGACGAATGCAGGAAAAACATGCGGGATTACGCTCCTAACGTTGTAAATATATCTATTAGCTATCATTGGACAACCCGGGTACCATAGCGTATCGTTCAGTGGTGTCTCTATGCTACATTTCACAATGGCATCTCTCATCTGACACCATCTTACCAATTGAAACAATTACATTTGTACAATTAATCGAATTACGCTTGAAGTAATCTTTACTGCTATTAGAGTATCTCAGGAAATATTATGCAATTAAGTAAGTATCACATTACATCACAATTTTCCTAAATTAACGTATTGAGATCAATAGTGAACTTTTGTATTCTACGTTTGTTTGCGAATTGTCTACATTACTTAAATAAACTGAATGTTTTGGAATACTGTAACAATCGAATTACATGAGTTGCAATAGATTCGTAATGAATGTTATCTGAAGGGATTAGCGTTACTCGTGCAGTTGTAAACTTTAACTTCGTACTGAGGATGTAGCGTGACATGCCATGCAGTACATATTATCATGTCGACTACGAAATCGACAGGCACTACATCCACTCTTGCATCTCTCCTACCTCGTATCGCTGTTGCACATCCTCTGGCGATTAGCAGAAGGGTACCTGGTAACATTAAATTGGTTGAGAAATTATTTGTGATTTTCGATTGGCAGAAATGTAATGCTAAATAGATGGGAATGAATTTTCGTAATTGTGAGGAATAACAGATTTGGATTACAATAATCATGATCTAGTGGATGGCCTCTCATTGATCCTCTCACAAATAGATCGATTAACTCCACTTTTAGAAAATGTAAGTAGTATTGAACAATTACTATTGAAAAATATCTATTGACATACCTGTAAATCCAGAAATATTCCGTATCTAACCAGGACATGGTTCTTCCAAAGAGGCACCAATTATGCTTCGCCGCACTATCGCAACTGGCAGATCTTTGCACTTGCTTGCTACAATCTGCTCTGCCAAATTCTTACTGAATGTGTATGTGTTTGAATAAGTTTTTAAAATCCCTTTTTCTATTTGGTCCATCGACGTTTTTTCGAATTTGTCACACATATCGATCACCTCTGAAGGTTTCAAGCTCGTGCTGCAAAGTCAATAATAAGTGAACATATTCTTCATGATATAATTATAAATGTAATATGCCTAAACCACGAAACAATCTTCACAACTTATCCTTACGTATAAACTTTTTCCTCGATCTCGCGTAGATTCGCATTACTATAAGCGGTGCTAACGTAGACGAAGCTAATCGGATGCATCAGTTCGTTTCAAAGTTCGATGACGCGAGCAGTACCTTGTGTATTCACATTAATAGCCACGTGTAACGGCTCGTTGAATCTCACAGTGGCCGCGACGTGAAACACTATGTTTACTTTCTCTAACAACAGATTTCTATCTTCTCGCGAAAGACCTAAATCTGGCAGAGTCACGTCACCTTTCACGGGGTAGACTTTTCCTCAAAACTGAGGGGTGTTTCGCTTTGATATTATCGTAAATCTGAAAACAAAAAAAACCAGCTCAATTCCAGAAAAGAAATTTAATCAATTTGGCTCCCGACAGGCTTAAACGTTGAAGGAAACAAGAATTATATTTACGTACGGGATCATCTCTGAGCTTCTTAAATCGTTGTTCTATCGTTTCGCTAGTTTTTGGGCGAATTAGTATAAAAATGGCAGCGACGCGTGGACAGACGCGCATCAGTTTTTCCAGTAGACTTATTCCAACGAATCCGGTTGCTCCAGTCACAAGGATCCCACAACCGGCGTAGAATTCCTCGAGCGTATTCGTCTTATTCAATCCTTTATTGATCCCATATTCATTTGTTTCCTTATTGATTGTTTCCATGTTTCAGGATCTTCACACTTTCAGTTCCAAGATTTACCATAGAAAAATGTGTTAAATAATATACCATATTGGTTATAGTTGAGATCTTTAGATATATTACCTTCTAAAGAAATCGACGCAATTCTACAATTATGGTTTCGTCTTGCATGAATCGAATAATCGCGTTAAGTCAACGATGCTTCCAGTGTAATGTGCAAATATTTTTCTACATGGGGAAGTTGTTCATCAAGAAAAGGAAGAAGTTAGAAGAGCTATGCAACGCAGTAAATACAATTTTTCATGTGGCTGTACATTAATTTGTATTATTGCCCACTACTCCATAAAACGATATTTTAATTAATTTTTCGAGTCTAAGTTTAAACAATCTTTATGTAGTTTCATTTGACGTCTTTATTTTTTATTCCATGTGTCTGCTCGTGAATATCATAACATACAGTGATAAGTAATTTGTGTGGAAAATGTGTGTGGTTCATGCGTGAACTTTTGCTTGCGTGCACTCTCGTGAATACTTAATGCGTATGTGTTTCTTCTGTCACCACTCGTGAACGCGCACGTATGTGAAGACTATATTAACATATTTTATATTTTCTCTTCATTCATTAATTATTTATGGAGGCAAAAAGAGGCAAATTCCCGATATGTCGTTATTGATTTCAATGAGTAGACAGGTATAATCTATAATCGATGATTTTTCTAAAATAACGCCGCGTTCGTGTAAAAATCAAATCGCAATTTTTTTGTTCTCCATTTTTATTTTATTTTAGCATCCAGATTCTGCAACCAAACACCCTGTATAGGTAGACTCCCCCCGCCCCCCTCCCGCCAATGTATTCGAGCATCCATTACCCGATTATCGTAATACCGGAACAATCTATTGTACGAAAATAATATTTCCTAATAGCGGATGCCTCTTCTGTTTGAAATATATACTGTATACATATTTTATTAGCGTTCATGTACAATGTATTCCAATGTATTCTTTCCTTTATTCGGTTCAGTGAATTATGAATATAAGACTTTAGTATGCAACTAGTGCTCTAGCTATCGAAACAAAACAAAACAAAAACTCGAAACTGGTGTAAATGCAATAGAAGTAACAAAAATACATAGTGTTAGGAAAAGCCACAATCATAGACGTCGGAAGTACTGATGCAATGAACTGGTTTCTCTGTGGAACATCAAATGAAATGGTAACGAAGAGGTGCCTTCTCATGATGAACCGCGCGTGGCATTCGAGAAGTGCACTCAATGACTCACAGTATAAAAAGAATTTGCAGTTCATTACGTTGAAAGAATTATGTGACTAGACAGCCAAGAAGATATAGATTCCATAGATATTGAAGGGAACTGTCAATCAATCTTGAACTGTATTTGAATAAATGAAATTTCATACGAACATGATTGATCCAATATTTGAACAGTTTTGTTCCCGTGTTAGTTTTGATACCGAAGGCTGTATTTCTGATTACCTGCTTGAAATTTTATTGTCACAGCAAAGTGATGAATGTGATAACATAAATGAGAACAGCGGTCAATGAAATTAATCAGAACATAACATTTGTACATGTAATATGTCCTATATATTATACGTACATTTTTATTATAATTTTTATGTATCCTGTAATTTTATTATGTACGTATGTATGTATGCATTGTTATGTATTATATCTGTCATTGTATACATATATATCTATATTGCTTTGTATATACGTGTAATATATTTTTATATTATCATACTTATGTATGTTACGTTGTATTACATTCTACAGCATTTAGTTTGGTAATTTGTTTTCTGCTTGATCTTTACACTACCGATCCTTTTATAGCACAAATAATAGTGTTATAAATATTTCATCCGTTGAGTATTGTACACGCACATTTATAAATAGTCTAAAAGTGAAGAAAATTAATAGAATCAACTAACAACAATTTTGTAAAAATACTGAACATAAAGTCCTTTTAACTCACAAATGTCTATGAAACAGTGTTTATATTGTTATTCGAAGAGATATTTTGACGCAGCATCTCAATAGTTAAAAAGTATAATCATAAAGAATGTGATTAATATAACAAGAGAAATATATTTTATCACCATGTAGGGTATTTTGCTTAAATTTAATAAAATAGTTGCGTAATTACGTGCTCTCTCTGCTACCATTTCATCGTTTCTTTAAAATGTTATCAATTTTATGTATGTATACCTCAGTTCATTTGCGTACATTTCAGTTTGTTTATTAAAAACAAGGGATCTTACCAGTTAAAATGTATAACGCCTAAAATACCTCGCATGGTTAATGTTGTTACCGCGCAGCGTATTTTCAATTTTCATAAACGCGAGAGTCCAAGCAGGTTCTAACAATAACTTACGAAAATCCGTTCCTAAACTCAATTTTTGACAAAAATTATCCGATATCTCTGGGAACTATCTCGTAAAGGCGAATGTTCCGATTACCTCTATTGTCTGGTTGTAAATTATTGCAAAATCAAAATAGTGAACAATTTCACTGCGTAAAATGTAAAATACAAAATATTTGAGTATTCAAAAACTTCATTTACACTATTGTAATAATTAAAGACCCGAATGATATTTTTGATATATATCATATTTATAATAATAAAATTGATAATAATGACATTAATGAAAGACACAATTCAATACAAAATAACAAGGAATCGTCTGTTACCTGATAATATTTCCACTGCGTATTGTTTACCAAAGATCGATCAAAAGTGCACTTCACGATAGTGAATACCTACACGTCTTCTACAGCACTGTAACGATATTCCTTGTGTCGCTCCTCTAGATTCTTATATTATTAATAAGTCCACCCTACTACTGAAACTGGATAATGATATGCATTAAGGAGTCGATTAACTAATTCATCTTCCACATCTTTCGTGTTTATGAAAGTACAAAATATGCTCAGCGGTAACTACATCAACCATGTGAGATATATTTTAGTCGTGTAACATTTTGAATGTTAAGATCCTTTGTATTTAGTAAAATAAACTGAAACATACGCAGATGAAATGAAGTATACTAATGTAACATTGATTACATATGTATAATAGATACCATGAAATAGTAATGAAGAGATATGTATTACGCAATTATATTATTAATTTCAAGTAAAATATCGTTCATCGTGATAAAATACATTTTCCTTATTTTATTTATCACTTTTTTTCATGAATATACTTGTTTCGACCGTTCGCGGAGAGACGCGATCGCGAGATAGCGCGTCAACGAGAGTTGTAAGGTCTCGTTACGATTGAATAATCGACGCCACGAACTGATCGATCCCCTTATTTCTGTTGTGACAATAAGGGTAGTTCAATGAAATTCCACCGATTTACCACAAATAAAATAATATTTATTTCAACGATTTATCGACTAGAAGATATAATTATAACAGACTGTAAACTGCGACGTATGAAAGGTATTGACGGCTCGAGTTCTCGACAAGTTATGATCGCCCTTCGATCTTTTTCGTCTTTTCTGGCAGCCGACCCCCCACTACGTTCGGATCACGCCACATTCTTTTACGCGAGGTAAAATAACGGCTATGAGTCGACGTTTCTGGAAGTCGCCCTGCTTAATGAACCATGCGTTTGCCACTACAATGTTTGTTTGCCGGGCAGACGCGCCGATCCGTCTGCGACATTGCAGTGCCACGATCGACGGTTAAGAATATGGCCTATGGTAAGCCGCATGGCGTAACAATACTTGTCAATTATTTAGATGCTGTGTCAAAATATCTCTCCGAACATGACGAAACTGTACGGATAATGAAGCAAACACTTTCATATGAAATTTCATTTATTCAAATACACATCAAGATTGATTGACAGTACCTTTCACACTAAATCTACCAACATTCGTGCACATCTATTTCTACCTTATCGGATCAAAATGACCGGTGATTAAAGAAATAATAGTTTCCATGATTTAGCTTAGATAATGATTATTTTATAACTGAATGTATCTAATATGATGAACTTTCAAAAAATTTCGTCCAAATTTGCTTTTGTTTAATTTCAATTCTAGACTTAAATAAAATTACACTTTTATTTATAAAGAGATATATCTTCTTCAACTTCGGAGCATTTTTTACAAATTATCTTATTACCAGATGTACATTTGCCGCATACATATTTCCCGCATCTTGCATTATTACATGGTTTTTTCACGCAATTCTTTATACAAAAGTAATGTATGCACCAGGTTTATAACTACTTTGTGAATTCTCTATAAATCGGTCACCATACAGTAGATACCATCGCTAATTTGTTGGCTTCATTCGCTTTTCTTATCAAATCGTATAATCCTCATTCTTTCAGCACAGTCATTCCTACTCATTATTTTCGAAAAAATGCACCCCCCCCAAGTTTCATTCCACAAATAAGGGACATCGAATTTATTTGCTTAATATGCACAACGGGCATCTAGCAGAGCAATAAATACATCTAGATTTGTTGCATCTAGCCCAAGCATTATGTATTTTCGACGAATCGCGGGGAGACGCAATCGCGAGGAGAGACGTCAACGGGAGTCGTAAATTCCCGTTACGATTATGATAATCGACACCACGAATTGATCGATCCCCTGATTTCCGTTAAGATAATAGGGGTGATTCAGTTTATATAACACTGTGATTCACAGAATTATAAATTATATATTTCCAACACTTAAATTACACTGTCGAGTAGTTACAAATAGATAACAACTTGCCGCACGAAGATAATATAGAGATGCACACTACAGCAGGGCTCTTATAATTGAATTTCGTATGTTAGTGGACGCAGCACGATATGATACTTAATAGCGTATGTGAATGTTCGATGATACCGAGAACCGACTTTGAATGCTGCGCTTAGACGTAAACGTTAGGCGTTTGATTTTGTACAACTTTAGTAAACCTCCTGATGTCGCAGGAGTAGTATTTGACTTTCCCGAGGTCTTAGGAGAAGTGAGGTACAGCGACGATGCCGCTTTCTCCGTATTTTTTAAGTGCGCCTAATAAACCCAAGGACCTCTCTAAAAGCCAGATGTGCTTCGAAAATATTTTTAGGCTTAAGAAATTCTTCAAGACAAACGAATTGACTGAAGACACATGTTGATGCAAGACAATGGAAGAGAAAGTCTATGGTGGGTCCTTAGGTTTATGAGGGTCGAAATGACGTTACGCAGGCCGCTGGCTGTCCGGTCGCGAGGGCTGGAATGCAGATGTTTTAGGCGACGTAACACTCACATTGGTTTACTACCTCGGAATCTTAGAAAGATGTCTATGACAGACGCAGGCAAAACATGCGGAAATACACTTAGAACGTTGTCAATATGTTTATTAGCTATAATTGGACAACCTGAGTGCCATAGCGTATCGGTCAGTGGCATTGCTATATGCTACACTTTATCATAGCATCTTTTATCTGACCCCATCTTGCCAATTAAAACAATTACATTCGTACAACTAATCAAATTAAGCTTAAAGTAAAGTTTACTACTATCCCAGTATTTCTGGAAATATTATGCAATTTAAATAAATATTATATTATATCTGAACTTTCGGACGTTCGCGGGAAGATGCGATCTCGAAGAAACGCGCCAACGGAAGTCGTAAATTCCCGTTACGATTTGACTAATCGACGCCACGAATCGTTCGATCCCTTATTCATTGTGGGATAATAAGGGTGGTTGATTGAATATAACTCTGCTATTAACAGGTTATTATATATTTGAATGATCCAACAACTTCAATGTAATACAAGATTGCTTATGTGAAACGACAATTACGAACGAGTACGATCTGAGACTCCTTTCGTGTTGACGACGGTCATGATATATCTTCTGTCCATTGAATATCTTCCACTTGTGGATTCTGCTTGACTTCTGACTCTTACTGTTCCTTGCACTGTCCTTTGACTCGAGATGATGTAGACTGTTACTGATGAGCTTTAACTGTTACTTGAATGTTACTGTGGAACAAGTCTAGAGCGCAAGTAGAAGAAGTTGAGTTGACCCTCCTGATGTCATAGAAGAAGTCGAGTTGACTCTCCTAATGTCGTAGAAGAAGTGAAGTCCGTTCTTATGTTATTACGGAGTCATGTCATGTTATGTTATTATGTCGGTTCTTATGTTATTATGGTATTACGCTCGGTATGGGTATGCCCTTTGAACGAAGAACGCGGATTCCTTGTTCACACTTTCCGTCAGTAAAGTGAGGGTAACGATCCGCGATGCCGATTGGTTATGACCAACGTTAGGAATGAAGAGTGCAGCAAGAAGCCTTCTACCAACGTGGTTCATGGGCGACAATGTTTACGGGAAAACCGGCTTTTCCGTTAGGCAACCATCCGCTTTCTCTGTAATTTGTAAGAACGTGCATATAAACCTAAGGACTGTTTTAAGTACCAGCTATAAACCGAAAATATATGCAGGATTAAAGGTTCCTGCAAGCTAATAAGTTTCGGTTTATGGTGGGGCCTTAGGTTTATTGAGTGCCTGTCTATTGGTGCTTTGGTCTTGACGGTCAGACAATGAAGAACGTTGCACGGACCATCTCATGCGATGTAACAATATCAGTATTTTTCTAAATTAACGTATTGAGAGCAGAAGTGGACTTTTGTATTCTACGTTCGATTGCTCTTCCAGTGTCCAAGTTACTTAAATAAATTGAATCTTTTAGAATACTCTAACATTTACAATCTAACAATTACATTAGTAGAAAAAAAGTCGTGATAAATATTACTTAAAAGTTTTAGGGTTCCTCGTGCAGTTGCAAATTTTAACTTCACGATCACCATGTAGTGTGCTACGAAATCATCAGGCACTATGTCCAATCTTTCATCTCTCCTGCCCCGTATTGCTGTTGCACATCCGCTGCTAATAAGCAGAACGAGACCTGGTAACATTAAATTGCTTTAGAAACTATTTGTTGTTCTCGATTAACAGAAATATAGCACTAAATACGAACGTATTCGGTACGAATTCTCGTGATTGTGATCAACAAGAAGTGTAAACTATAATAATGGTGATCTCGTGGAAAGCCTCTCATTTATCATCTAACAAACAAATTGATTAACTTTAATTTTTGAAATGTAAGGAGTATTGAACAATTATTATTGAGAAAGATATATGAAAACACCTGTAAATCCAGAAATATTCTCTATACAACCAGGACATAGTTCTTCCAAAGAGGCATCAATTATGCTTGGCCGCACTATCGCAACTGGCAGATCTCTGCACTTGCTTGCTACAATCTGCTCTGCTAAATTCTTACTGAATGTGTATGTGTTGGGATAAGTTTTTGAAATATTTTTTTCTATTTCGTTGATCGATGTTTTGTCGAATTTGTCACACATATCGATAACCTCTGAAGGTTTCAAACTCGTGCTGCAAAATCAATAATAAGTGAACATATTCTTCACGCTACAATTATAAATATAATATTCGTAAACGGTGGAACAACGTCTGTGTATAATTTATTCTTACGTATAAACTTTTTCCCTGATCTCATGCAGACTCGCATTACTAAAAGCTGTGCTGACGTAGACAAAACTAATTGGATCCCTTAGTTCGTTCCAAAGTTCGACGACACGAGCACGAACTTTCGTATTCACATTAACAACCACGTGTAACAGCTCGATGAATCTCACAGTGGCCGCGACGTCAAAAACTTTGTTTTCTTTTTCTAACAACAGATTTCTATGTTCTTACAAAAGACCTAAATCTGGCAGAGTCACGTCACCTTTCACGGAATAAACTCCGGCGAGAACTGAAGGATACTTTGCTTTCATGTCATGGTAAAATTATATAGCGCAACGAATATTACTCTATTACCAAGTTACTATTACTATTAACAAGACTATTATCAATAATACCCTTTCTTATTTCCATACGACAGAATCCAACACGCTATCCAAAATTGCGTTAAATGCGGCATATTGTAACTTCATATTTTCCGACAACCAAAATTAAGATATGATGTTTCCGAAATAATGATTAAAATATTTATTCAAACTAATTATACGTATCAATTCCTTTCCGCCGAAAATTTTATTCGGATAACAACCATTCATTATCCATAGGAAATTAATTTCTGTAGTCGTTTGAATTATTTATCGTTATGTATTCGAATACATAAATCAAATCACGATTCCAATATTATTTGAATAATATTGAGAGTAACTGCTAATTATTTTCGATTTTATTTCAATTTTGTAAAATTCTCACTATTCTGCTGATAATATTTTATCTATAATTATGTACATACTTGACCTTTTATATTGCATTAACTGAATATTCGACGCAGAACAACGTAATACATAAATATGTTATCAGCAACGGAATAGTACGAATCATTCAAGCTGTAAATATGAGTAGTCGTGAGAGTGAAAGTATTTTATGATAAAGGAATAATATAGGAAACATTTACAGTGATTCATTTGGAAAATTACATAGTGTTTTTATCAATGTCTTTTTTATGGAATTTAAATATGAATCATTACATTGAAAGTCAGAACGTTTTCTCCGTTCTGTTGTGAACGACATCTGCTGAAGGAACAGCTGTAAACAGAATTAATAACAATTTTGTTTTAGCTTAACGTTGGCAGTTTGCAAACAAGAAGACTTCACAGGATCATCTTCGCCGTTTAATTATAAATCACATTGAAAACGTAAACATAACGGTACAATTCTTCACTAATATAAAAATTATCTTAAATAAACAAGAAATCTAATCAAAGTAAGGAAATTTCATATATTGATTTAGTTACACATTTCTCTTCACAAGTAACAATGAGCAAAGAAGCAAAGGAGCGATCATTAGAGGAACGATGTAACGCATATATATCACAAATATGTTGTTCATTGAATGGCAGCCTTATCAACTATCGATGACCTTCGACTTATTTTTGGAAACGTAGGAATCAAAGAGCATGGAAACGCAATTAACATGATGAGTCGTAGAAACATAGTTAGTGATAATAAGTGTAATAGAAGAAGGAGGTCCCTCGGTGTCATTGTACACTGCTTAGGTTGAATTGCATTCCAGCTGATATTCTTGGTCACATTCACTTAGAATTCGATTAAAGTTCTAATAGAACACAGACAGTAATTACAGACAACGCCGGTAGCTCCGTAAATCCATTTCGTTTGTTTAGCATCACATATAGATATGTGATGGCACTCGACAACGAATACAGCCACTCGACACTAAGTAATACCGGGCAACGGTAGCGCAGTGGTTAGCGCCTTAGGTTAGGGACGTGTTCGGGACTCGGGTTCGAATCCCGGTGGCATTAGTCCGATTTTTCTTCCACGCATTTAAGTTAGAAGAAACATACAGCAGTACCCCAGCAGGCGACATCTTCAGCCAGCAGCTACAATTATCACGGACAGCACTTATGCCTCAGATACTTTTGAATGTGATAGATACATTGAGAAACTATCGTCAGCATCTGTATCAGGAATATCGAGATCAGGTACTGAATCATGAAGATGAAAATTATGTAACTGTCGATAAAGACGACGATGCATCTTTCACCTTGGATATCAGTCCGTGTTTATCACAACATTTTAGACGTGCATATACTTTAAGTTTATGTATTACAATTGATTGCATGGTGGCAATGTATGAAAAATGTGACACATTGCTCTTAATTAACAACAACGTTATATCCAAATGGAACGCATTACGGAAATGTATTGCACGTCCCAAGTTTGCTGAAATAAAGCAAAATACATTAAGACATACTTTGAACAGACCGGGAATAGCAAGATGGAATTTCCTATGCGATCTCGTTGCAAATAATTTTTAAAATTCGTGAGAAACTTCAAACGCTAACATGAAAGGCACTAAATTTAAATATATCGAAGAGTATCTACAATGTCTAACACCACTAGCAAAAGTTTTAGATATCATCTAGGGAGTAAAAGGACCACATTATGGCATTGTGCTATCTGCTTTATGTTTAGAAAAAGTTAGAAATATTAATAAAACATAAAGAAACATTAATAAATACAAGTACTGTACGTCATTAGTTAAAGGATTATTGAAGAGTTTCTATGCAAGATAGGAATCTTCTTTTTATTTTGCCACGATTGAGAGTAGCAAACTGCAGTTACAGCGTTCTCGCTTTCACAGTTTCTCGTTTGTTAGGGACCGTCAGAGGATATTGATAGCGCAGATGTGATTTGTGATATGAAAGTTGTGATGTGAAAGTTGTGATTTGCATATGTTAAAGGATTATCCATTGATTGGGCGTATATTTTCTTTGATATAACACACCAATGACTTCTTCTGCATCCGTGGAGTGGTTGTTCAGTTATGCGTCAATGATAAATTTACCAAAGAGTAGAACACTTTTATATTATATTTAACGTTTGAAGGAAAGTTAATTGTAAAGGCCAATATGAAAAGAAGTGTACAATTAAACGTGAAAAATTAGTTTATATTCAGTATATTAAACATGTTCCTCCATCTGCGATATAATATAATTATAATATATGTCGGAGATGAAAGGACACCGAAGCTTTCCCTTTGGAACTTTGGGAAAATCCGCTAACATTATAATCTAGATTCAAATAATAGCCGTAATTAAGCAATTGTCGTCATTCAGTCCGTTTGTATTTGTTCGAAATTTGTGATATTGAGCTTGGGCTCGAGGCGACAGACAGTCGCTTCTGGCTGACATACTAAAATAACCGAATATAGATATGTCAGGTTTGCATTAGAGTTAGGGTTAGGGGCGTGAAACGAATCTTCGTTTGGATTACACGTGTCGTTATGTAATAGAGAAGACATTGACTAGTGCAGATACGATTATCATAGAACTGGACAAGTAACCGTGGTAATTAGATATTTGAGAAACTAATGACAATGATCCTAGGTTCAATAACGAATCCGCGGTCGACGGGATGATGGATGAACGTGCTCACAAAGTCTATGACGGACGCGTAATATTCACTGGTCGTAAGGTGTTACTCTTTTCCTCGGTGAGATCGCAAGAAAGAATGAATTTCCGTCCCGATGATGTCACAGAGGAAAACTATGATGGGGTGTGTCTAAGGACACGAGATCATCGGATTCGTCGAGCATAGCCTTCGTTCGGAAAGTAAGGGAAATTGACATTGCTGCTAATTGGTCAATCTCCATATCGATGGTTAGAAAAGGGATGCTAGCCGCCCTCGAGGGAAAGTCGGTAGTGGGAGACGTCATTCGTTGAAAAAATAGGTCTCCCCTATCTTCCCGTAGTTGGGACAAAGACTGTTTGTTTGAAGAACTTTAGTCAACTAAATCTTAAGATTTATAACGGGCCCTCAGGCTAGCTGGACATGTACCGCGGAGACGCATCGACATCTGGCAATCATCTTACTCGAAGAATAGGGTCTGCGTGTGGCGAGCCACGGGGCAGAAACTGTTGGAATGTTTACTGTCACGTGCCGCCATAAATATTTCTTTTAAGGAGAGCTATAGAATTACTCCATGCCTTTGCTAGACAAAGCGTTCATCCCGTGACCGCGGCTACGTTCGGCGACTGGCTGTCGCCTCAAGCCCAAGCTCATTATCACAAATCTCGAGTAAATACAATCGGATCGAATGACGACAATTGTTTAATTACGCCTATGATAGAATCTAGATTACGGTGTTGAGGGATTTTCCCGAAGTTCCAAAGGGAAGGCTCCGGTGTCCTTCCATCTCCGACACGGCCATTCTGACTATCACACGTCCTCGTGTGTGACTAGAATATTGAGTTTTTCCAACATTAGATTCGATGCAACTGACATTATTCACAATTTAACTAAAGTTAAACTAAAGTTAAGTCCGAGTCCAGGGGTCCAGTGCAACAACAAAATTTCGTTCGGAGGTTTGACAATAGAAGAAGTAAAAGGGAACAAAAATTAGTACGCCATAATCAGTATTCGAGGTGCCAGGTGTGTCCTGTGAGTTATCAGTCAGGTCGTAGTGGCACGATTGACCATTCTCGATTTCGCACCCAAGTGAGTCTCGTTTTTCTGGATCGCACGACCGCTCAGAGTTTTATTACATTGTCGCCCCCGGAACATGTGAATCTAACACACGGTCCAACGGGCTTTCTAACATCATTGAGCCGAACAAATCAAGGCTCTCTGACATCATTGCGCCGAACATATCAAGGCGACTTTCCGACATCATTGAGCCGAACAAATCAAGGCTCTCTGACATCATTGCGCCGAACAAATCAAGGCGACTTTCCAACATCATTGAACCGAACAAGTCAAGGCTCTCTGACATCATTGCGCCGAACAAATCAAGGCGGCTTTCCAACATCATTGAGCCGAACAAATCAAGGCTCTCTGACATCATTGCGCCGAACAAATCAAGGCGGCTTTCCAACATCATTGAGCCGAACAAATCAAGGCTCTCTCTGACATCATTGCGCCGAACAAATCAAGGCGGCTTTCTAACATTATCGCTAGACGTTATCGTCGTCGCGCTTGTGATCCTCCGAGCTCTGGGTACTCATATCGTCACGGTCACTGTAGTTACCATCACCACCGACGTCCAACTCAGCGGGAATGCAACCATCTGGCATTTTTCGCAATCTATCGCGTTTGTCCTTATATGATCGTTTGCCGTCTAGGGTTTTTTAAAATATACCTGTCTCTTTCCAGAATCTCTGCTATCACGAATGGGCCCCTGAATTTCGGATCCAACTTCGTTTGGTTTCTCTCCTCGTTCTTGCGTAATACAAAATCACCGAGATTAAATCCAACTACTTTAGCTTTAGCTTTGTCAAATCGGCCTTTATCGTACCTAACACTAATTTCTATATTCTCTATTGCCTGCTGCCTTACATTAGAGATATCTACTTCTCTTTCTTCGATATTGTCCGGTAGGGATAAGCCGTAGAGTCTTGCTGTTTTACCGATTAGCAGTTCCGATGGACTCGATTTAGTCACGCGGTTGGTGGTGCAATTTAAAGCCAGTTGTATTTCTCCGATCGGGCTTGCCAAGACCGCCCGGTCGTTTCTATTGTTGTGAACGTACTTTTTAGCGTACCCATAATACGCTCTACCTGTCTATCGGCCCTACTAGCACTGGTTGCTATTAAGTGGAGTTTAATGTGTTTATCTAGACAAAAATCTTGAAATTCTTTGCCCGTAGGACACCTCTCATGATACGCTATTATCCGGCAAGGACTGCCGAATAAAAATATAGCATACTTAAGTGCTTTGACGGTACTAAGGGAATCTAGTTTACGAGTATGATACAGATATGCGAATTTAGTGAAGACGTCGACCAAAACAATGACACATTCTTTCGAATCACTTTTACCGCTTAGTTTGCCCGTTGTGTCCACGTGAACTGTGTGCCAAGGTATGCTGGTCTTAGGAATAGGATGTAGTTCAGCTTGTATTTTACCTGAACTAGCCTTCGAAACTCGACAAGCATGACGGTCCTCAACGAATTTACGAACACAGTTCGCCATCACTTCGAACCAGTAATACTAGCACAGTTTCTCGAGCGTTTTATCCCAACCTAAGTGCATAATTGACTGCTGCACATGGTTAATAACGGACCACCTAAAGTCTCTTGGAACAGTAGGCGAGAAGAGAGTCTTGCCTTTTCTTCGTATTTTACTATATAGGGTATCAGATCGTCATTCATACGCATTCGCGACGTCTTCCGCGGGCTCTTCGTTCTACAATTTGTTGACGATCTCAGAAATTCGTGGGTCGCGACGTTGTTCCGCTAGTAGCCAATCGTCGGAGGTTTCGGTCAGGTTAATTTCTTTCTCTACAATTATGTTGATCGTACGGCGATCCAAGTTTACGGGATTTCGCGAGAAGAAATCGACGTGGCCCATTCGTATACCTTATCGATACACAATGTCAAAATTAAAAGTTTGTAAATAAGTAAGTTTCACCTTATCATTAGATGCCTTCAAGGAATTGCAACCAGTGGCAACAAGAAATTCTCGTCCGCGTAGATAATGACGGAAATGTTTGATGGCGTTTACAACCGCTAACGTCTCTAGTTCATAGGAATGATACCTAGATTCCGCAGGACTACTTCTTACACAATAATATTCTATTACTCTATTTTTGCCTTCAATCTTGTGCATTAAAATAGTCTCATATCCATCCGAACAGGACGGAGATTACCTTTTGTCTCATTTTTTTTTTTCATGTCTATCCGTCCAAGCTACGCTTCTATTACCGGAAGTAAGTGCGTACAAGGGATTCATTATCTGTGAGAATTTAGGGACGAATTTTCGGAAATAAAAGGCTAAACCTATGAACTGCCTGAGCTGTGTGACGGTCGTTGACGCAGGTAAAGAACTCAAGGCGTGTATTTTACCCGGACTGGGACGAACTTCTCCGTTGTGAGTTACATATCCCAAATAGAGTACCGATGTCTTTAGAAAAGAACATTTCGAAAAGTTAAAAGAGAATCCGGCTTTTACGAGGGTATCTAATACGGTGTGCAATCCTTTTAGAGCTTGATCTATCGAGTCAGCAATAATTAGGACGTCGTCCAAGTAAACAACAACGTACGAATACGCGAGGTCGCCTAAGGTATTGAGAATGGCTCTCTGAAAAACGGAGGGTGCATTTTTTTCAATCCAAACGGCATCGTTATGTATTCGCATTGTCCGTCGGGGGTAACGAACGCTGTATACCCTGTCGAATTAGGATTGATGGGAATTTGGCGAAACCCGCTGGCCATGTCTAGACTAGTAAAGTATCTCGCGTTTTGCAATCTCGCGATTTGATCAGCAATAAGAGGTAAGGGATACCGATCCGCGACCGTGTTTCTATTTAGCGCTCGGAAATCTACACACAATCTATCTGAGCCGTTCTTTCTTTCCACAAGTAACATAGGGCTCGCGAACGGTGAATTACTAGGCCTTATGATATTTAGCTCTAATTTATTCGCTTATTCTCTCATGTACTATTCCGCGCTCTTCCTCGCGAAGTCTATTAGGTCTTCTTTGTACGGTGATGTTAGGATCAATTAATTGTATCTCTAACTGGCCTGTATTTACGCGGGTACGTAGGAAACCCGTAACGAATGAATCTTTGAATTTTCTAAAAGAAGGATTAATCGATTTTTATCGCTACCACGTACATCAGCGTCGATTTCATTAACATCGATCTCGTTCTCAGCGGTTTTATTACCGGCGTTAATTATTTTTGCTTTACACATGGCGAGGCTAGTTTGTGTAATATTATGTCAAAACCTTAGCTTAAAATTTAACGAGCAATCGCGATATCATATTTTTAAATAATTATCAGCGAGGACATAAACATTTATCTCTAATCACTAACACCTGCAACGGACAAGATTTGAGATGCATGTTTAGTACAAGTATTTCTTATTCCTCGCATTACTACTATATCAATCGTTCTTTTGCCAGAAATTCTGAAGACTACGGATTCTTTAATTAGTGAACGCTCGGCTCCAAAATCGGAGTAAAATGGAAACGACTCACCCGGATGACTTGATCTACCAGTTGGTGCCTCCACTACGTAGAAGTCGATTCGACACTCGTTATTGAAATTATATTCAGGGCACTGCTTTGTAAAGGATTTTCCTCCATAATCAGATTGATAGCTGCGCGCCATGCAGCGGAGTCGAAGCCCGCGATTTCAGAAATAAAACACGGTGGCGAAAAATTGTTAGGTTCCTCACTCGATTTTGCACTAGCGACGGAATTAATTCGCGCACGATGGTCGTAAACACTTACACTGTTATAACCGGCACTGCTCCCACTTCTGATGTCGGAGCGTGATTGGAACTTTGGGCGTTTAATGAACCTTTACTTACTTTACCGTCGCGAATGTCGCTAATACGTATCGGTACGAATGTGGACACTACAAGAGGATATGAGTAATAGCGACGATAATATGACGCCTTGTTTGTGACAACCGAAACACACTATTAATTTTTTTCGAAGACTCACCCAGATTATCGCACTTCGATGCGATGTGTCCGTACTCCCTACATTTGAAGCATTTAGGTCCTCTCGACTTGTTCGGACACTCCGCACACACGTGGTCCGCATTACCGCAACTGTAGCATCACGCCTTTCTCGTATCTCCAGATCGACCGGGTTCCTTGTTCCTCTCGGTTTCGGCCAGTTTCGCCATCGGCTTTATTCTGCTACTTTTCGGCTCCTTGAATTTCGTCCTCACCTCCATATCTCTCTTCATCGCTTCGTACTGCTTCATGAGTTCTTTCAACTGTTTCATGTTCTTAGCTCCGTATAGCACGGCCTTATTCACGACTTCGTCGGGAATACCCTGAATGATATAGTTGATTTGCGACTGTATATCAACCCTTCCTTGCTCCGCAATCTCACGCATCCTATTCACGTATTGTTGCAGACTCTCGTCCGGTCTCTTTGTTCCATTCGCTAACTCCTGATGTATCTGTTGGTCGCATACTTCCTCTTCGAACTCTTCTTTTAGCGCCTTTCTCAGCTTTACCCAGGACTTCGTGCATTGTTCTCGCCGTACGAAGGATTTGGCGAAGCCTGTGAGTAATTTCTTAGCGAAAGCTACCATCCGCAGGTCTGACCAACCGTACTCTTCTGCCATGTCTTCGAAGTCCTCGATCCACTGATTTATACCTGGCAGATCGTCCCCGCTGAATTTCTCCATCGAGTCCTCTACGTATTTAAGATTCAACATCGAACCAAGGCATACCTTTTGGTGATACTCATCGCGGTCCTGATACACCGCTCGCGTGCCTCTCTTGTATCTTCCTGTATTCTTTTTGTTATCTTCATCCTCACTTTCGTCAGAGCTTTCTTCTTCCGACGATACCTCCTTTCCCTCTAAGGCCGCCTGTAGCCGTGCGCGTAGTTCGGGTTTCCTTCCCGTTACCTTCAACCCCAAGCTAACGAGACGCGCTCTTAACTCCTTCGTCCTCAGCTTCTCAAGGTCTTCATGTCCCTCCTGACTGCGTTCGGCTCTCTGCTTACTCCTTAGGTCTCGCTGGCTTGTTGGTTCTTCGCCACACTTCGATCCCTTAGGAGTAGATCGGCCCTACACGCTTTGTTCAGCCTGGCAACCAAAACCGACCTCGCACCAGATATAGGCAAATTCATTTGAGCGAGCTTATTCCTCAGCTCCTCCAGCGTTAAATCCTCTTCACCCGACAATCGTTCGTCTTCAACGTTCGCCATTTTTAATCTTTTTCTACTCTAGCACAAATAGCTCCGTTAAAATGTGTCGTTCTCTGTCTTATTCAATCCCGGACGAGCCCCCACTTGTAATATCGTGGAAATTGGAATATAAATTTTTCCTCGATTAATTACAATTTATTAATAATTGATTGAAAATACAGACATAGTTAGACAGAAAACAATGTTTGATTAACGAAACTAAATGCGATACACGTATTTATATCAAATAACTTTACAGTTATTCTCGATCAAATCTCCTTTCTACTCTCGCGACACACTCACTTTTCAACTCGCATACTCTGACCTCTCGGTCGTCCCCCTCTGAAACACGAAACCGTCCTTCTGCTCTAACGTTGTTTGTTGTTTTTCTCATATATCTGTAAGAACTAGGTGACTTACTGTAAGAACTAGGTGAGTCACATAGGCGCTCTTAAATGTAAACGAACCACAGAAGGACGGTGTACACGGTTTTTTCTAATCTCAACCGATCTCTAATTTAAATTATTCTACGATATTGCATTATTTATTGGCTCTGATTGTTTTTCTATTAGCTTTTCAAGTCTAGAGACGTTGTCTGTGTTTGGTGAATTGGGGACACTATATTGAGAATGGTCCCTGTGGCTATTCGGATTATTTTGGATTCCCTGTACTGGTTAGGCGTAGGAGGTAGAAGTAGTGGTGAATTTAGCAAGATTGTGTATTTGATTGGTTTAGAGAATTTTAAGTAGTAGTGAATTTAGGAGGATTGGATATTTGATTGGTTATCTGTTTTGCTCTGAGTTTAGGGTACTTATTTGTGTACAGGGTTTTGTAGGCTGAGCATCCTTTGTAGTTAGTAGGATGGTCCCCTTGACAGTGGATGCACTTTGCTGGGGTTTCCGGTGATTTAATGCACTGGCCAGTGGGGTGTGTACCTGCACATTTAACGCAGCGGAAAGTATGGTTGCAGTATTTCTGCGTGTGACCGTACCTTTGGCACCTTTTACATTGCACTATCTCTTTTTTAACAAGCGGTGGTTCGAATTTTACTATTGAGTGCATTAGTCGACTGATGTTGTAAATTTCCTTGTTGTTAGGTTTCTGTTTTATGTCGATAAAAAATAAGGATAGCGGGTCTTTCGAGGCTCTATGCCTTATGTTACTAACGTTGATGACTTCGTGGCCGAGTTTTAAGAGTTCGAATTTGAGTTCATCTATGTCTGCTGAATGGTGGATGTTGCGTAGAACCACTCGAAAGGGTCTTTCTTGTTTGAGCTGGTATGTGTGGAAGTTGGCGTTCAAGGTCTTGAGAAGTTTGATGAGTCTTCTGTACGCATCAGGGTCTGTCGGCAGAATTTTTACTTTGTTATTGATGGTTTTTAGATTGTAGTCCTCTTTGGAGATATCTCTCTCTATGTAGTTGATCATCGTTTGTATGTCGATGACATCATCAACGAATATTGGTGGGGGAGGGGAGTTTCTTTGGGTGTGTTGGTTTGATGGTGGGTCAGCGATATCCATGGAGTCGTTTGCGGATTCCAATACGGCAAATCTGTTGTAAGTGTTTACTTTACTTGTTGACTGTTCGTTCCGGGTGGCGTTTGCGTTTGTTTTTGGTACTTCTATTTTGCGCTTCATAGAATTTTTGGCGTCATTGGTACGAGGAGATCTGATGCACTTTTGCCACGGAGGAGGTAGCGCGGGACAATTATGAATTTGCTCAGGAGAGGCTGGTCGTGAATGCTGGGCCATCATCGAGCTAGTTAATTCAAATTGAATAACTAGTCGTGAGGCTATGAGGCTAGTATTCGGGTAGAGGTTAGGAGCGTAGGATTTTTTTTTCTCTAAAGGATAGGAAACACTTGGCTGTGTTCACTTTCGACGGATGGGCGACACGTGTTGTTTTTCGAACTTCACAGAGCACTAGACACACGTCTGCACGCTTCGGCACTCAACAGCGAACTCGGAATGAACAATGACTTAAAGGAATGCTTCAACTTAAAAGATACTTGTGTGGTCTTAAGGACCTTAACTATAGAAAATGCTAAAATGTATATGGGTCCTTAAGATTATTGAGAATCCGCAATAAGGGTGTTTAGACATTTGGTGGCCATTTTGCTCGAGTTATAGAGTCTGGTGTATGTAGAGAATCACGAGATGTAACCGACGGCCACTCCAAATCCCGAATACTGACATTGTTACGTCGCTCAAAACATGTGCATTCCAGCTCTCGCTACCGGACAGTCAACGGCCTGCATAACGTCACTTCGACCCTCAATAAACCTAAGAACCCACCATAAACTCTCACGTTCATTGTCTTGTATCGACGTGTGTCTTCAGTCAATTCGTTTGTCCTGAAGAATTTGTCAAGTCTAAAAATATTTTCGAAGCACATCTGGTTTTCGAGAGGTCCTTGGGTTTATTAAGCGCACTTAAAAATACGGAGAAAGCGGGTATGCTCCTATTAGGAAAAACCGAATAGCTATCTAACAAAACAAGCTGGTTTTCCCATGAACAAGGACACCCATCGCTAGCTTCCCTCCGACACAGCATCGTCACTGTACCTCACTTCTCCTAAGACCTCGGGAAAGTCAACTACCGCTCCAGCGACATCAGGAGGATCAAGTTTGTAGTACAAAATCAAACGCCTAACGTTTACGTCTAAGCGGAGCATTTAAAGTCAGTTCTCGGTATCATCGAACATTCACATACTCTATTAAGTATCCTATCGTGCTGCGTCCACTAACATACGAAATTCAATTATAAGAGCCCTGCTCTAGTGTGCATATCTATCTTATCTTCGTGCGACAAGTTGTTATCTATTTGTAACTACTCAACAGTGTAATTTATGTGTTGGAAATATATAATTTATAATTCTGTGAATCACAGTGTTACATAAACTGAATCACCCCTATTATCTTAGCGGAAATCAGGGGATCGATCAACTCGTGGTGTCGATTATCATAATCGTAACGGGAATTTACGACTCCCGTTGACGTCTCTCCTCGCGATTGCGTCTCCCCGCGACTGGTCGAAAATACAACTACTAATAAGTTGTATATTAAATCTGTTCACGGAAAATGAATATTTTTCCCTGTAATGGTAAAAACTTCTTTCATCCTCTACCAAACAAAAGTTAAGTGATAATCGTACGATAACAACAATAATTTATCATTGAAAAGTCTTCTGAGAAATAAACAATGATGATAGAAAATTAATATCTTTTTAAATAAGATAGTCCTAAAGGCTCACTTTGGTTTCTGCCTGAGCAGCCGAGCTAGACAGACGTGAGAAACTGTGCTTGAATGAAAGTGCGACAGGCAGTCAATGTAGGTGAACGAAAACATAACAAACGCTGGCAAATGGTAAAGCTATAAAATGCAACAGCAATTACCACCAATCAAAATAACGAACAAAACAGAAATATATTACATAAATAAAGATACAAAAGAAATGGAAACGATTCAAAACCAAGAAGAAAACAGCTACAATGACGAACTATCATATCAAGATGAACACTGGAAGGTAGCAACAGCGCATATAAAGCGTAAAATAATACCAGGCCAAAGCGTCATGAAAACTTCGCATACAGAAACGCAACAATGGCTATAAGAAATCCCACTTCGAAACTTATTCAATTCACTAATCGAAGAAATAGATACGGACCCAATAGAAAAGGTCGCAACTCATATTGTTAAACTACCACTGATCTACATAAATGACCAAATAATAGATCCCTTAATCGAATTATTGAACAACACTGCTGTACCATCCACATGTTAGTTCGCAATTAAGCTAGAAAAATTTACCGAATGTTCGAAAATATTTGTAGGCTTAAGAAATTGTTTAGGACAAACGAATTGACTGAAGACACGTGTTGATGCAAGACAATGAAAGAGAAAGTCTATGGTGGATCCTTAGGTTTATTGAGGGTCGAAATGGGTTTTAGGCGACGTAACAGTAGTGAATGTTACTATTTTTTTCTATATAATTCTTTTGTTGTTTAGCATTACATAAAGACATGTCGTAGAATTTTTATGTAGAAGTGATCTCTAAATACAGACTTAAAGATGAATGTTTGCAAATGTTATTATACTATAAACATCGAGGAGTAAAGAAATAATCATGTATGGATTGTTTATAAATCAAAAACCATGTGCATATAAATACATACATACTTATTAAGCAATGTCATAAACGAATTTATTTAGAAATGGGACGAGTGAAAAGACAAAATGAAACGGATGATAAGCCCCTTTTTCTTAAAATTGTATTTATATTGTCTTTGGTTCAAAGATAAAAAAGTAACGCTCAAATAGTCAGTACACTAAACATAATATTATCCATAGCAAAATTATTATTCCAGATATTTTGGTGATCTGATGTACCCAGTACAACCTGAAATAACCGAAAATATATGTATTTATAAAAGTTCCTATTTTTTTATACGAAGATACTTTTATACGCACCTTGATAATCGTTGTCGGGCTGTTGACTTAAACTCTTGTTTTAGAATGAATTTCCTAATTCCCATCAGGTAAGTTGCAACATACTTCTCCCAATTCATATCCCGTAAATCTAGTTTGACCATATCGCAGTCGCTCAACATTTTCACCTTCCTCGCCAAGTCGAAACAGTTATCCTTTTGAAAAGTCCATTCGCTCATGGTGAAAACTGCTGCCAATTTGAACAGCTTGTTGCCTTTTTTGAGAAGTTTTATCATTCTGAAATATAATTTTTAATAATTATTGTAGATGAACACAAAGGTTGTCCCAGAAAGATTACCCCCGTTGGCTGAGGATCGATAGAGTACTCACATTGGTTTACTACCTCGAAGTCTTAAAAAGACATCTATGACGAACGCAGGCAGAACATACGGAATTATACTCAGCACGTTGAAAATATATTTATTAGCTATCATTGGACAACCCGGGTACCATAGCGTATCGTTCAGTGGCGTTTCTCTGCTGCACTTCAACAGGGCATTTTGGAACTGACCCCACCTTGTTAATTGGAACATTTACATTATTACAATTATTGCAATTATATTTAAAGTAAAGTTTACTATCATTCGAGTATCTCAGGAAATATTATGAAATAAGTAATTGTCACATTACTTAAATAAACTGAATTTTTTGGAATACTGTTATTGAGATATGTATAATTTTATGTGATAGACTAGATTAGCTGCGTAGTAGTAACACACATGTGTGAGTATGAGTGTGTAGGAGTATGTGTGTGCGCGGCGTCTCGAAAACAAAGGAATGTAAACTGCTCAGTCGGTTAATAGTCTGGTATGGAAGAAGGAGAGACAAAGAAAGTGTTGAGAATATCTTTGAAATTGTTTATCAAATAAATATTCAGGGTGGTTGGTAACTGGTGGTACAAGCGGAAAGGGGGTGATTCTACGCGAAAAAAGAAGTCGAAAATATAGAATAAAAAGTTTGAGGCTTTGTTTTCAAGAAAATCGACTTTGAATTTTCGCTCGATACGCGTGCACCTTATCATGTCTCGTTATAACGGATCTCACTGTAGATTTAAAAAAAAATTAAAACAAAAAAAATAAAAAAAAAATTTTTATTCTATATTTTCGACTTCTTTTTTCGCGTAGAATCACCCCCTTTCCGCTTGTACCACCAGTTACCAACCACCCTGTATAATTATTCTAATATAAATTCTAAGAGTAAATTTAGTGTTCCTATGCCATTATTTCGGCAATTAAGATAAAAAATTCTCAACAATTGTAACAATCGAATTACATGAGTTGAAAAAGTTTCGTAATAAACCTTACTTAAAAGGGTTAGCGTTACTCGTGCAGTTGTAAACTTTAACTTCGTGACCACGATGTAGCGTGACATGCCACGCAGTACATATTATCGTGTCAACTACGAAATCGACAGGCACTACATCCAATCTTGTATCTTTCCTAGCCAGTATTGCTGTTGCACATCCTTTACTGACTAGAAGAACGATACCTGGTAACATTAAATTGGTTTAGAAATTATTTGTGATTTTCTATTTCCAGATATGTAGCGCTAAATAGATTGGAAAGAATTCTCGTAATTGTGAGCAACAACAAACTTGAACTATAATAATGATGATCTAGTGGCTAATCCTCTCATTTAGCTCCCCACAAACCAACACATTAACTACACTTTTCCGACATGCGACGTGTATTGAACAATTATCATTGAAAAAGATTTATAAAAATACTTGTTAATGCAGAAATATTGTGTATCCAACCAGGACATGGTTCTTCCAAAGAGGCACCAACTATGCTTGGCCTCACTATCGCAACTGGCAGATCTTTGCACTTGCTTGCTACAATCTGCTCTGCCAAATTCTTACTGAATGTATATGTGTTTGGATAAGTTTTTAAAATCCCCTTTTCTATTTGGTCCATCGACGTTTTTTCGAATTTGTCACACATATCGATCATCTCTGAAGGTTTCAAGCTCGTGCTGCAAAGTCAATAATAAGTGAACATGTTCTTCACGCTACAATTACAAATATTATATTCGCAAACGTCGGAACAACATCTGCGTATAACTTATCCTTACGTATAAACTTTTTCCTCAATCTCATGTAGATTCGCATTACTAAAAGCTGTGCTGACGTGGACGAAGCTAATCGGATGCTTTAGTTCGCTCCAAAGCTCGGTGACACGAGCAGTACCTTTTGTATTCACATTAACAGCCACGTGTAGCGGTTCGTTGAATCTCACAGTGGCCGCGGCGTGAAACACTATGTTTACTTTCTCTGACAACAGATTTCTGTCTTCTCGCGAAAGACCTAAATCTGGCAGACTCACGTCACCTTTCATGGGGTAAACTCGGCTTAAAACTGAGGGATTCTTTGCTTTGACGCCATCGTAAATCTGAAGACGAAAAGATCGAAGCTCAATTCCAGAAAAGAGAGTTAATCAATTTCGCTCCTGACAGCTTTAAATATTGAAAGGAACAAAAATATATTTACGAACGGGATCATATATGAGCTTCTTAAATCGTTGTTCTATCGTTTCGTTAGTTTTTGGACGAATTAGTATAAAAATGGCAGCGATGCGTGGACATATGCGGATAAGTTTTTCCAGAAGACCTTTCCCAACGAAACCGGTTGCTCCAGTCACAAGGATCCCACTACCGGCGTAGAATTCCTCGAGAGAACTCGTCTTATTCAGTAATTCATTGATTCCATTTTCATTTGTTTCTTTATTGATTGTATCCATGTTTCAGGATCTTCACACCTTCAGTTCCAATATTTACAATAGATTGGCATTCCCGACGACAGTAAGTGGAAACGTTTTGTAAATAATATACCATATTGGTTATAGTTCAGTTCTTTTTATATATATTACCTTGTAAGGAAATCTACGTAATTCAACAATTATGGTTTCGTTTTACATGATTCGAATATTTACGTTATGTCAATGATGCTCTCCAGAGTAATGTACAAATATTATTCTACACAGGGAAGTCGTGCATCAAAAAAAGCGAAAAATTAAAAGAACTATGCAACGCAGTAAATACAATTTCTCATGTGGCTGTACATTAATTTGTATTGTTCTATAAAACGATATCTTAGTTGATATTTCGAGTAAAAGATTGAACAATCTTTATGTAGTTTCATTTGACGTCTTCATTTTTTATTTTATGCGTATGCTTCTGAATATTATAATATACAATGATTAGCACTTTGAGTGGAAAATGTGTGTGGTTCATGCGAGACAATGGTCGCCAACATTTAGTAGCTCCTCGAAAATACTTAATATGTACGTGATTTTTCTGTCACCTTCCGTGAACGCGTGCGTATGTGAAATCTGTATTAATATATTTTATACGTTCTCTTCATTCATTAATTATTTATGGAGGCAAAACGAGGCAAATTTCAGATATATCGTTATAGATTTCAATAAGTAAACAGATATGTAGCGCTACATGAGTCAGAGGACGATGCGAATCGAGAGTGACTCATATTGTTATTTTGCTTCGCGACATTGACACTGCCTTGATGCACCAAACGTAACGATAAATAATCTGCGGGCAAAACAATGTCGCCGCTGCGTGCAACCGTCGAACAAAGACGAATTTGAATTTTCCGACTCTCCCCCGACCAGCATAAATAAGCGGACGTGATCGCAAGGAAAAGAGTTACAGTCAGTCGTCGATCAGTTATCAACCAATTATCAACAAATTATCAGCGATATAATTAACGCGTCATTAGCGATCCTATTTTACGACTTATACACTGTACGAACGTCTCAGCGAATATGTTTGTACTTTAATTTATTTATCATTTTAGATATATTCGACGGTTACAACCAGCAATCTCGCCATTAAACCTCACCGATCAACCATTCTTTACAAAACTCCCCCACAGGTATAATCTATAATGGATAATTTTTCTTAGAAAACGTCGCGTTCGTGTAAAAAAACAAAGCGCAATTTCCTTGTTCTCCATTTTCATTTTATTGTAGTTTCAAGATACTGTAACGAAACACCCTGTATAAGTAGACCCCCCCCCCGGATTTTTTCAAGCATCCATTATCTGATTATCCTAAATACCGGAACAATCTATTATCCGAATATAATGTTTCAAAATAGCGGATGCCTCTTGCGTTTCAAATATATATTGTATACATATTTTATTAGCGTTCATGTACAACGTATTCCAATGTATTCTTTCCTTTATTCGGATTATAAGCTTCTAGTATGAAACTAACAGTGCTCTAGCTATCGGCGTAAAACAAAACAAAAGCTCGAAAGAGGTGTAAATTCAATAGAATTAACAAATACACGTAGTATTGGGAAAAGCCACAATCACAGACGTTGAATGTACTGATGCAGTGAACTGGTTTCCCTATCAAGCAACAAATGAAATGGTAACGAAGAGGTGCCTTCTCATGATGATCTGCGCTTGCCATTCGAGGAATAGCCATAATGACTCATAGTATAAAAAGAATGGAGCTCTTTGCAGTTAATTATGTTGAAAGAACTATGTGACTTAACAGCCCAGAAGATATGGAATCCATAGATATTTAAAGGAACTGTCAATCAATCTTAATCTGTATTTGAATAAATGCAGTTCCATATGAAAGTGATTGTTCCTACATCCGAACAGTTTTGTCCCCCTGTTGGTTTTGATACCGGAGGCACTACTGTATTTCAGATTACCTGGTTGAAATTTGATTGCCACAGGAAACTGATGAACGTGATAATGTAAGTGAGAACAGCGGTCAATGAAATGGATCAGAATATAACATTTTTACATGTTAGATGTCATATACTATATCTATATTTTTATTATAATTTTCATGTATCCTGTAATTTTATTATGTACGTATGTATGTATATATTGTTATGTGTTATATCTGTCATTTTATACATATATATCTATATTGCTTTGTATATACGCGTAATATATTTTTATATTATCATGCTTATGTATGTTACGTTGCATTACATTCTACAGCATTTAGTTTTGTAATTTGTTTTCAGCTTGATCTTTACACTACCGATTCTTTTATAGCACAAATAATAGTGTTATAAATATTTCTTCCGTTGAGTATTGTACACGTACATTTATAAATAGTCTAAAAGTGAAGAAAATTAATAGAATCAACTAACAACAATTTTGTAAAAATACTGAACATAAAGCCCTTTTAACTCACAAATGTCTATGAAACGATGTTTATGTTGTTATTCGAAGAGATATTTTGACGCAGCATCTAACTAACTAACAAGGATAATTATAAGGAATGCAATAAATATAATAAGAGAAATATATTTTATCACGATGTAGAGTATTTTGCTTAGATTTAATAAAATAATTGCGTAAATACATACTCCCTCTACTACCATTTCATCGTTTGTTTTATATGTAATTAATATTACGTATGTATACTTCAGTTTGTTTACTAAAAATAAGGGATCTTACTATTTAAAATGTAAAATGCATAAAATATCTCGCACGGTTAATGTTGTCACTGCGGAACGTATTATAATTTTCATAAACGCGAGACTCGAAGCGAATCCTAATAATAAGTGATGAAAAACCGATCCTAAATACAATTTCTGCCAGAAAATAATGGGTCTCTCGTGCAAGTAGGTTACGAAGGCGAATGTTTCGATTACCTCTACTGACTGGTGGTAAATTATTGCAAAATTAAAATAATGAGCCATTTTACTGTGTAGAATGTAAAATACAAAATATTTGAGTATTCAAAAACTTCATTTAAAATATTGTAGTAGTTAATGACCCGATGATATTTTTGATACATATGATATTGATAATAATGAAAGACATTAATGAAAGACACAATTGAATACAGAATAAACAGGAATCGCATGTTACCTGGTGCTATTTCCACTGCGTAATGTTTAGCAAACATCGAACAAAAATGCGACTTGGCGATAGCAGATACCGACACGTCTGTTACAGTACTGTAACAATATTCGATGTGATACACTTCTAGATACTCATTCTTTTAATAACATCACCCTACTACTGAAAGTGGATAATGTCATGCATGAGTGATTCGATTAACGCTTTTTATCTCTAAAACCAAGGAAGAAAGAGTCTTGAATGGTCTTTAAACATGAAATATCGATCGCAGCTCACTTTTTATCACTGATTGCTCATGCATTTGCATTTCAATGACATTTTCATTGCACATAACGTTTTATAGGTTAAGCTGAAGGTGAAAATAATTGAATTGCAAACTCCATCTCATATAACGAACGATCTTTTTTGCTGAGGTAAAAAAACACCAACACACAATCAGAAAAGAAGATGTTCATACAGTATTTAACCATAACAAAAAGTAGAATTACGATAGAACGTCGTTTAGTAGGAGATTTTTAGCAAATGAAAAATATATACATATTCTAAAAACCTGCAAACTAATTTCCAAAAAAAGAAAAAGAAAAGGATTTGATACCACTTCCTGTTGTGAAAATATTAATATCTAACTAATGGTAAAAAATATATGTGTAACATACAGTGACCAGCAAAAGTGTAAACACACTCCGCTGATTTTATGTAAAAGGCGATAATACGACTAATTTTTCAAGTGATCGGTAAAGATTAGGTAACAGTAACTACAAGCTGCGTCTGATTAACGAAATGTAATAGTTTATTTTCATTAACATTAATAATGTACAGAACATTTTACAAAAATGGACATCTCAAACCATGTTTGCAGTTTTACTTTAATTATACTCGTCGAATTAAGGTGTCAACCTAGTATTTCGTCCACTTTCCTTTACTTTTTTAATGCCTTTAATCTACGAGGCATACTGTCAATTAAATTTCTAATTATTTGTGGTTCAATATTGTACCATTCCTGTTGTATTCTTTCCTATAATTCATGAACATCTGAAGGTGGATTATTATATTTCACCAGCTGTTACGTCGCCTAAAACATCTGCATTCCAGCCCTCACGACCGGACAGCCAGCGGCCTGCGTAACGTCATTTCGACCCTCAATAAACCTAAAGACCCACCATAGACTTTCTCTTCCATTGTCTTGCATCAACATGTGTCTTCAGTCAATTCGTTTGTCCTGAAGAATTTCTTAAACCTAAAAATATTTTCGACGCACATCTGGTTTTAGAGAGGTCCTTGGGTTTATTAGGCGCACTTAAAAAATACGGAGAAAGCGGGTATGCACCTATTAGGAAAAACCGAATAGCTAGCTAACAAACGAGCTGGTTTTTCCCATGTACAAAGTCATCCACGAACCACGATGGTAGGAGGTTTCCTACTCATCCCTTAAAACATCAGCGTAGGTTATAACCAATCGACATCGCAGATCGTTACCCTCACTTTTCTAAGGAAAAGTGTGAACAACGAATCCGCGTTCCTCAGGCAAAGGGGCACACCCACACCGAGCTTTCTTCCGTATTAACATTAGAGCGACAAAGTCAGTTATAGCACAAAATCGTCACTGTAACTCACTTCTCCTAAGACCTCGGGAAAGTCAACTACTGCTCCTGCGACATCAGGAGGGTCAAGTCCGTTATAGCACAAAATCGTCACTGTAACTCACTTCTCCTAAAGCCTCGGGAAAGTCAACTACTGCTCCTGCGACATCAGGAGGGTCAAGTTTGTAGTACAAAATCGAACGCCTAACGTTTACGTCTAAGCGCAGCATTCAAAGTCGGTTCTCGGTATCATCGAACATTCACATACTCTAGTAAATATCCTATCGTGCTAACTAATATACGAAATTGAATTATAAGAGCCCTGCTCTAGTGTGCATATCTATCTTATCTTCGTGCGGCAAGTTGTTATCTATTTGTAACTACTCGACAGTGTAATTTAATTGTTGGAAATATATAATTTATAATTCTGTGAATCGCAGTGTTATATAAACTGAATCACCCCTATTATCTTAACGGAAATCAGGGGATCGATCAACTCGTGGTGTCGATTATCATAATCGTAACGGGAATTTACGACTCCCGTTGACGTCTCTCCTCGCGATTGCGTCTCCCCGCGATTGGTCGAAAATACACCAGCCTTCTTTTCAAAATGGACCACAAATTTTCGATCGGATTCATATCCGGACTTTGTGCTGGCCACTTCATCACAAAAAATTTTGATTTTCTAGCCAGGTTTTAACTATTTTTTCAGTATGTTTAGGATCCCTGTCTTGTTGAAATACTACATCACGTTCATTATATCCAATAGAATTAATTACAGAAGGTAAATTACTTTGTAGAATGGTCAAATAATGCTCCTTTTGCATTATACCTTCGATTCGAACTAAGGGACCAACACCTCTGTGAGTGAAGCAACCCCAACACATAATTGAGCCACCTCCAAACTTCATAGTTTGCTTTATACCACCTGGTTGATCATTATTCTCGGATGGAGTCCAATAATAGGACCTTCCGTCGGATTCGAATCTTTTAATTTTTGTTTCGTCACTGCATATAATTCTTTTCCAACCTCCGCTCGTTCATTCTTTGTAGGTGTCAACAAATTGTTTTCGCAATTTAATATTTTTGTTTGAAAGTGCTGGTTTACTTTCCTTTTCCTTCGCTTGTAAACCAATTCCCTTTAAAGAGCGACGAATGGTCCATTTGCTAGCACTTATTTCGATTTCCTGAGCAACAACTTTTGGTGTTTTGTAACTATCCGACCGAATACAGTGTGCAATTTCACGTGCTGCTCTATCCGAAATAAGTCGCGGTCTACCGTTTGGTGAAGAAATTGGTGCACTAACATACTTTTTTCTTATTCGTGCAACTATCGTATGACTGATACCACATTTCTCTGCAATTTGCCGCAATGACAAACCTTTATCACACAAACAAATAATACTGTTCTTTTTATCTTCACTAAGTGGCTTCATCTTGGATTAAGCATATCAAACTGAAAAGTAATCTAATAATGGTGTGGAACAGTTGACTGCGAAACAGTGGACAATCAGTGCTTATTGACAGTTTCACTATTTGAAAATTAGTTTTGTTTTCGCACGTTCGCGGGGAGACGCGATCTCGAAGAAGCGCGTCAACGGGAGTCGTAAATTCCCGTTACGATTGACTAATCGACGCCACGAATCGTTCGATCCCTTATTTCGGTTAGGATAATAAGGGTAGTTCAATTAAAGAAAGCACTGCTGCTAACAAGTTATTATATATTTGCAAATCCAACAACTTCGGTATGATACAAATGGACGCTTGTTAGAATATGACTACGCGTGAGAATCTAGTCGCGTTGTTGCGTATGATGACGGATTAGCTGCTTGATCGAGACTGACTCTTAACTCTTATGTTTTTCCCGGAGGAAAGCTTGGTGTGGGTGTGCCCTTTGCACGAAAAACGCGGATTCGTTGTTCGCACTCTTCGTCATGGAAGTGAGGGTAAACATCCGCGATGCTGATTGGTTATGACTCATGCTAAAGACGAAGGATATGCGGAAATCTCCCACCAACGTGGATCGGGGGGTGACTGCATTCCTGGAGAAAACTAGTCGTTTTTGGTGGACATGTTTCCGGTTTTCTATTCGGCGACTATCCGCTTTCTCCGTGATTTTTGAGAGCCTAATAAACTCAAGGACTTTTCCGAAACTCTGACATAACCCAAATATACTTCTCGACAAATAGATCGACTGGCGAGCATACGGAAACAATGAAGCTAGAGTTGACGATTTATGGTGGGTCCTTGAGTCTATTGAGGGTCGGGAAGAACGCAGGTGGGCCGCTGACTGCTAGGTAGCGTCGGCTGGACTGCAGATGTTCCATGCGACGCAACAAGTTTATCACTTGAAAAATTAGTCGTAGTGTCGCCTTTTACATAAAATCAGCGGTGTGTTTTTACACTTTTGCTCGTCACTGTATATACATGCAACTCTACTTCGTAGTATAAGATGTATTTGAAACACAATTTCATCCTGATATAAGCAAATCCAAAGCACAATACTACTAATACATTAGCGTGGATTTTGTATCATGTTTGGAAACTCTTAAGAACAGCCCCGCAACATGTGTGTTATTGAAAATATATACATAAATTAAATGAAAATATAAATAAAGGTATCGATTTAGCATATTTCATCATGAAATCATTTATAGAAGGCTTTCTTAGAAAAATGGAAAAATATTTTAAGTATAGTACTCATCAATTTGATCAATTCAATGTCACGATATTTGCAAGACATAAAGGAATCAAAAGAGAACTTTACTAGCAGGAAAAGGTCGTGGTTGGGCAAACTCCGATTTTAATATTATAAAACTTGAGACGTAAACGTAAAATTAGCAAATATAATGGACATGCATTGGTGGTGGCACAGAATTCCATACTGAATTAAATCTTTCGCATTATTGCATGTGGTTTTTTGCGATTTCAATTCCTGGCATTTATTGATAAGGTAGTACTGCATTTCTCATAGAGTCCAAAAGCATAATTGCAACTTAGGTATCATCCAATGGCAAAAATTTTACCGTGTTGCATACATATACGGAGTGCATGAACACGACAAATTTTATAAAATTGTAAGATTGATTGAACAACGTATTTTATAGAAACACATTGGCAAATATGCATTATCGAAGGCGACGATTAATCTGTTCTACTTCAGGAATGTGTAGCGGATTTAATCTTTAGATATTTAAATATTTAGATCACTAAATATTACAATATCCACACACACGCACATGAAATAAGTAATCAGGGAACACGAAAAAAACTGCCAAAAAATTATTTGAACTTATACTCCTAGAATTAATTAAGGTATCGTTTTATAGAGTAACGCGTAATAATAACTGTTAATGTACAGCTAAATGAAAAATTATATGTATTGCATTGAATATTTCTTAAAATTTTCGCTTTTGTTGCCGAAATGATACTACCCTTGGAGGGCAGTTCTAACCATCTTTAAACACATCTGCTGAGCAGTCTATTCGCTTTTCTTAATAGACATGTCCAAAGAAACACCTCAGATAACGTGTCTATTCCTGGCCAATTTCGAAAAGATCATACAAAACAAGTATAAATGCGTTGGCGAAGAATATTTGTTAAGGTATAGGGAGGATTCGGAAATACAAATAGTTTACTTTATTTCACACAACAGCTATACATATGTATTACATTTTGAGGAACTCGATAACCTCCTTGCACCCACGCTTATCAACCGACTCCTCCAGATTTTTCTAACGGCTTCCAATCGCCGTTTATCTCAATTGAGACCTGGACGCCCTCTGACGTTTACACACACATTCACATGTACAGTGTAAATGTATCATCTACCTAACAATATTGTAAATTTTTCTTTCTGGACGAACTCTCTACTATTACCTTGTTATATAACATGTTTTAGTGACTTTAGAAATTCGGTCCTCTTGAATCAAAAAATGAAGCCGAACTATTTTATTATTTTTGATTTGCGTCTAATTTTGGTTTCAAATATCATCCCTTACATCATTTCTATCTGTAACGGAACACTGCAATACGCGAGTATTAGACAATAGTTGGATTGTTTTCACTTTTCCTTTGTATATTTTTTAATAGCGGCCGCCAACACATGTCAAATCTATTCGTTTGAAAGATCGTTTTTTCATTTCCCCCCGAGTAGCTTTAGGTTAGTAAAAGAAAGAAATAAATATTAAAATATTTGTGCGTTATAGAGATTGTTTGCAGATCACCGTGATGTGTTTATAGACAGTAAATAAGCAGACGCACCATGCAGATACAACTTTGCCATGGGCATGCGTATGCAGGCAAGATTCAAAGTAATAGTAGCAGCAATTACTTGTAAATATCTCTGAAACTAAGGCCGAGCGGCGGTTACATGTATAGGAAAATGTTGCTCGGAATGTTGAGTTTTATAACAAATTTAAATATCAGCAAAATTGGCAGTGCAGCCTTGCTTATGAACATTTACAGAATATCATTGTATCTTAAGAAGCTGCAAATTTTTCTAATTTGTTTGCGTAAGCAACACCGTACGTCATTCTTCATTTTATAATCCATTATCTACTATATATTCGGCGTCGTCTTCTTGCGCGGCGACGAACGTTTGGTGGTCTACGGACTTCCCTATCGCGTCGATGCGTGAAAGAACGTCGATTATATCACGTAAAATAACAAAATAAAAAAGAAATTTGAGGTGAAAAATAAAAAAAAAGAAACTTTATTTTTTTCTAACAACAATCCACTTTACAATCCACTTCCGAACTCTAGGCGTGACTTTCCAAGACTGAAGCTCTTATGATTTGACTTTCGATGGGATCTGATCACATTCTTTTGTCATCCCTCAACATGCCCACCGTCCGTGCATTTGCTAGGCGTCCGCGGCCATTGCCACGTGTTCTTTCTTCTAGAACATTCGGTGGAAGGACCGTTGGGATGTTGATGGTTCCTTAGGCACTTCAGCGATATACATTGTCGCCGAGTTTTTTTTTTTATTTATTTATTTAGATTTTACAATTTGTCCTATAGGACATTTGGTAAAATTTTATAGCGGTGTGATAATATATCATGTGGGTGGTTGCCCCCAGTGGGGTACCATCATCGTGTTTATTAGGTTGTGTCCTTTGTGAGTTCTGTTGGGTGCTTCCTTTTTAACCTTCTTTCTATACCTGTTGCGTTGACCGTTTCCGCTGCCAGCCGGTTCGGGTGTGTTGCTATTCTTTCTCTGTACCTTCTTGCATATCTGTTAATTTCCTCCTTGACCGTCGGTATTCCCAGGTCTTTCCTAATGTCTTCGTTTCTAACGTACCATGGCGTGTTTACTATTGTTCTTAGTATTTTGGCTTGCATTGTCTCTATTTTGGTTATATGGCTCATTGCTGCTGTTTCCCATAGCGGTATTCCGTACGCCCAGATTGGTTTTATTATTGTTTTATATATTTTTAATTTATTTTCTATGCTTAGTTTGGATTTTCGACTTGTTAGCCAATACATTTGTCTCCTTGCTATCTGTATTTTGTCTATTATTGATTTAATATGCTGTTTCCATGTGAATCGTGTATCTAAGTGGAGTCCTAGGTATTTGACTTGCCTTACTTGGACTATGTGCGTGCCGTTTAGTATAATGTTTGGTAGTATCTGTTTTCGCAGTGTGAATGTAATATGGTTGCATTTATCGGGGTTTGCTTTGATTTGTTTAACTTGAAGCCACTTTTCTATTTTTGTGATATGTTCTTGTGGTAATGCGACTGCTGTTACCAAGTTTTGCTGTTAAAACAAGAAGGAAATTAAATGTCACTTAAAAATTCCCTGCTAAATTGATATTGGTCATTTAATGAAAATTGTAGTCACGTGGAACTTACCTCATTTTCCTTCCACTGTGGATCTATGTATTGGGAAACTGAATATTCCGATACACCATCTGTGTAGTTCCAGAAAATAAAACAACAGAGTCGAGTATCCACATGATTACCACTGTTTATCCATATAAACGTGTCCATACACGTTGCGAAAAATCAGCGTTTTCAAATTTGTTTTAATGCTTTGAACTTGATCAGCATAATAAAAAGCATATATCATTAAAGCAATCATAATAACTTACGCAATAGAAGTTTCTCCCAGAAAAAATACAAGTAAAGTTGATATTATTTAATTTATTTATTTAATTTATTGAAAAATTTATTGAAAAAATTACAATTGGTCGGAATTGCAAAGAAAAAAGAAAGGGCCTATCTTTACAACTGTTTTTATATGGGTTTGCAATAGAAATGTAAACACCCTATTTTGAAGATTTCTGTCAGTTATATAGGTATATGTTGCAAATTTTATCGAAATTTGTAGGAACAAGCGACAAGGATTGAAAGATATAGCTGTCTTACACTTATAGGCCGAATGTCAAGAAAAATTGCCATTTTCAACATTTTTAATTGTTTGTAGCTTATAACAACGTTACCCGATTTCGATCTAGTGACCTAATTTTTCTATCTTAGTTACCGTATATAAAAACTGTCTTTCCATGCGCACATCATCATTAGTGCGGCACCTTGATAAAGCCAAATGCAATGGTGGCAAAACGTCGGAATTCTCTATTAGATTTGTTGATTATAGATTTATCGATTAACTGTCAAAATTATTTAGTAATGATAATTATAATCGCTTTCCAGTTTTCTTCTTTACGTACCTTGCAATTGGAAAGAACATTGCCAAAACTATAAATCACTCGCTTTACTGTAAAATTAATTCCAATAAGAACAATTTTTATTAGTATTAGCCAATAACAATTTTTCTTATGAGATCATAAGTAAACCAAGCTACGATAGAAAAATAAGAGAATCGCAATACTAAGATCAATATCCAGACTAATTTCTTAAAAGCGTACAAATATAATAGTTTGAAGCTTTTCTCAATTTGTAATTAGTTAAAAAGAAACAGTTTTTTGCTTTAAAGTTTGTTTCGTTATAGTTTGTGTTCATTTCCAAATTATTCGTTAGTTATCAAGTTTCTTTAATTTAAATTCATTAGTACGAGCAGAGAGCTTCGTCACTCCACGGTAGTGTTGAGCAAAATTTTTCTTGCATATGAAATAATAAATACATATACAATTTCATTTCTAGACGAGAATAAAATTATGTGTTTATAGAAAAGATATTTAGACGATATCAGAGACACACAATATTTTATTATTTCTTATTTGGGTTAAATTGGAAAACAATAAATGCTTTTTCACTTTGTCTTTTGTGTTTTATTTTATACGATGAAAAAGTTGCGATCTTCTTGTCGTTGATTTCCAATTAAGTTAGTCGCACTTCTTAGTTACGTTTAAAACTATTCGTCTTTCAAACAAATTGTCCGGAAGTCTATTTGATTTTGGCGTATTCGTTATAGTTGGCAAAGAAAATATTCGCTTCGCTGGGACCAACAACTGGTAAAGGTGTGTTATATTTTTATGCCGACTTGGGAAAAGAGAAAAGATGTATCAATTCGATACAATCGACGTAGTTTCCCTTTTTTTAAAGTATGTTTGCCGATTGCTTCGAAACTATTTGACCAATCAGGATTTTTGCATCTTGTAGGGAATGTTCTCCCGTTGGATCGCTTAGGCAATTTTCTTTCATTTGGTTTTTCTAAAAACTTTTTTGCAAAAATTCAATTTTCATGTATGTATGTCAGTTGCTAAGGATTGCATTGAGCTATCGGAATGAAATCTTCTGTGTCTTCTACAGGTACAATCGTTGTTGCAAAGTTCATTATTAACTACTGTTATTGTAAAGAATTTGTTTGCCAATTTCATTTATATGTGTTTAATAATTGCTCTGCAATAGGACTGATTATAGTTATTGGACTGATATCGAGGTGACAGCAAAGCAGCAATCGGACCGAACGCTTTAAAATTGCAGTTGTCAATGTAAGCATCAACTCGTGTTTCTGTCGCAGAAAATATTGTTCTGCGGGCTCTTTTTCGGACATGAGTCTACTTTCATTGCGAACTCAAAAGACCCAATTATTGTAAATCAATATTTATATAGTCATAACTGATTCAAGTTAACGATATATTGTTATATAAATTATCACTAGAATTGTTTTCAATCAATAGTTCATCTTTTTTTCAATTCGCGCTCGTCGATCCGAATTTTCAAGTCCACATATACATAACTGTCTTTCTTATCAGCATACAATCAAAAATGCAGCAACTGGGGATGTATATTTTGGTATTTGTTTTGTATTTGTACGTGTATTTTTAATTAATGCTCTTTACGCGAATATTAAATCATACGCTTCATACAGTTGTCATATATATGTCGGAGATGAAAGGAAAACCGGAGCCTTCCCTTTGCAATTTTGGGAAAAGTCCACTAATGCTTTAGCTTAGATTTTATCATAGCTGTAATTAAGCAATTGGTGTCCTTCGATCTGATTGTAATTGTTCGAGATTTGTGATAGCGAAATTGGGCTCGAGGTGACAACTGGTCACCGAACGTAGCCACGGTTATGGGATGAACGTTTTGCCTGGCGGAGGTGTGGAGCGGTTGTATGGTTCTCCCTAGAAATGTGGTTGTGGCGGCATACGGCCTCAAAACGGGCCTGGCCACATGGAATTGTACTTTGGAAGTGTCGATATAATGGGACACACATTGTATTAATAATCAAACTCCAGACAGAAACTGCCTAGCAACGGCGATTGGAACCTTCTCGATGCTTCTGTCACGTAAAATTCAGGGTTGGTTGATGAAATAAAAATAGCTGAGTCGTAACACAACTATTGCCCTTATTTTCTAGCACAGCACAGGTTTACATTGATCGGAGAGATGTTCACTGTTTGATGGTTTTGTCTATTTCTCCTCAGGTGTCCTCGTCTCATCACGGAGGAAAGCTCGGTGTGGGTGTGCTCTTCTTAATTAACAACGCGGATTCGCTGTTTGCACCTTCCGTTAGGAAAAGTGAGGGTAACGATCCACGATGCCAATTGGTTATAGGTTGTGTTAATGAATGAAGATAGGAGGAGAAAGCCTCCTACCAACGCGGCTAGTAGGTAATATTGTTCATGGGAAAAACCAGCTTTTTCGTGAGTCAAGTATTGGGTTTTTCCCATTAGGTAACTACCGGCTTTCCCCGTAACTAGTGAGGGTGTATAATAAACTTAAAAAGCTTAGGTTTATGGTGGGTCTCTGGTGCGCGGTGGACTCTGATAAAATGGACGTTACACTTCCAACGAGCATATAACAAACAAATGCAATCGTACAGCGAGAAAGATTTCCATCAGATTATTATTCGTGTGATCGCCTTGGAAAGTGATACATCAGGCAGTATACCGAGCGTCTCAGCAATCGTATTTTTGTGCCTAAGGTTATTCTACGCATAGTAAAGAGTTATCTCGTTGACCGTGGATTTGTTTGAACCCAAGAACGTTGTTAATAGCGTTCATTAAACTCATTACTCGTTAAACTTATTATTCGTAAAACTTATTATTCGTTAATCTTATTATTCGTTAAACTCATTATTCGTTAACCTTATTATTCGTTAAACTCAATATTCATTATACTTTGTAAAAGTCTTGTTTATACGCGTAAATATAATCTCTGTTCTGTAAAACGATGGCTAATTTAAACGAAGAATCGTCACGCGCCCTAAATTCTAATGTTAACCCGACATATATTTTTTAGCAACAAGAATTGCATCATATTAAATACTTCAAACCCGCAATTGCATAAGTTCATTTCACCGCTTTTAATGATTTACTTCTACAAAGTGTTGTGTACAAGATATTCAAAAGGAACCATTCGATATTTATATTCTGTAGCATACAAAAACGCAAGTTTAGACATCGTAGTCTGACTCTACGGAAATTTGTATAAAAGAGTTTGTGCAGGAGCGGCTTTTATCTCGAATCGAAGGTTGTATTTTCGACCAATCGCGGGGAGACGCAATCGCGAGGAGAGACGTCAACGGGAGTCGAAAATTCCCGTTACGATTATGATAATCGACACCACGAGTTGATCGATCCCCTGATTTCCGCTAAGATAATAGGGGTGGTTGAGGGGGTATAACACTGTAATTCACAAAATTATAAATTATATATTGCAACACTGTTGAGTAGGTATAAGTCGTATATAACAACTTTTGGCACGAAGATAAGATAGATATGCACAATAGAGCAAGGCTCTTATAGTTGAACTTAGTATGTTAGTGGATGTAGCACTAGAAGATACTTAATAGAGGAGGTGAATGTTCGACAATACCGAGAACCGACTTAGACAGTTGATGTGAGTTATACTCCTCTAGCGTTGTGCTTAGACTTAGACGTTAGGCGTTAGATTTTGTACTTAGTTGTTGACTTTTCTAGCGGTGTAGAAGAAGTAGAGTTGACACTCCTGATGTCGTAGAAGAAGTAGTTGACTTGACCCTCCTGATGTCGCAGAAGAAGAAAGGTTGAGAGACGATGCTGTGTCGGAGGAAAGCTAGCGATGGGTGTGTCTAGCGCACGGGACCATCGGATTTGTTCATGACAGTTTTGGTCAGGAAAGTGAGGGCAGTATACATTGCTTCTGATTGGATAAACGAAGGTTGGTGGATTAGGAAGGGTCTTAGCCGCCCTTGGTAGAAAGTTGCTAGTAGGAAGCATCGTACGTGAGAAAAACTAATTTTCCCTTGTCAAGCCGTGGTAGACAATAGTATTTAGAAAGTGATTTAGAAAAAGATATTTGTTCGGTCTGAAGGACCTTAGCTAGCAAATTACTGGGATTTATGGCGGTCGTTGAGACTATTGAGGGTAGGCAGTAAGGATGAGCGGACATCTGGTTCCCGTCTGGCCCGCGGTGTATGGCCTGGTCTAGGTAGAGGATCGCCCGACGTAACAAAGGTCAAATTGTTTTTTAATTACAATGTATGTTGCGTCGCATGGAACATCTGCAGTCCAACCGACGTTACCTAGCAGTCAGCGGCCCACCTACGTTCTTCCCGACCCTCAATAAACTCAAGGACCCACCATAAATCGTCAACTCTAGCTTCATTGTTTCCGTATGCTCAGTCGAACTATTTGTCGAGAAGTATATTTGGTTTATGTCAGAGTTTCGGAAAAGTCCTTGAGTTTATTAGGTTCTCAAAAATCACGGAGAAAGCGGATAGTCGCCGAATAGAAAACCGAACACATGTCCACCAAAAACGACTAGTTTTCTCCAGGAATGCAGTCACCCCCCGACCCACGTTGGTGGGAGATTTCCGCATATCCTTCGTCTTTAGCTTGGGTCATAACCAATCAGTATCGCGGATGTTTACCCTCACTTCCTTGACGAAAAGTGCGAACAACGAATCCGCGTTTTTCGTGCAAACCACACATTGCTTTCCTCCGGGAAAAACATAAGAGTTAAGAGTCAGTCTAGATCAAGCAGCTAATCCGTCGTCATACGCGACAACGCGACTAGATTCTCACGCGTAGTCATATTATAACAAACGTCCATTTGTATCATACCGAAGTTGTTGGATTTGCAAATATATAATAACTTGTTAGCAGCAGTGCTTTCTTTAATTAAACTACCCTTATTATCCTAACCGAAATAAGGGATCGAACGATTCGTGGCGTCGATTAGTCAATCGTAACGGGAATTTACGACTCCCGTTGACGCGCTTCTTCGAGATCGCGTCTCCCCGCGAACGTGCGAAAACGATGTATTCTACTCATTCTGAGGAAAAAGGTCTCAAAGAAACCATTAGTCACAAATCATTCTCCCGAAGAAAATGTTAAAATTGTAATTCTTAAACTGGCTTTATTCACAATGTTTCTACATTCTGCAGTCAAACGCAAGAAAAGTAGCATCTATGGATACAGATTAATACCCAGTTGACATCCAAACAGATCAATCCATCATTATATGTTCAATATCTTCCTTTCTTTTTTGCCTTCTTTTTATATTTTTCCTTTATTCTTTTCTTGCTATTTAAACACTCTCGAACTCGCGCTTTACTTTTAATATAAAATAAATATTTCATTCTATTTAATAGAAAAGGGTCAATTTAGAGATATGCGTGTGAATGGAAAGATGAGTGGTAAGCACAGTTTCTATGGTCGGGAGGCTAAAATAAGCTATTTATATAAATATTTCTTTTATATTTGAAAGAAATATTTTCCTACAAATATGAAATAGATCCCTTGTATACTTGAAAAAAATATTTGTACGTATATGTGGCGGATCGGTATCAATAGGACGCCGACAGGTCGAGGCATCAACGCGGCGTAACACCACCCGGCGATCCGCGGGTACCAACCGCCAACATCAGAGGGCTACGACGACAAGGAGTCTGTCTATCTCGCTAGCGGTCGAATATTTGGGCACATAATACAAATACCGCACCTAGCGAGACTCCCTCTACGTCTAAGGCAGGGACTACCGGGCATAGCCTTACTGACGAGTCCACAGGTAGTCCCGGGACGAAACGCTCATCCTCTTTTCACCTAGTTCACTACACATCCCCCAAATACATATAAGGTTCAATTCTAAGATAATTCAGGGATCGATTCTGAAAATCGAGTTTATTGTGAAAATACTTGAATGAAATACAGGAGTAAACAACAATTAATAATTAACAACAAATTAATAACAGTAAACAATAAATAGCACGTTCTGTGCAATGCCTACCTGAAAATCGAGAATCGATTGGTCAATTCGATGGCTGATCAATTGGTCGATGGCTAATTGGTTAATCTCCATATCGATGGTTAGAAAAGGGATGCTAGCCGCCCTCGGGGGAAAGTCGGTAGTGGGAGACGTTATTCGTTGAAAGAAATAGGTCTCCCCTATCTTCCCATAGTTGGGACAAAGACTGTTTGTCTGTTTGAAGGACTTTAGTCAACTAAATCTTAAGATTTATAACGGGCCCTCAGGCTAGCTGAACATGTACTGCGGAGACGCATCGACATCTGGCAATCATCTTACTGTAAGAATAGGGTCTGCGTGTGGCGAGCTATGGGACAGAGACCGTTGGAATGTTTACTGTCGAGTGTTACAACTATTTCCTTTTTAAGGAGAGCTATAGAATTGCTCCATGCCTTTGTTAGACAAAGCGTTCATCCCGTGACCGCGGCTACGTTCGGCGACTGGCTGTCGCCTCGAGCCCAAGCTCACTATCACAAATCTCGAACAAATACAATCGGATCGAAAGATGACAATTGTTTAATTACGCCTATGATAGAATCTAGATTACGGTGTTAGGTGATTATCCCGAAGTTCTAAAGGGGAGGCGACGGTGTCCTCTTATCTCCGACATATATAAATGTGTCAAATCTCTATATCACAAAAACTTGTGCTATAAAAGGCTTGATATTGGAAAGATCAAGCAGAACACAAATTACAAAACTAAATGACGTAGAACATAGTACAACATAACATATATAAGCATGATAATGTAAAAACATATTACACATATATACAAAATAATATAGATATATATATACACAATGACAGACATAATACATAACAATATATACATCCATACGTACATAATAAAATTACAGGTGTTGAGGTTATTCGATGTGTAAACAGAGAAAACACGTGGATAAATTGTAAGGTAGAAAATATATTTAAATAGAAGTGTAATTATAAGTAAGAATACAATTTGAGCTGGTCCAGATCTGCACGCTAGCTGTGTTACCCAATAACTGAAAACCCCGAAGCTGTAACCCAAAATCGTTTACCCTGACGTCACCTTAGGCGACCACCTCTGGACATCCTCCGGACAGTTGACACCCTGATAAAGAACTTCCAAGAATAATATCCCCTCCTCCATTTCCATTATTCTCGCTTAGTATTTAGACCCCGAATAATGACAGCCGAGCCGGTCTGAATGGCAAGCCGATACTTGAGCATTGTAATATTGGTACTCAAAGGGTCTTGGACTCTTGAGAAATAAAGTTTTTTATATATATCATCACAGGAGTTATTTTTTACGTGACATTTTGGCGATCCTGCCAGGATACATCAACGTTGGGTAAAACAAGACTACGGTTTTGGCCTACGGGACTCCGACGATCTATTACTCTGAAATGGACAAGAAATACGATAAGAAAATTACACTTGTCGCTTCGACTAGTGTTGATCCGAACCTACGGGCAATTTTGGATATGATACAGCGTCAGAACGAAGAGCATAAAGCAACCGTAAATTATTTGTACAAACTAATCCGCGATGAAAGCACTCAACGCATTAAAGAGATAGAATTAATAGGGAAAACTATGGCCGAACTTAAGCTAGGGGCACAATCCTCCGTAGACACTTCCGAATTGAATTCAATCATAACAGACGATGCTAGTCTTGCCAGCAGATGCACTACCCGGAACACTCGTATAGCGAAACCTTCAGTAATACGCGTACGGACCAAAGAAACTCCAGAAGCCTCCGGCCTAGCGAACTCCGAGGACGAAGAAGAAGAACCAGCCTCGTACGAACGACCCATGTTCGACGCGAAAATCAGTATCGAGTTCATCCCAGTCCTCAACGGTCAAGATGACATTGGAGTGGAGGGATTCATCAAACGAGTAAGAGAAGCTAGATCAGAGTGTAAAGAAAAACATGCTCTATTAAGACTAATTTTAACCAAACGTATTGTCGGTGAAGCCGAAAGAAGCATTAGACACTCAGTTATCGAGACATATGGCGATTTATTCGAAAACCTGAGAAAATTCGTGTCAATTAATATAACTTCAAACGGGGCACGCGATAAATTACAAAGAACCCTTCAAAGTTCTAACGAATCAGTACACGGATATGTCAAAAGATTCCGACATAATCTCAATGAACTTACATACGCATTGCAACACGAAATCCGCGATCCAATTCGACGAGCAGTCGCGATAGACTTAGAAAACGAACGCGCAACTAAAATATTCATACTAAATCTAAGACCCGAGATAGAAATCAGAACATCAAGTACAAAACCGCGCAACTTACAAGAAGCACAAGTTGCCGCGTTCGAAGCAGAGTTATTAATCGGAGAAATTGAACGAAACCGCGGAAATCAGTTCAGCCAGCAGATAAGAGCTCAGCCATTCACCCGAGGGAATGTATCGTCACAGCGCAACCCCCCACTTAGGAGCAGTCCGATGACTATGCCCAGTCGTCCGCAGATAAACGCTCAGACAAACAACGATAAGGTCATCTCCGGAAGCAGATTTAATCAGTTAGAAGGGAAACTACTACAAGAAAAGGCGAAGATGAAATGTTTCAAGTTCAACCAAATAGGACATACCGCAAATTACTGCCGAAATTTTCAACCGGCCAGCCAGCGAAACCTTCCGCCCTCGCGCAGCTACAATATAAACATGGAAAATACGGGACAAGAAGAGGAAACGACACTACCAGAACCTCGAAAGACATCATACGAGTATACACAACAACAGGAAGACTTCTATCCATTGGAGTTCGATCAGGAACAGGAACCAAACGATATTTAATTGATACCGGTGCAGGAATAAATTTAGTTAAAAGGTCAAGTGCCACATTCAAACCTAAAAAGACAGAAGCTAAAACATTTTACATGGGCAATGACAAATACCAAACTGACGAAACAGTAGACTTTCAATTCTTTAACGTCATGAACACTTTTCGCGTTGTAGCAGACGATTGTCCTCTAATAGAAGACGGAATAATTGGCTTACCTATGCTCTCTAACTACTCATACAAAATTAGCAACGAATCAATACAATTAAACGGAAACGAAATATTTTTTCAGGAGCCGAAAACTATTCTCCCAGGGCAAACCAAAGTCGAGACAATTTATCTGGATAAAGTTCCGACAAGAGTATGTTTCTACAATACTGGCCAGCAACCAACTGTAATTACTAATGATCTCTCTGATGAAAACGATCTCGATAAAATTGCTAAAATGAAACAAATAGTTAGACTAGACCATATTGAAGACAAACTTCGTATTCCTATTGAAAAGATCCTCCTACTTTACATAGACGTATTTAACCTGGAATCCGATACCCTACCTTGTACTAATTTAACAAAACACGCCATCACCTTGCGCGAAAACAAAATCGTCAATACCAAATCCTACCGACCTCCCGAAGCCCATAAAGCAGAAATCGAAAAACAAATGAAAGAAATGTTAGATAAAAATATTATCGAAGAATCAGATTCTCCTTACAACAGTCCAGTATGGGTAGTACCCAAGAAATCAGACGCATCAGACAAACAAAAATGGCGTATAGTTATCGACTTTCGAAAGCTAAATGAACTCACCGACCAAGACGCTTACCCATTACCAACAATCGACGACATCTTATCACAATTAGACAACGCCAAATTCTTCTCCGCCCTAGATTTGTCTTCAGGATTCCATCAAATACCTATGGACCCCAACTCAAAGAAATACACAGCCTTTAGCACACCTCAGGGACACTTTCACTATAATCGTATGCCATTCGGTTTAAAAAACGCCCCAGCCACCTTCCAACGCATGATGGATACCGCGTTACGAGGAATATTGAATAAATACTGCTTTGTATACCTTGACGACATAATAATATTCGGTAATACGATTCAACAACATAATGAACACCTTGCTATAGTATTACAAAGATTAAAAGAGTTAGGATTAAAAATTCAATCCGACAAATGCGAATTTCTAAAACCTGAATTAGAGTACTTAGGACACGTCATAACACACGAGGGCATAAAACCAAATCCTAAAAAGATCTCCGCAGTTAAAGACTTTAAGATTCCCAAAACACCAACAGACGTAAAATCATTTCTCGGATTAGCAGGATATTACAGAAAATTCATTAAAAACTTTTCCAAATTCGCCAAACCATTAACAGATCTCACAAAGAAAGACAATCCTTTTAGATGGACAGAAACGCAGCAAACAAGCTTCGACACACTAAAAGAAAAGTTATGCTCAGCTCCAGTTTTAGCATACCCAGACTACACGAAAACATTCACACTTACCACAGACGCTTCCAACGAAGGAATAGGTGCAATCTTATCACAAGACGGACATCCTTGCTGTTACATATCACGAACACTGAACCCACCAGAGAAAAATTATTCTACCACAGAAAAGGAATTATTAGCTATCGTGTGGGCAATTAAAAGACTCAGGCAATACCTGTTAGGAAGACGATTCGTTATTCGAACCGACCACCAAGCACTCACTTGGCTCAAAAATTGCAAAGACCCTTCCTCGCGTTTAATTAGATGGAGACTTAAACTCGAAGAATACGAATATGAGATTCAGTACTACAAAGGTAAAGAGAACACAGCAGCTGACGCACTTTCCAGAAAAATCTACCAAATTACCGACAAACCAGTCCCAGACACACTTGCGAACTCTAAAAACATTGTAGAACACTTCAACGCATGGTCAGAAGACGCGACACCACCGAAACGACTTAAAATCACGCCAAACGATCACACATTCTATCAATTGAATAGAGAAACATTAGGTCCATTCGACAAAGATACTTGGATTCGAAAAATTGTTGAACTAACGAAGAAACACAAGAAAATCGGAATAGGAGACAATAGTTTTACCGAAGCCGAAAAAGCTAGAATCAAAGTAACACTCATGTTTATCAACGATCAAATTGAGGAAGTAACTTTTGCATACGAACCGATACAAACCATAACTGACGAACAAGCTCTGGATATTATACGCGAAAACCATAACGACATTAGTGGACACTTAGGTATTCAAAAGACATATAATAAAATCAGAGACCAATTCAAAATCCCACACCTCATGGAAAAGATAGAAGATTTTATAAAAAATTGTGATGCTTGTCAACGACAAAAGCTAGTTAGAATCAGACCCAAGGAACAACCTATAATTCCTCAGACACCCGTAGAATCAAACGAAAAGATAGCCATGGATCTAATCGGTCCGATGCGTAAAACCACACGCGGAAATCAATATATCCTTTCGATTCACGACGACCTAACGAAATATCTCATTTTAGTACCGCTGAAAACACAACGAACCGAATCAATTATCGATGCACTACTACACCACTACATTTACATCTTCTCAGCACCCAAAACAATACTGACAGACCAAGGACAAAACTTTATTAGCGAGCTAATGGAAAAATTTGAAGAAGCATTTAAAATCAAACATATAAAGACCACTAGTTTTCATCCTCAATCTAACGGATCCTTAGAACGAACACACGCCACAGTGAAAGACATGATTCGCACGAGCCTACACGATTCTAATAAAGAATGGGATCAGGTATTAGACTTTATTTGCTTAGGGTACAATACCGCGATACACGATGCAACTGGATTTTCACCCTTCGAACTAACATTTGGAAGAAAAGCTAACCTCCCACCTTCCGTATCCCGAACTTCCAATTACACCTACGAAGAAATGTTTGCATTATGGCAAAAACAATAGCAAAAATATAGAATGATAGCGAAGAACACTCTTGAACAAAGCAGAAAGAGATACATGAGAGATCAGAAAAGAAAAATTGCTAAAACCCAAACCTTATTTAAGGAAGGAGATCGTATACTCCTTCACAATGATCATAAATCAGATAAATTGGACGACGAATGGTTAGGACCCTACGTCATTAAGTCAGTCAAGACACCGTATTATGAGATTCTTATTAAAGATCGAGTTAAGAAAATCCACGGTAACAGAATAAAACCTTATTTTTCAGGACGATCATCTTTGCCATCGGCATTACCACCCTTAACGAAGTAAAAATAACCCCTATTGATAATAATGGAATATTTCATATCATTATAGCGTACGTATAAATGTTATTATAGGAATAGATATTAGTACTGTATTGGAACAAGTAAGATATACTGAAAAGGGAGTAGCCGAAGTTAGGAGTCATTGCGAGACACCTGTGTTTTCGACCAATCGCGGGGAGACGCAATCGCGAGGAGAGACGTCAACGGGAGTCGTATATTCCCGTTACGATTATGATAATGGACACCACGAGTTGACCGATCCCCTGATTTCAGTTAAGATAATAGGGATGATTCAGTTTGTATAACACTGTGATTCACAGAATTATAAATTATATATTTCCAACTTTTAAATTACACTGTTGAGTAGTTACAAATAGATAACAACTTGTCGCACGAAGTTAAGATAGATATGCACACTAGAGCAGGGCTCTTATAATTGAATTTTCTATGTTAGTGGACGCAGCACGATAGAATACTTAATAAAGTATTTGAATGTTCGACGATACCGAGAACCGACTTTGAATGCTGCGCTTAGACGTAAACGTTAGGCGTTCGATGTTTTTCTACAAAACTCTTAGTGACTTGAACCTCCTGATGTCGCAGGAGCAGTAGTTGACTTTTCCGAGGTCTTAGGAGAAGTGAGGTACAGCGACGATGCCGCTTTCTCCGTATTTTTAAGTGCGCCTAATAAACCCAAGGACCTCTCTAAAAGCCAGATGTGCGTCGAAAATATTTTTAGACTTGAGAAATTCTTCAGGACAAACGAATTGACTGAAGACACATGTCGATACAAGACAATGAACGTGAGAGTTTATGGTGGGTCCTTAGGTTTATTGAGGGTCGAAATGACGTTACACAGGCCGCTGGCTGTCCGGTCGCGAGGGCTGGAATGCAGATGTTTTAGGCGACGTAACAACACCCAAGGCAAAATTCCACCCATCCATCTTAAAGAGGAGAAGGAACTTCGAGGACTAAGTTCATTCTAAGGAGGGGGGAGTGTAAGCCAAAATCTTTTACGCTAACGTTACCTTAGGCGACCACCTCTGGACATCCTCCGGACAGTTGACACCCTGATAAAGAACTTCCAAGAATAATATCCCCTCCTCCATTTCCATTATTCTCGCTTAGTATTTAGACCCCGAATAATGACAGCCGAGCCGGTCTGAATGGCAAGCCGGTACTTGAGCATTGTAATATTGGTACTCAAAGGGTCTTGGACTCTTGAGAAATAAAGTTTTTTATATATATCATCACGAGAGTTATTTTTTACGTGACACGGACCCCGTCACCAAAGTATGGGTGACGCTCTTCTTGTTCGAGTTAATTAAATATAGGATATTATATATAGAATATACAACATAAAAATATTAAAAACGCACTATACCATACTTTTTATTAATTTATGTGATATCGTGGAAAAAGGCCTGAGACGGCACTCGATAACAAATACCATCACTCAACACTAACTATTGTCGGACGACGGCAGCGCAGTGGTTAGCGCCTCCTACCGCTGTGTAAAATGCATTGTGCCCCATGGTCCAGGCGAGTGCAAAATAAAAAAAGAAGAAGCAGTAACCAAGGAGAAAATATTCTGCGTTAACTGCAAAAACTACGGACACCCCGCGTCATACAAGGGATGCCCCAAACTCGTGGAGCTGCGCAAAAAGCTAGCCGAAGAAATAAAAAAAGGTAAAGAAACAAAAATAAAACGAATTGCCCAGATAAGCCGTAAATACGTCCCAGAACTAAAATTCTCTGACGTAGTAAGACAACAAATAAAATCAAATCAAATAACCGAAGACACACCACAAATAACAAGCCATAATCCGCGCTCAAGCCAAAGCTCAACTACATTCGATAACACCCCCCAACTAAGCATCATAAACGTTATCGAAGACTTCAAAAAAAGTATTCTCCAAGCGTTAAAAGAACAGCAGATACAACTAAACGAATTAAAAAAAACACTATCTACGCACGAAGAAAGGTTCGAAGCCACCTTCAGCACTCTCAATAGCACAGACGACGAATAACCAAAATCCACCAAACCAACAACTACAACAAAAAACATACAAACTAAACATAAAACATCTGAAAATAATTGCAATAAATGCCAACTCTCTAATCTCAAACCAAAAAAGATACAGTTTGCTAACCCCAATAAATAAAGAAACCCCCGACGTCGTACTCATCTCAGAAACAAAACTAAATAAAAAACACAAAGTACACTTCAAAAACTACTCCATGATAAGACACGACAGACCGAACGCCAGCCAAGGAGGAGGAACAGCAATCCTCATAAAAAACCCCATAAAACACAAAACAATTCTAAATGACAAAATAACAAGTTTCAAAATCCTAGAAACAACGATCATAAAAATAAAAATAAGCAATAAAGAAAACCTATACATCACGGCAGCCTACGCAACCCTCGGAAACCAGAAAGAATTTAGCGACGAATTCAATAAACTTTTCGAACTCTTACAGCTCAACAAACCGGAAAACTACTATATAATAGCAGACGACCTTAAAGCAAAACATACAAGCTGGAAAAACGAAATAAACAATACGAGAGGTAACTTCATTAGAAAATAGGTAGACAATAAAAGCATTCACTACAAAACAATCTTATACAGCTCCGAACTACCCTCTTACCCAAAAGGAGGCTCATACCTGGACATATGCCTAGTAGATGCGCGACTAAAATTCCAATACCTACGTCCACATAACACCCTCAAAAGCCTATGACAGTGACCATAACGCCCTAGCATTTCACATAAGCAAGAACACATCCGACTTCCTAACACTCGAAACACAGACGGAGACACCCAGGTACAATTACAAAAAGACAGACTGGAAAAAGTTCCAAAACATACTAGAACAGAACTGCGACCTAAAAATCTACAATAATGAAAACCTAACAAACAGACAAATCGACTCATTCATAGACGAAATAGAAAAACACACACAAATCGCTCTCCAAAAATCCGTGCCAAACATAAAACAAAAAATTCATGCGAACCCTATATCAATAATAAAATAAAAGACCTACACCGAGACAAAAGCTACATACTCTCCAAAATAAACAATATAAAATACAATTACTCTTACGACAAAAGAGAAGAACTAGAATTCCTAAAGTACCTACTATACAAAATAAAAGCGCAACTAAAACAAGAATTCGCAAACTCTATAAACCTTTACTGGACAGATAAAATAAAAAACATCTCCATAAACGATTCAGCCAACATGTTCCCACAAATAAATCAAATCTTCAGACCAAAAGGACAAAACACCATCCCATCTCTTAAATTGCCCCCAGAAAACGCTCCCCTCGTAGGACCACGCCCTGAGAAACCCCGATGAATCTGATGTTCTCCTACAGCCGGATGGTGACTGGTCGGCGTTTGGCCTCCCACCAGTCTGCCGATCCGGTGCGGAGAACCTCGGAGAAGTTGGTGGGCCCGTACCTGCCAAGACCACTCACCTCACCTTCTCGTGGGGCTGCCCGTCACCCTGCACCAGCCTCGACCGGGCCAGGGTGCTAAAGAGTGAGTGGCACCAGGATGGGAACCCTTGTTGACGACCTCGGCGATTTTCTTAAAGCACAATGGACAGTAGAACGAAACAGAAAAACGTTTACGGTGCAGGGGAGGGATACCCCAGTACCGGCGCAGCCGCGAGTTGTAAAGCGGGCCCTGCTGCGTCGTCATCGAGCAACCGTGGCCGTCCGGGGGTGGGCCGTCAGGCCCCTGGACACGTTCATGCGTCTGGCGAAGGGGAGACACGAACTGGGGGGTCTCGGAAAGGGTCGGAGGAACCCGACGTTATGACCGTCGGCCGGGGATCTTCGCGGGATGGGATGCGGCGACACCGCAGGGGCGGCGGAGGGATGAGATCCGACGACGAGATGTCGTCGTGCTCTTCCTATTCGACCGTTAAGGGCACGCTCGGCAAGCGAGCCCGAGTCAATGGAGGGCACCGCCTCCAACGCCTCCGCCGCCAATGGTCGCGGCGGAGGCGCGGGACGTCGCACACGGCGGGGGGACGCGTCCGCGGGGGATCTGGACTCCGGGCTACTGCCGGCTCCAGGTAAAAGAAAGAAGAGGGGCGCGAGGCATGGGACGGATACCGACACCGACACCGATGCCGAGGCTGCCGCCGTGGCCGCCGCCGCCTCTACCATCCGCGGCGGTGCCGGCGGCTGCGACGACACACGGAGGGATGAAACGAAGATCGGACTAGTCGACGAACAAGCGTCCGCGAAAGGCGCGGAACCGACCACTGATCGGGAACAGGAGAACGTCGCATACCTGCGAAGGAGGGTGCGCTTCCTGGAGAAAGAGGTCAGTCGTCTCCAAGAGACGGTGGAACGGCTGACCAAAGAACGCACGGAAAAGACAGCCAAAATTAATAACAACGGCGAAGGACAAGAGGTGGGGATCACCTCTAAGGGGGGGACGAAAGAAAATGCTCCCCGGGCCCCAAAGGGAACGGTTATGGGTCCCCCACCCCCACCGCCCCCACACCCCTGGTCAGCGTCGCGCCGTTTCCGCTGTCCCAACGGGTCGGGGAGTATTACACACACAAAGGGAACGGATAGATTCAGTGGTCCAGGACCTCGAAATCCACTAGAGGATCTCAAGATCCTGTTCCTCCGCAAGTTGGAGGAATGCCGACGAGAAATAATGCCGGGGGAGCGACCCCCCCGGCTACGGAGGCTGGCACCGCCGCAAGAATCGTACAAGCGCGATTGCGGTCGGCGAGAGACACCTCGCGGTCGACTGTGGAGTCGTCGACCGACGAGGCAGGGTTTACTACCGTCCTAGGAGGAGGAAGAAGGAGAGCGGGGCGAAAGAATAGGAAGCCCACGGCGCAACCTCTACCAACGGTCAATGCAGCGACCGAGGACGTAAGAATCAAGGGACGGGTATCGTCGTCTCTTCGGTCGTCGACATTGCAAACAAGGGCCCGGGCGTCCGAGACGGCGACCGGAAGCGGCGGAACGAGAGCAAGGACTTTCGCGGAGGTGGCAACTCGGCCTCCGGTGCGCCCTCGCACGGGAAGGGAACCCACGCGAGGAACGGGCAGCGGCAATGGACTCGGAGCCCGGCGTCGGGGTGCGCCGGCTGTACGCCGGTGTGCTGCGATCGAGGCTCCTCTACGGAGCTCCGATCTGGGCGGGGGACATGATGGCCAATCGTCGCAGTCTCCTAGCGGTCAGGAGGCTGCACAGGACGGTGGCAATCAGGGTAGTGAGGGGTTTCCGCACTACTTCGGCGGCAGCGGCGGCGGTGCTCGCCGGGTTTCCCCCGTTCGAATTGGAGGCCCTGAGGCGTCGCGAGATTTATCTCCACACTCGGGGTCCGTCGGACGGGGTGGGCCCGGTGGGCGCCGACGTCAGGGTTCGGGCTCGGAGGGCTTTGCTCGACAGATGGCGCGCCAGCCTCGACACGAGAACGGGGGCGCCTGGGATAAGGGTCCTCGGGGCCGTCCTTCCAAACTGGGACGTTTGGTTGGATGGCGGTGAGCCTCCCCTAACCTACGGGGTGACGCAGGTGCCTCCCGGACACGGTTGCTTCGGTGAATATCTGCACCGAATCGGGAAGGAGGCGACCGCGCGCTGCCAGCACTGCGATGCGAGCGTCGATTCGGCTCAGCACACGCTGGAATACTGCCCGGCGTGGGCGCGGCCGCGCCACGACCTCATCGTGGAAATGGATTGGGACCTCTCGCCGCCGATGATCCTCCGGGCGTTGTTGGTAAGCGAGAGAAAAAGGAGGGCCGTGACCTCCTTCTGCGAGCAAGTTATGCGTCGGAAAGAAGCCGTGGAGAGGGTGAGGGTGCGGTACTCTCACCCTGAGAGAATGGACCGGCGAGGGCGCGGCAGAGGCCACGGACGCGCTTCGGCGAGGTGCGCCGAACTTTGGCGCTGGCAGCTCAGCGCCCGGGGCCGCAAAGCTGCCCGGTAGGGGAACCGGATTGCCTGACTCGACGGCTCCGGCAACGAGGCGCGGTGTGACGTGGCCGCACACCGCTCCATTAAGAGACGCATTGAGCGCGTAGGGGGGCCCGGTGCATCGCTTACACCGGTTCCCGGGCCCCTCTCGATCGTAGCTGGGATGGTCATCGTGGAGGTTTTAGTCGGTTGGAGTCCGGCACTACCACGCCGCTTTACCCCAGAGGCGGCCTGGTGTCCGTGCGGATTTCCTCCACGTTAATAAAAAAAAAAAGAAAAAAAAAGAAAACGCTCCCCTCATCCAAGAAGCAGGGATAACGTTACACAACACCATCCAAGACACCGAGGGTAACTTCATAATAACCAAAACAACAGAAAAACTAGATATAATCGGCACCCACTTTTCCAAAATACATACACAAAACGAACACATGAGCCGAGAACGACTAAACAGAATTATCATCGCCGAAACAAGCAAACTCAAAAATGAAATGGAACAAGGCATAACGCTAAACAAAACGGCCTGCACATTCTCAAATGAAAACACCGCAGACAATCCCAAACAACCAGATCCAGAAATAAACTACTTCAGAAACTACAACCAACTAAACACAATCCTCTCCAAACTAAACAACAAAAAGTCCTCCGGCTTCGACGGCATCCCAAACATTTTACTCAAGCACCTACCGAACAAAATAAAATGGTACTACACAGTACTCTTCAACAATGCACTAAACAACACATATTTCCCCAATAAATGGAAAAAGCCAAATTGATAGCTATTACAAAAAATGACAAAGACGGCTCATCACCCGCAAACCTACGACCCATAAGTGTCCTCCCCAACATAAGCAAAGTATTTGAAATAATCATAAACAACCCCCTAAACTACTTCTGCACAAAAAATGACATAATCCCAGAAAATCAATTTGGCTTCCGGCACACACACTCCACAATTCACGCAATAAACAAACTTACGTCGGACATCTGCTGGGCTCTAAACGCAAAACAACGAGTAGCCGCCTGCCTAATAGACCTCGAAAAAGCGTTCGACACAGTCTGGATCCCAGGTCTCATATACAAATTGATAAAGAAAAACTTTCCAAAATACCTAATCAAAATAGTCTGGGTCATGATCACAAGCAGAACACTCATAATGACCGAAGGTTCACACACATCAAGCAAAGAATTCTTCATAAAAAACGGGCTGCAACAAGGCACAGTAAATTCCCCGTTACTCTTCAGTATTTACAACAGTGACTTACTAAATCTCTTTAATCTCAATGCATCCACCCATAAACGCTCCATAGCCTTCGCGGATGACCTAATTATCTACGTAACAGGCCGCAAAACCAAAGCAATAAAAACAGAACTACAAGAACTTTTTGAGAAAATAAACGACTACTACCACGCATGGAAACTAAAAATTAACGCAAGCAAATGCGAAACCATACTGTTTACACCCGAATCAAGTAAAATCGGCCCAACAGAAAGAGAACACCGCAAAAAATTCCAACTAAGAGAAAAAGAAAACAAAGGGACACTCATACCACACAAAAACTGCGTAAAATACCTAGGAGTATACATAGACCACAAATTAATCTTCAAGCAACACACCGAAATCCAACTTGCCAAGGCCAACAAAGCATTCTGGAAAATAAAAAAACTATTCTACTCCAAACATCTCGACAGCAAAGTTAAAATACTATGCTATCAAGCACTAATCAGACCGATCATAACCTACGGCTGCACAATCTGGTACAACATATCAGCCTCCCAAATGGAAAAAATCCGCATATTCGAAAGAAAATGCATCACAGCCTGCTTGAGTACCTACAGATCCGAACACAGCGGATACAAAAAATATGTAAAAAACAAAACAATATACGACAGAGCCAACATTCACCGAATAGACTGCCACATCCTAAAGCTAATAAGAAACCACTACGCGCTAGCGGCAATGATAAAAGAAAGCAGCTTAATCTTCAGCTGCTTACTCCCAAACGACGCATACTTCAAAAGCACTCTGACAACAGGCTACATCCCCCCAGAAACTTTCCTATACCTAGACGGAAAAAACTACCTCCAGGACCAAAATAACATCCCGATAATATACCACATAAAGAGAAAAATAGGGATCAAAACTATACTATATGAAGAAAACCTAAATGGACAATGCACAGACACTAGGTGGAGATACAACATGGCCCTCCCGCTGAAAAACACTGAAGACAAACACAAAAGAAACACAAAAAAATACTGGTGGATACAGATTCCATAATAAAAGAAGAGAGAAAACCAGCAATCCGACAGAACCCAATTCTGACACCGTAAAACACAGATGTAATCTGTATATTATAAACCTCATAAATAAACACCATTCGACATCCCCCCTCCCTCCCATCCCCCCACCCTCCAAAATCAGACTACCGAAGCGTCCTGTTTTTCCGATCAAGTTTTGAGGAAAAAAGAACACGAAATCACATCTAAGCTCCGCCCCCGAGCGGCTTAAATCCAAAGATCGCATCAAACACAAAAAATGTAAAGCGCCGACACATAATATGGTATGGCTACGTCGTGCCGTCGCGTATCGGTACACTCGCCTAACACATCATTACCAAAATTCATTGTTTATTTTGAATAACAAAATTGTATTAAAAATTGTATTCTTGGTAAATAAACACATTAAAAAAAAAGTGGTTAGCGCCTTAGGTTACGAACGTTCGGAACCCGGGTTCGAATCTCGGCGACGGAGTTCCGATTTTTCTTCCACGATACAAAAATGAGAAGAAAAGCGGCCGTACCCAGCAGCGACATCTACAGCCTAAGTATTCCGATATTACATTTATATTCTGGATAAAATATTCCATTGTGCTATATCGCATGGTATTTGCTAAAACATTCTAAACACGTTTGGGGTGATTTTGGGCACTTCGAACAATAGTTGTAGATTTCGTCATCACTACTCTCTCCTCACTTTTAAATATATTTTTACGTTGTTTATTGGACATTTTGAGGATGAAAAATATGCTTCTCGACTAAATGAAAGATCTGAGATATCTGCCATGAGATTCCTCGGAATACTCTAGCTGGAAAGCTTATCGCTTTCTCCATTTCAGAGCTAAATAATCTTTTCTTTACAATGAATCGAAAGCGATAAACAATGAATTCCCGCTTGTCGCTCTATTTACATTCTGCGTGCCGACGGTCGGATTTGGGTCCCGTGTAGCGTAAAAATTAAGTTAAAACAAGAAACTTGTCAATTTCTGAATAGGAGATCGATTTCTTTTATATTTCACTCAATTTGTACAGTATGATTTTTGGTTCGCGATGATATACTTTTGATACTTGGGCTAGCTGAGAATTGTTTCAGACTGACTGGATGATGATGAAGGGTGCATTTATATTGTTTTATTCGTCGGAGTGGGAGAAGGCTTTGCTTGTACTTATCATATATTTCGGAGAACGGCTAGAGTGACCGAATGCCACCCAGGCGGCTGAGAACGGATGGTGACCGGACGGTCACACGTGATAAGGCGCTCGGAAATTTGGTTTATCATAAGGCTGCTCGAATTTCACCTGTGACACCCGCAAGAAACTTAGTCGAATCACGCTGGGTTACGAACGTTTCAAAGGAAAAGTGGAGTAGTGTTAAGACGGTAAAGAAAGAATTGATTATTAACCCGAGAAAGTAAAGGTACAGAAGGACAGTGAGAGAAAAGGCAGTTTGAAAGCAAGTTAAATCTGTTCAGAGAAATGAGATACTAGAGCGATAAACGGTCAACGTTAAAGCGATAAACGGGAACGGTAGATCGGTAAGATAAAGCGAGAAATATTAATAAGATAAGAAAAGATTAAGCGGTGTCACCTGCCGGGTGAAAAGAGAACATAATCACGAAGGTAAGTCAGACACACAAAGAGTATATAGAACATAGGCAAGATAAGAATAAATAAAGTAGCTTTTGCTTATTCGTGGCCAATGCGTCTGTCATACCGACTTAGAAATTCGACTCATTTTAGCGTCCTCTACCTATAAACGACAGCCATTCGATAAAGTATTCATTAATGAAGTGAGGTGTAATGTAGTAGTTGTTTGTGGTGATAGTGCGCTATGGCTGGCGTAGAGGCCGAGATAGGTTCTGCAGCGGGTGTAGATGTCGCTGCTGGGGTATAGCTGCTTTTCTTCTAATTTAGATGCGTTGAAGAAAAATCAAGTCCTGGTCGCCGGCACTTGAACCCGCCGCTGTTGTTCGGCTTTAGTTAGTGTCGAGTGGCGGTATTTGTTGTCGAGTGCAGTAAGGATGCGTAGGCATCTGAATGCCATTTTGCCCTCGATGTGTGGCCTGGTCTCTGATGTGGATTGAGATTTGGTTGATGTTACAAGGTAACCTCCTTACACGAACGAAAGTAGGTCAGTAGCTTACCTCGTACATGTCGTAGAAAAGAAGATTCGAAAACATAAACTATACTGCACGACATTTTGTAAGAATAATCATAGATTAGACATTGAACCTGCTTATTCATAACATTAAAATTCATAACAGCATATTAAAAACCGCCTTATGGAATTTCAGAGTAGAAAGGATTAGAGTTTTCTCTAACTTTTTGCCTATATAATTAATCAATAAGTAATAGCAGATATAAACAATGTTTACGCGAATTTCATACACGCACCTCGATTGACCAATCCGCGGGCATCAGTAGAAAAATCACATGCGCATTAAGAATTCTTGAAATGCTACTAAATGTGGTCGGACGATATCTTAGTCAATTCTTCGAGTATAAGATGAAGCAATTTTTTGTTGTTTTCTTGCATCTTCATCTTTCATTTCAGTTGTATGTAAGTGAATATTTTAAAATGTAGTGATCAGTAATTTGTGTGAACATTGTGTGTTGCTCATGCAAGGCAGCGTACAACCACATTTGATAGCAACTTAAGAATACTTAATGTGTATGTGATTTTCCTATGGACATTCACTGACAGGCCAACCGTCTTGCGTGTGTAAACGTTGTCTAAATATAGTTTATGTATGCTTTTCGTTTATTATTTATCTACGGGAGCAAAGAAGTAGTGAAAACATTAGTCCTCTCTACATGAATATTCCATGTGGCGTCTTTCGATATGGTGTTACAAATATCAATGACGAAGAAGGTTGTAATGCTCAACCTACAATTTTTCTTGCAAAATGTCGCGCAGGATGGTTTACGTCTCCGAATATCATAATCTTCTTCTCTGAAGATTCATACGAGGTAAGCTGCTGTCCATGTATCGTTCGATTTGAGAATTACAGTGTACCCCGCTGCCCAAACTGGCCAACTTTCTTTCGTTTAAGTAGGTCAAGCCGCGCACGGGGATATTTTGACCGATTTTTCATTGTCAATAATTAAAGAACAAAATCGAAAATGTATTTTTATTATTCTTGATTTTCATTTTGTTCTAACTTCAGGAATCATCCCTTAAACTTTTTTGCATCTATAATCGAACACCCTGCGTATGAATTGACGCGTGATAAGACACTTACGATAGAGTAACTTGAAAAGAATCACTAATGAAACTTGGCAAAGATTAATAACGACACCATAACAAAATAGGGCTTTGAACCGAATTACATAATATTTGATGAATTGGCAACGATCTCCGCTTTCGTGTTATCAGTCATAGCACTCTTGTTTTTCAGGAAAGAATGGGGGAATGTTTACTGCAACAAAGTTCTCGCCCTTCAGTCGCGTTCTTGTCGGCGTGAACTCCTCGTAAATATTTTGATTTGCTTCACTGAATTCTAGCGTAATCGCAGACAAGTGCGAGTTACGTGCTTCTTATACAGATACAGTTTTATACGATTCGGATATGGATGAAGAAGGTGGCTCATTTAATAAATTGTAGCAACTTATTTAATTTTGTTTCATCAATAAGTAAATATGATTTGAAGTATATCATCGTATTTGGTCTTAGATTGATCAGCAAAATTTCACAAGTACGTTAGTGAACATTTAATTTTGAAGAATTTTAAAAAGTAAAAAAAATTTCATTGTTGCATTAGTATTGCCTCATTGATATTTGTGTCCGGATCAGATTGCATTAGCCGACAAATGTAGACCGTCCAATTTCTTGATGCGTCAAGGGGAAAGGTAGCAGAGATGACTACCGAGCGTTCAATGGCGTACACTGCACTAAACCTTGAATTTCAAGTAATATCAACTATGGCGTTGCCCGCATACAGCCAGTTTCTTAAAATAAATACATACAGCGTCTACAATTCCTTTCTCTAATCATTTATTAAGTAATTAAGTCATATGCAGAAAATCTGCAATAATCGCAACAAATTCGTGACCCAAATTCCACAATTACAAAGTAAAATAGAAGTAGAAACGATTCTATTCCAGAAGCTAGTGACAATGAAATGTTAGAAAAGAGTAATACGAGTGAAAGAGAAAGAGAAAGAGGGATTGAGAGTCAAAACGTGCGGCGACATATAAAATATGAAACACCGTAATAAGCTGAAACCTTTCTCAGCTGAAAAATCAAACTTTCTTATTTTTAGTTTGCAATGAATAGAACTTTCACCACCTGTTTGTTAGACGATTCCGATTAAAATGACGAAAAGCACGATATAATTCGTAGCATATTTGCTTATGCTAAATGTCACTAAATACATATCGGTAAGTAAATATAATTCAAATTATACCTTGTTTTGTCTCATTTTAATGAAAAAGATTTCACAAATACGTTGCTAGAAGTTTAATTTAGAAAAAAGTGAAACATACATGCAACATCTGGCATTCAATCGTGTTACATAATTCGACCGCGGAACTACCCCCCGCTCCATCCGACCCTGTGATGGAGATGACGATTATGCGAATACGAAGAGTACATTTACTTTTTCTTTACTGGAGATCTCCTTTCTTCTTTCATTTCTAGATTCATGCACGACACAGGTTCACGTATAAGAACACTTTCTACTCGTACGCTAGGTGATGTTTACGTTCGCTCGATAGTAACTATTCTAATGATCGTGATCATTTATACATACTGGTCGGAGGAGAATCGGAAAGTTTAAATCCGACTTCAATTGACGGTTGCACGTAGCGGCGATATTGTTTTGTCCGGAGTTTATTTATCGTTACGTTTTGTACATTAAAACATGTGGATGTTAGCATGTGGAAACATAAAACATTAACATATAGATGGCTACCCCTTTTTTTTTTTTTTTTTTTTATTAACGTGGAGGAAATCCGCACGGACACCAGGCCGCCTCTGGGGAAAAGCGGCGTGGTAGTGCCGGACTCCAACCGACTAAAACCTCCACGATGACCATCCCAGCTACGATCGAGAGGGGCCCGGGAACCGGTGTAAGCGATGCACCGGGCCCCCCTCCGCGCTCAATACGTCTCTTAATGGAGCGGTGTGCGGCCACGTCACACCGCGCCTCGTCGCCGGAGCCGTCGAGTCAGGCAGTCCGGTTCCCCTACCGGGCTGCTTTGAGGCCCCGGGCGCTGAGCTGCCAGCGCCTAAGTTTGCACCCCGCCGGGGGGCGCGGCGGGCCTAGCGCGCCTCGCCGAAGCGCGTCCGTGGCCTCTGCCGCGCCCTCGCCGGTCCATTCTCTCAGGGTGAGAGTGCCTCACCCTCACCCTCTCCGCGGCTTCTTTCCGAAGCATAACCTGCTCGCAGAAGGAGGTCACGGCCCTCCTTTCTCTCTCGCTTACCAACAACGCCCGGAGGATCGTCGGCGGCGAGAGGTCCCAACCGATTTCCACGATGAGGTCGTGGCGCAGCCGCGCCCACGCCGGGCAGTATTCCAGCGTGTGCTGCGCCGAATCCACGCTCGCATCGCAGTGGTGGCAGCGCGCGGTCGCCTCCTTCCCGATCCGGTGCAGATATTCACCGAAGCAACCGTGTCCGGTGAGCACCTGCGTCACCCTGTAGGTTAGGGGAGGCCCACCGCCATCCAACCAAACGTCCCAGTTTGGAAGGACGGCCCCGAGGACCCTTATCCCAGGCGCCCCCGCTCTCGTGTCGAGGCTGGCGCGCCATCTGTCGAGCAAAGCCCTCCGAGCCCGAACCCTGACGTCGGCGCCCACCGGGTCCACCCCGTCCGACGGACCCCGAGTGTGGAGATAAATCTCGCGACGCCTCAGGGCCTCCAATTCGAACGGGGGAAATCCGGCGAGCACCGCCGCCGCTGCCGCCGAAATAGTGCGGAAGCCCCTCACTACCCTGATTGCCACCGTCCTGTGCAGCCTCCTGACCGCTAGGAGACTGCGACGATTGGCCATCAGGTCCCCCGCCCAGATCGGAGCTCCGTAGAGGAGCCTCGATCGCACCACACCGGCGTACAGCCGGCGCACCCCGACGCCGGGCCCGCCCAGCCGAGGCAGCAAACGTCCTAAGGCGTTCGCCTTCGCCTCGACAGACGGCCCCAGGCGCTCGAAGTGAGCGCCGAAGGTCCAGTGGCTGTCGAGAGTCAGGCCCAGATACTTCAAGCTGGTTCCGACCCCAATCTCAGCCCCCTCCAACCTCATGCGATAACCCGCCGGAGGCGTCCCGTGATCGGCCTTGCGGCAAAACCACATTGCCTCGGACTTCTCAGGGGACACCCTCAGTCCCAATCTCTTGATCTCGGCGACCACGCAGGCCACCGCCAGTTCCGCCAGGCGGACGGTTCTCCCCCATGCCGTGCCCCAGACCAGCACCAATGTATCATCGGCGTAGCACGTCAGTGCCGAGTTCGGAGGCATCGGCGTCCGAAGCACCGCGTCGTACGCGATATTCCACAACAAAGGGCCCAACACCGAGCCTTGCGGGACCCCGCGGTGTACAGCCCTCTTGGTCACCCCTCCGCCTCGGGCGGTGTAGACGATACACCGGTCCCGGAGGAACGCCCGGACCACACCCCGCAGGTACGCGGGTACCCGATGAAATTCGAGGGCCCGGCATATCTTGTCCCAGGGAATGCTGTTGAAGGCGTTGACCACGTCCAGCGACGCGGCCAGCGCCACGTGACCACGCTGCTCGGCCCCCTCGACAAGGGAGCGGACACGGGCGACGGCGTCGGTCGTAGACCGCCCTCTCCGGAAACCGAACTGGCCGTCGTGCAGTCCGGGCACACTCCGGGACAAATGCGACTCCAAACGGGCAGCCACCACTCTCTCCAGCAACTTGCCCGCCTCGTCCAAAAGGCACACCGGTCGGAAGGCGGAAGGCGAGTCCGGGGAGCGCCCCGGCTTCGGCAGCAGGACCATCCGCCCCTCCTTCCATGAAGCGGGGAATTCACCCCGAGACAGGCATCCGTCGAACAGATGCATTAGTCTCGGGGCCAAGACCCCGGCGACGTCCTTCCACAGGCGGGCCGGGAATCCATCGGGACCCGGAGCTTTCCGCGCTCCGATCCTCCCGACTGCCCCGGCCAGTTCTTCCTCGGTGACCCTCGATTCCGGGCTCCAACTTCCCGTGGTGACACGTGGTTCTTCTTCCGCGGGTTGAGACTCCTGCTCCTCCTCTTCGGTGAAGCTGCCATTTCCCTCCTTCGCTGCTCCCGGGAACAGGGTGCCGACGACCTCCTCCAGGAACCGAGGGTCCATGCTCTCCGTTAAGGGAGGCGCCCATGGACGGAGTTTGTTTAATACCATCTTGTAAGGGCGCCCCCAGGGATCCGAGTCGAGGCTGGCCAGAAGTTCGTCCCAGGCCCGCCTCTTCGCCTCCTTGATGGCTCGCTGCAGGAGCCTCCGCGCTTCGCTGTAGGCCTCGTACAGGAGAGCCACCGTGGCTTCGTCCACCCGCCGCCTACGGCGGGATCTAGTGTACTGGCGCCGAGCGCGGATGCACGCCTCGCGGAGACGAGCGATCCCCTCGGACCACCAGTACACAGCGCCGGCGCGGCGGGGGGCTCCAGACCGCTGCATACACGAATCGCAGATCGCGTGCATGTCGCGCCTCAACCGGGTCGCTCCAGCTTCCGCGTCCTCGTCGGTCCTGGATTATTCCAACCAAGCGACGGCTATAGCGGCCGCCGCCATGAGGTCCTCGTCGCGGCGGGTCACCGCCCACCGCGGGAATCTTCTTTTCCTTCCCGGTGGGCCGATAGGCCTGCGCGCACCCAACGAACGGTCGCGCATCGCGTCGCCAACCGCCACCTCGATCAAGATGTAGAGGTGGTCCGAGAGGAGACCTCCCAGCCGGAAATACGGCGGGATGCGGCAGGGCTTGCCCATGTGAGGTCCACTATGGACTCGCCCCGCCTCGCCACGCACGTGCTGGACGACCCCCGGTTCATAAGTCGGAGGTCGAGCGCGGCCGCCCAGTCCTGTACGTCGCGCCCCCTTCCGCTGGTCCTGCGGGAGCCCCACGCCGTTGAGTGGGCGTTAAAGTCCCCGAGGATCAACGAAGGGCAGCCGCCCAAACGCCTCGCGCAAGCCGCAAGTCCGTCCAGGAAGGAGACGTATTCTGTCCGGTTGATGTTGGGCGACACGTAGACGGCCACCACGGCCAGATCGCCCCATTTCACGGCCACGAAGCCCCGTCCCCGCTCGATCACCGAGCAGGAGGGGCTCCCCGCGATCCCGGTCCAGAATATGGCGACCGAGCCGGTCAGGTCCCCAGCGCCTCGTGACGCGTCGGGAACGCTGTACGGCTCGGCCGCCGCCGCCAGGGCAATCCGCCGCTCCGCCAGGCTCTGGAACATTAAGTTCTGAGCCCGGCGGGAGCGGTTAAGATTGCACTGCAAGAGCAGTTGCCCTCCTCCTCTTCTTCGGCTTACGTCGGGGAAGGCTCCGTCTCCATAGCCTCCTCCAGGCCGTTCCCCTCGCAGTCGTTGTGTCCGACTTCTCTGGCCCCTCTTCTGTCCTTTGTGGGGTCAGTTGGTGGCGGTATCGTTTCCTTCCTCTTCACCGCGTCTCCACCGTCGCCAGGAATGGTTTTTGTTTCCTGTGCGACCCTCTTCCTACGGGCAGGCGGTTTGCATGCCGGTGACCCCATGCGATGCAAAGCGGGCAGTCCCAGGTCCGCGCACACCGGACACGTGGGTACTCGCGCCGAGCAGTCCCTGGCGCGGTGTCCTTCCGCCCCGCACCGGTAGCAGCGCTCCGACCGGTCGGCCGTCGATGTGCAGTCTCGGCGCACATGACCCGACTCCATGCACCTGAAGCATTGGAGTCGACGCGCAGGGAGGGGGGAAACCCTCGCCGTCGACCAACCTATGTTGATCCTACCTCCCGATCGGGCGTCTCGTCCTCTGCTGATTTTTCTGGCCGCTGTCAGCGGGCAGCGTAGCCATACCGACCCGAGGCCCCGAGGAGCGGAACGTATGACTCCCACGTTGACCTCATCGGCCTGGCAGCCCCCGGCCTCAGCAACGGCGGCTGCCACCTCCTCCGAGGTGACCGAATCCTCCAGTCCGGTCACTCTTAGCTCGGCCGTCCTTTGTGGCACGGTTACCTTGGCGGGCAGATCTTTCAGCGTGGCCGCCATCCGCTCGGCCAGTCGCGATGCTTTGCTCCTAGCATCCTGGCCTGGGATTTCCAACAGTAGCGCCCCCGTGACCGCCCTCCTCGGTCTTAACTCCGTGATGTCGAGTTCGGAGAGTTTGACTTCTCTCTTTACCACCGACATCGGCTCCCTGTACGTGAAGCCCGAGCCGTCCTTCACAGTGAGCGATACCGCGGCACACCGTGGGGGTCGGGGAAGGCCCGGCGCTTTCTCGCCGTGTGCGTCCCGCCCACTAGCATTGCGTCTCCTTCCCGCCCCGACGGCTTCGAGTCCATTGCCACTGCCCGTTCCTCGCGTGGGTTCCCTTCCCGTGCGAGGGCGCACCGGAGGCCGAGCGGCCACCTCCGCGAAAGTCCTTGCTCTCGTTCCACCGCTTCCGGTCGCCGTTTCGGACGCCCAGGCCCTTGTTTGCAATGTCGACGACCGAAGAGACGACGATACCCGTCCCTTGATTCTTACGTCCTCGGTCGCTGCATTGACCGTTGGTGGAGGTTGCGCCGTGGGCTTCCTATTCTTTCGCCCCGCTCTCCTTCTTCCTCCTCCTAGGACGGTAGTAAACCCTGCCTCGTCGGTCGACGACTCCACAGTCGACCGCGAGGTGTCTCTCGCCGACCGCAATCGCGCTTGTACGATTCTTGCGGCGGTGCCAGTCTCCGTAGCCGAGGGGGTCGCTCCCCCCGGCATTATTTCTCGTCGGCATTCCTCCAACTTGCGGAGGAACAGGATCTTGAGATCCTCTAGTGGATCTCGAGGTCCTGGACCACTGAATCTATCCGTTCCCTTTGTGTGTGTAATACTCCCCGACCCGTTGGGACAGCGGAAACGGCGCGACGCTGACCAGGGGTGTGGGGGCGGTGGGGGTGGGGGACCCATAACCGTTCCCTTTGGGGCCCGGGGAGCATTTTCTTTCGTCCCCCGCTTAGAGATGAACCCCACCTCTTGTCCTTCGCCGTCGTTATTAACTTTGGCTGCCTTTTCCGTGCGTTCTTTGGTCAGCCGTTCCACCGTCTCTTGGAGACGACTGACCTCTTTCTCCAGGAAGCGCACCCTCCTTCGCAGGTATGCGACGTCCTCCTGTTCCCGATCGGTGGTCGGTTCCGCGCCTTTCGCGGACGCTTGTTCGTCGACTAGTCCAATCTTCGTTTCATCCCTCCGTGTGTCGTAGCAGCCGCCGGCACCGCCGCGGATGGTAGAGGCGGCGGCGGCCACGGCGGCAGCCTCGGCATCGGTGTCGGTATCCGTCCCGTGCCTCGCGCCCCTCTTCTTCCTTTTACCTGGAGCCGGCAGTAGCCCGGAGTCCAGATCCCCCGCGGACGCGTCCCCCCGCCGTGTGCGACGTCTCGCGCCTCCGCCGCGACCATTGGCGGCGGAGGCGGTGGAGGCGGTGCCCTCCATTGACTCGGCGATCCTGCGGTACGACCGCTTGCCGAGCGTGCCCGTAACGGTCGAATAGGAAGAGCACGACGACATCTCGTCGTCGGATCTCATCCCTCCGCCACCCCTGCGGTGTCGCCGCATCCCATCCCGCGAAGATCCCGGGCCGACGGTCATAACGTCGGGTTCCTCCGACCCTTTCCGAGACCCCCCAGTTCGTGTCTCCCCTTCGCCAGACGCATGAACGTGTCCAGGGGCCTGGCGGCCCACCCCCGGACGGGCACGGTTACTCGATGACGACGCAGCGGGGCCCGCTTTACAACCCGCGGCTGCGCCGGTACTGGGGTATCCCTCCCCTGCACCGTAAACGTTTTTCTGTTTCGTTTTACTGTCCATTGTGCTTTAAGAAAATCGCCGAGGTCGTCAACAAGGGTTCCCATCCTGGTGCCACTCACTCTTTCGCACCCTGCTCCGGTCGAGGCTGGTGCAGGGTGACGGGGAGCCCCACGAGAAGGTGAGGTGAGTGGTCTTGGCAGGTACGGGCCCACCAACTTCTCCGAGGTTCTCCGCACCGGATCGGAAGACTGGTGGGAGGCCAAACGCCGACCAGTCACTATCCGGCTGTAGGAGAACATCAGATTCATCGGGGTTTCTCAGGGCGTGGTCCTACGCCCTGGGAACCCGTAGCCGCCTCGTGCTTCCCAGATGGCTACCCCTAGCGGGCTACCATCTTCGAGTTTGTATATTTCATTTTTATAGTGAGGTCAGTGCGGTGTTTTCTCTTTAGTCTTTTCTTTATGAGAGTTTTACTCGCTTCAGCAGCCAGCTGGTTTGGATGTGTTACCGTTCTTGTGTTCTCATTATGCGAGTCACTTACTCAACCATGGAATCGTTCCGCTTGACTACCGATCGAGGCGACCACATTTAGCATACGCGACGATTAGAGAAAACATTATTCCTCTTTACTCGAAAATTTAATGAGACGGTTTTCGGTATGCTGTTACGGATTGTTTTGCGTAAGCAGATTTAATGCCTAATCTATGATTTTTCTTACAGGTCATCGTGCAGGATGGTTTACGTTTTCGAATGCCATAATCTTCTTCTCTACGACTTGTATGAGGTAAGCTGCTAATCTACTTTCGTTCCTGTAAAAAAGAAAGCGCAATTTTTTTATTTCCGAATTTCATCCTATTTTAGCTTTAAGAATCTGTATCGAAACTTACGTGCGCTATCAGACGAGTATCGATAATTTCGTGATTTACGTTCAGTACTAGTTCGGTATCGATTAAAAAGGGATCAATATCTATAACCGATCCTTTGCCTTTGATATGTATCCATAAGAGATTGAAATTCGTAAATAGATATCGGTAGCATCGATACAGTATCGACCACATCGCTGGATATGTGTTAGAAATACGAACTGGACGTCCGAATAAGCATGAGACGAAAGATGGAAAAACACCGGAGCCTTTGGAATTTTGGATAATCCCGCAACATTGGAATCTAGAGTCTACCATAGCTGTAATTAAACAATTGTAGTTATTCAATTCGATTGTAATTGTTCGAGACTTGTGATAGTGAGCTTGGGCTCTAGGCGACAGCCAGTTTGTCTGGTAGAGGTATGGGGTAATTCTATAGCTCTTCTCGTGTCCTTAGACACACCCCATATGGTTTTCCTCTGTGGCATCATCGGGACGGAAAGTCACTTTTTTTTGCGATCTCATCGACGAAAAGAGTAACGCCTTACGATCAGTGAATATTACGCGTTTTATTAACAAAGAGTCAGACTTAGATTTTGTGAGTACGTACATCTATCATCCCGTTGACCGCGGATTCGTCATCGAACCTAAGGCCGTTGTCACCAGTGTCGCGAACGCCTAATCGCCGTAGTTGATTGTCAAGTCTGTGGTGTCCATACTTGTGTTAATAAACCGCACCTTGTTATACCCTAACGATGGTTAATTCCAATGAAGATTCATCAAACGCCCACAACCCTATTCCCGACGCTACCCCGACAAATATATTAAATACTTATCAGTGTCTTTCTATCCAAATTTGAGCCCGGCTGGTCAATAAAATCATAATGTCAATTGAATTCATAGATGATCAATCTACATCGGTCTCCAATAACTTTTTCAATAAAGTTATTCACCAATATATTACAAGATTGAAATACGCCTAAATATAAAATAAATAATCATTGCCTTTCATACTAATCATAATAATCATATCACAATCATGCATTGAATCTTACCTATTATTACTTATCTGCTGTTTCTATAAACACATCATAGCTGCTGTTCGGGATTTGGAGTGGCCGTCAGTTTATGACTCGGACAACACATTTCCCTTTTTTGGGAAAGTCCAAATTGCCTATCTCCCCAAGCTGTAAACCTTAATGGGCTGAACTCATTAAGAGGCCAAAAAACACCTTAAGTGCCCGATGGAACAGGGCAAGGGTAAACAAATGGCAATACAAGAGGATATGCGCCCACGAGAGGACAATTAACCATGGACAACCCGGGGACGGAAGTCCTCGTCAGTCTCTGTCTTCATCAGAGCGTCCTATCTACTAAGCGGATTCAGCCACATCAAGATTGTTCAACCGTCGTGACCAAAACGTCAAACCCTTCGTGTATGTGATTTTCTTCATTTTTCTTAATTTTTTTTGTGTGTTTTGTCAAACTGCTTCGTATTTATATGTTAATTGATGTAGGTTTGGGGTTGATAATTAATCGATTCACACAGATCCGATTTTTCTCTCTATATTTCTCCGCCTCGTACAACACGTCTTAACACACGGGATACACTTAGTCAATTAACACGTGGTTGACTTCTAAGACAAAAGAGCGTCGTTAGTCGAAGTCCTACCAACTTAGATTGTAGTAACTAGCGATCATGCCAACTTAACTTTTCTCAACACCCCCCTTTGATCGTAGTTTCTACAAGCCCCATAGATTTGGTAAAATACTGAGTCTTAATTCTATTTAACCCTTTGGTGAGTGTGTCAGCAACATTCTCGGGACTAGGTATATATGTATCTAGTATTCTATATATATAATCTAGTATTATATATCTAGGTATATATAATCTAGTATTCCCTTCGACACGCAGTTCTTAATATAAAAATAACGTACTTGGACATGCTTAGAACTTTCAGCAACTACTTCATCTTTGGACCATGAAATAGCCCCGATGTTATTACAAAAAATCTTGCAAGGATGAGGGCAATATGACAATTGACCCAGCTCCCTTAACAGTAAGGAAATCCACACAGATTCCCTTGCTGCTTCTTCCATCGCCACAAACTCCGCTTCGCATGTCGATTGAACTATAATTGGTTGTTTTTTTGGACAACCAAGATATTGCACCACCAGCGAGTGTGAAGACATACACGCTCCTAGATTTCCTATCTACCGTACAGCCCGCAAAGTCTAAATCACAAAGCACCTTCAAAGATTGTCCTGTCCTCTGTTACACTAGCTTCAAGCCTTTGGTTTTTGGCAGGTATTTAAAAATCCTCCTCACTGCTTTCCAATCGGATACAATCGGATTTGCGCATGTTTGGCTTAATTTCCCTATTGCACACGCGACATCAGGACGACTCATAGTTGCGACATACTGTTACGTTTTTGTTTGATTTGTTTTGGTTGTGTTACCGTTAATTTTTGAATTTGGATTAAATGGTAGCGTTGTCTGATGTTTAATACGATTGGCAATTAAACTCCACGTTTCGGCTAACCTGCTACGTGCAGGAGTATTGGCACGGGGGAGGATCAAAGTTGGTGAAAATAAATATTCGCTTAATCCTATTATATTATTAGACAAATGTTTTCCACAACAAATGTTTATTCAAATTCTAATTTGGGTATTGACAGAATTGTCGTTCAGATTTCGAATACTCGAAGTTACAATCGTTCGCTATACGTTTACACTCTTATTAATTATAAGATTTTGATTTAATTGATTTTCAATAATTTACAAATTGACAAATACAAACACGTCGATTAACAAAACTGACAAGAACTGGGAACTAATGAAACAAAGAACTAAAAGCTAAAGAATTAAAGGACTAAAGAACTTAAGAACTAAGAGCAAAACTAAGAGCTAAAGGAACTAAGAACTAAAGCTAAGGACCTAAAGAATTGAAAGGTAAAGGAACTGAGAAATTAAGAGCTAAAAGAATTGAGGGCTAGTCGCTATGACCAAAGAAATTACTTGCCAAGAATTGGGGAACTGATCGCCAAGAACCAAGGAATTAATCACCAAGAACTGAGGAACTAATCACAGAGAACTGAGGAGTTAACTACTCTGAACAAAGGAATTATGTATGTCTTCTGTGTCGCTGCGCTTATTTATAATTAGGTCTACCGTGGAGGGGTCGTCATGTGGCGGGTTATTCCGTGGGGGTTGTGAGGCTCGAATTTGGTTTCTATACAAATTGTTAAATTTTATTTGAATCTCAAATTGAAACGTTCACTCGCGCTATTGGTAGTTTTAGTCTACGTTACGGCGCGTGCGCAGCGCGGGACGTGACAATACATTATATGCCCCACAGCTTGCTCGTACAACTTATTATTGAAGGGCTCATCGCACTCAATGTCAAAACCGGCTTCACACTCCTTAGCTAGCGGTGTTGACACTCCAACCTCATGAGCAATATCAAACAGATCCAGAAATTGCCCTATCTGTACGCATTAATCAAATACAACAGTGGTACTGTTTGGCTTACTCAGATGGATGGATAGAAATTGAGTATTTTTACCCAGCAATCTAACATCTAATTTCTCCTTAATTCTAGTTTTGAACACTTCGATCCTATCCTTCGTTCCAAACACAAGAATGTCATTCACATACACAGCTACAATCAGATACTTAGACGCATTCACATACACATACGGATCACTCATACATGGGTTCAGACTCATACCTTTCAAAATAGTATTGATGTACCTAAACCACATTTTCTCGGCTTGCTTCAGTCCATACAGGCTCCTTTTGAATTTTCACACATATTCAGTCCTGTCTTTTCCTGGAACTTTAAAAAATTTTGGTTGCTCCATGTATATATCCTCATCCAGAGGACTGTTGAGATATGCAGATTCCACATTCGATATGCTCGTAAACCCACTCATTCTCTGCACACAGAGGAAGCAGAGTTCTTAGAGTTCTGCGTTTTACTATTGGACTGAAAGTTTCTGAGTAATCTACTCCAGGTCTCTGTCAGAATCCCCGAGCTACAAGCCTAGCCTTATATCTATCAGGGTATCTCTTTATGACAAGCACCTATTTACGGTCTATAACATTTCTGTTCAAAAGTCTTTGCACAATGTGTCACACATCTTTATCTTATAGATTGTCTAACTCCTTCATTATTGCATCATTCCACTTTTCAGCATCTGGTCCCCTCAGGGCTTCGTACACATTCACAGATACACACATGCTTTGAGTTTTGCAAACGGTCGCAACATGAGCGCAACTATCACACGTCTTTGGTTTATGTAATCTTGCCGACCTCCTGGGCACAGTCGGTACACTCACAGCCTCCCCCGGATTATTCTCACTCGTTAAACTGTCCATGAAATAATCAGCCTTCCCTTCATCGTTTTCGCCATCACTTTGTATTTCAACGTCAGTCTTGTCAACTCCCCTTCCAAGATCAAAATCTTCTACGTCCCATATCCATTCTAAGGGCCTCCTTTTTATATTGCTCGTATCCATCTTAACACTCTTGTGGGGAAACATATTCTCTTCGAACCTGACATGACAGGATATTATTACTTTTGTGGCGGATCGGTATCAATAGGACGCCGACAGGTCGAGGCATCAACGCGGCGCAACACCTCCCGGGCGATCCGCGGGTACTAACCGCCAACACCAGAGGGCTACGACGACGAGTCTGTCTATCTCGCTAGCGGTCGAATATGCGGACACTTCATATAAATACCGCACCTAGCGAGACTCCCTCTACGTCTAAGGCAGGGACTACCGGGCATAGCCTTACTGACGAGTCCACCGGTAGTCCCGGGACGAAACGCAAAACTCTCTTTTCGTACCTCCGCCACACTTTCTTGGTCTTTAGCAGGTAAATCCTATAGCCTTTGACCTGTATGTCGTTACCTACAAATATCCCCTCATTTGTCCTGCTATCGAATTTTCCTCCGCTTGGACTTCTCAGGTACCAGTCTCTGCACCCAAATACTCTTAGTCTGTTGATCTCCCCTTGGATGTCGCATCCCTTACCTTTCCATAATTCCAATGGGATCTTGTCTCCCATAGCAGCGAATGGGCATAGGTTTCTTATACGACACGCAGTGTTCACAGCTTCTCCCCACAGATAGTCAGGGAGCCCTGATTGGATGAGTAAACACCTAGGCATCTCAACCGGGGTACTGTTTGCTCGTTCGGAAACTCCATTTTGCTCAGGGTTCCTAGGGATGGTCTTCCTGTGTAATATGCTTGTGGAGGATAGGTGAATGCCAAATATCGTAAAATAAGTATAATTTATTTTACTCGATGAATAAGAATAAATATACACCAATAGTTCACAATTCGTTCCGGTCAAAATAATATAAGTGCTCGAGGAACTCGATGGATACGTATACGTCTGATTGCTAAAGCACTGATCAATTAACTCTCTCGATCGTGCTTGCGTCTGATTATTTATACTGGTCGGGGGATAACCGGAAAATTTAAACTTAACAACGTTTGACAGTTGAAGGTAGCGGCGACATTGTTTTGTTCGGAGTTCGTTGCTCCTCATCGTACCTATGACCTAACGGTCTTGCTGCTCCGAAACAAAACAACAACAGGATTTGAACTGACCTGCTCGCGAGCCGCTACATGCTTTTCTCCTTCAGGTAACTTTGAAAATTTTCCCCGGTGTACTCACCTCCATTGTCAGTTTGGAGGGCACTTATTTTGGACTGGTGTAAAGCCTCCATTTCCATCTGGTATTCCTTGAAGCACTTAAGTACTTCGCTCTTCCTGCTAATCCTAACGTACATGAAACGAGAGAAATAATCAATGAAAGTCACAAAGTAATTACCTCCGCCTAATGACTTGCACTGAGCTCTGACACTAACATCACTGTGAACAATCTCTAAAGGGCGTTGACACATGTGATGAGCTGTCCTCGGAAATGGCACTTTTGTCATGTTTCCTTTCACGCAGACTCCACATAGTTTCTCATGTTTTCTCGAGTCCTCCTTCACGCTACTTACAGGGATCTTTCTCATTGCATTTCCATGCAGGTGACCTAATCTCTCGTGCCACCATACAATACTCTTGTATGCCTTTGCCTCAATGACCTCAATTCCTCCGTCATCTTTCCCAGGCTCCTCCTTCCATGTAGATGTTTGCTACGTGCCTTTCAGATGTTATTGTCTCTAGGTAGTACACATTGTCTCCTACCCTTGAATTGAATACAACGTCTCTAGAATCAAGTATTCCAACGGCCTCATCCCTCGTACACACTGTGGTGACACCCTTCATTGCCAACTGCGTGTTCGAGATTAGATTCACATCTAGCTCACGCACCTATAGAGCGTTCGACAAGGATAGGATTCAACCGCCACAGTCATCTTCACAACGATCGTTTTCTTTCCCTTAACCTTCAGATATCCCTTGCCAATCCTGATCTGTCCGGTTGCAGGCGTGAAGTCCACAAACCGATGCCTGTCCGGAGTCATGTGATTCGAGCCCCCCGAGTCAAGGTAACTGATCCCATCTCTTTCCATGTGTCTGATGGACGATAAAACTAACGTAGAGATAAGTCCCTTGGACCTCGATTTGTCTTCTGATTCTCTCTCCTCCTTGCTGTCATCTTCTTGTATCCTTTTCTCCCTTTGGTTTTTCTCCTCCTTATCTCCCTTCCCTTCTTGGCACTGGTACGAAATGTTGCCTCGTTTTCCACATTTGTAGCACTTCTGGTCATTTGGGTGTCTGTGCTTTGGCCTCGCGCCATCTTTGTTCTGTTGAGGCTTGGGCCTCCATTATTTCCAGGCCGCTATTGCGCTGTTTTTCTCGGCCGAGTCCGCAGCCGCATCGATCCTTCTTTCTTCGAGTAGAAGATCGGATTCACGACCCTCGCGGTTAGATCCTTATTGATCCTTGTTGCTCTCAGGTACGTCGCGCAATTTGGATCCGCCACGAGGCCGGCCAAAAGGAAACATGCCATAACATGGTCCTCAATTTTTATACCTACACTGGACAACTTATCACACAGGTCCTGGAACCTTCCGCAGTACGTCGAGATATCCATGCCGGGGTCTTCTCGATAGTTCCTAGTTCCCGCATGCATAAAACATGCAAGAAAATATACGCACGTGCTTTGTAGTCCATTTTCATGCAGTCTGGTCTCAACCTTTCTGCTGCCGTAAATCCTGGCTCTACTACGTCCCAGTAGCCCAGGAAAACTAACGAGTCTTCCGTCATTGTCTTCCAATATTCATAATTGCCCTTTTTCAGGATCGGGTTCATATCCTTGTCCACATCACCCATTCCCTCCTGGTCCACCATGGCGTGGCCTCTTCTTGGATAGTCTCAGAAAACGCAAAAACTCAAAAATAATTCTCCTTATTATCGCAGTTTACTGCCCTGGGCCCATAACCTGTTAACTGATGTAGGTTTCGGGTTGATAGTTAATCGATTAAACACAGACTCGATTTTTCTCTCTATATTTCTCCGCAACATACAACACGTCTTAACACACAGGATATACTTAGTCAATTAACACGTGGTCCACTTATAAGACAAAAGAGCGTCGTTAGAAGTCGTACCAACTTAGCTTGTAATTACTAACGATCATGCCAACTTAACTTTGCTCAACAAAATATAAATTTATTTAGAAATGAGACGAGTGAAAAAACAAAACGAACCGGATTATGAGTTCCTTCTTCATAAAATTGTATTTATATTGTTTTTTGTTAAAAGAAAAAAATGTAACGTTTAAATAGTCAGTACAAAAAATATAATATTATCCATAGTAAAATTATTATACCGGATATTTTGGTGACCTGATGTATCCAGTACAACCTGAAATAACCGAAAATATATGTATTTATATTAGTTCCTATTTTTTTATACTAAGATATTTTTATACGCACCTTGCTAACCGTTGTCGGGCTATTGACTTGAACTCTTGTTTTAGAATGAATTTCCTAATTCCCATCAGGTAAATTGCAACATACTTCTCCCAATCCATATCCCGTAAATCTAGTTTGACTATATCGCTGTCGTTCAACATTTTTACTTTCCTCGCTAAGTCGGAACAGTTATCTCTTTGGAAAGTCCATTCGTGCGTGGTGAAATATGTTACCGATGTGAACAGCTTATGTCCATTTTTGAGAAGTTTCATCATTCTGAAATACCATTTTTAATTATTATTATAGATGAAGACAGAGATTATCCCAGAGAGATTGTCCTCGTTGTTCGAGGATCGCGAGAATACTCACATTGGTTTACTACGTCGGAGTCTTAAAAAGATATCAATGACGAATGCAGGAAAAACATACGGAATTACACTCAGAACGTTGTAAATATATCTATTAGCTACCATTGGACAACCCGGGTACCATAGTGTATCGTTCAGTGGCGTTTCAATGCTAGACTTCACCACGGCATCTTTCAACTGACCCCATCTTGTCAATTGAAACATTTACATTTGTATACTTGTTCGAATTATACTTAATGTAAAGTTTATTATCATCCGAGTACCTCGGGAAATATTATGGAATTGATATAAATGTTATTTTGTATCACTACTTTTCTAAATGGAAGTATTGAGAGCAAAAGGGGACTTTTGTTTTCTAAGTTTGTTTGCGCATTGTCTACATCACTTAAATAAACTGAATTTTTTGGAATACTGTAACAATGGAATTACATGAGTTGAAAAAGATTCGTAATAAACTTTACTTAAAAGGGTTAGCGTTACTCGTGCAGTTGTAAACTTTAACTTCGTGACCACGATGTAGCGTGACATGCCATGCAGTACATATTATCGTGTCAACTACGAAATCGACAGGCACTACATCCAATCTTGCATCTTTCCTACCCAGTATTGCTGTTGCACATCCTTTACTGACTAGCAGAATGATACCTGGTAACATTAAATTGGTTTAGATATTATTTGTGATTTTCTATTTCCAGATCTGTAGCGCTAGTTAGATTGGAAAGAATTCTCGTAATTGGTGAGCAACAACACACTTGAACTATAATAATGATGATCTAGTGGAAATCCCTCATTTAGCTTAACACAAACCCAAAGATTAACTCCACTTTTCTGAAATCTGAGGGGTATTGAACATTTATCATTGTAAAAGATTTCTGAAAACACCTGTTATTGCAGAAATATTCTCTAGCCAACCAGGACATGGTTCTTCCAAGGAGGCACCAATTATGCTTGGCCGCACTATCGCAACTGGCAGATCTTTGCACTTGCTTGCTACAATCTGCTCTGCCAAATTCTTACTGAATGTGTATGTGTTTGGATAAGTTTTTAAAATCCTTTTTTCTATTTGGTTGATCGACGTTTTGTCGAATTTGTCACACATATCGATCACCTCTGAAGGTTTCAAGCTCGTGCTGCGGAGATAATAATATGTGAACATATTCTTCACGCTATAATTACAAATATTATATTCGTAAACTACGGAACAATGTTTGCGTATAACTTATTCTTACATATAAACTTTTTCCCCAATCTCGTGTAGATTCGCATTACTATAAGCTGTGCTAACGTGGACGAAGCTAATCGGATGCTTTAGTTCGCTCCAAAGCTCGATGACACGAGCAGTACCTTTCGTATTCACATTAATAGCCACGTGTAACGGCTCGTTAAATCTCACAGTGGCCGCGGCGTGAAACACTATGTTTACTTTTTCTAACAAGAGATTTCTATCTTCTCGCGAAAGACCTAAATCTGGCAGACTCACGTCACCTTTCACGGGGTAAACTCGGCTCAAAACTGATGGGTTCTTTGCTTTGACGCCATCGTAAATCTGAAGACGAAAAGATACAAGCTCAATTCCAGAAAAGAAAGTTAGCCAATTTCGCTCCTGACAGGCTGAAGCATTGGAAGAAACAAGAATTATATTTACGAACGGGATCATCTATCAGCTTCTTAAATCGTTGTTCTAGCGCTTCGTTCGTTTTTGGACGAATTAGTATAAAGATGGCAGTGATGCGCGGACACACGCGCATCAGTTTTTCCAGAAGACCTATTCCCACGAAACCGGTTGCTCCAGTCACAAGAATCCCATTGCCGGCGTAGAATTCATCGAGAGTATTCGTCTTATTCAACCTTTTGTTGATCCAATTTTCATTCGATTCTTTATTGATTGTATCCATGTTCCAGGATCTTCACACTTTCAGTCCCAATATTTGCCACTGAATTATCAAATAGGAAGTGGGAAAATTTTTTAAATAATGTAGAAAATTTATTATGGTTAATATCTCAGGCTTAAACAATCTTTTTGTAGTTTCCTTTGTCTTCTTTATTTTTTGTTTTATTTATATATATGTGAATATTGTAGTATACAGTGATCGGTAATTTGTGTGGAAAATGTGTGTGGTGCATGCGAGACAGTGTTCGACCAAATTTAGTAGTACTTCAAGAATATTTAATGCCTATGTGATTTTCTTGTGTCATCCGTGAACGAGATGATTGCGGTGCACATGTGAAATATGTATAAACATTGTTTATATATGCTCTTATTTATTCATTATTTATGGACGCAAAAGGACTTATACTTCCGATATGCATTCACAGGTTTCAAGGAGTGAATAGGTTTAATCTATAATCGATGATTTTTTTTAGAAAACGTCACGCAGAATGGTTTACGTCTCCGAACGTCATAGTCTTCTTTATGACTTGGATTATGGTTCGTGGAAGAAACAAGGCGCACTCTTTTTGTGCTCCATTTGCATCTTACTTAGCTCCAGGAATGTGCAATAATTTTATATTATCCTTTTTGTGTATAGTCCTTATAGAGCATTAATTTCTACGTTATTTAGTTTTGTAACTTTTTGTTTGATGTTTACAATACCAAGTCTTTTATTGTACAAGTTGTGTTATGGAGATTTAATACGTTAAATATTGTAAACGTACATGTATATAGTAAACAGGTATAGAAAATTATTATAATTAACTAACAAAAATTTTGTAAAAACATTGAACGTAAAGTCATTTTAACTCTTGAATTTCTATGAAAGGATGTTTATATTCAATGGGATGTTCAAATATTCAAAAGGATGTTCTTATTCAAAAAGATATTTTGACACAGCATCTAAATAATTAGCAAATATATTTCTAAAGAAAGTGATAAATAAAATACGGGAAATGTATTTTATCACGATGTAGGATATTTTACTTCAACTTACTAATGTAATTGCGTAAATATATAATCTTTCCATTACGATTTCATGGTTTCTTTTATATGTAATCTAAAAACAAGATATTTTACCATTTAAGATGTAAAATGATTAAATTATCTCGCACGGTTGTTGTAGTCACCGCGAAACGTATTTTTATCTTTCATAAACCCGAAAAGTCGAAGACAGCCCTAACAATAATTTATGAAAAACGGATCCTAAACTCAATTTTTGCCAAAATTACGATTACATCTACTGACTGGTTGTAAATTATTGAATTATCACAATAATAAACCATTTTGCTGCGTAAAATGTAAAATACAAAATAAATATTTGAGAACTCAGAAACTTCGTTTAAACTTTTGTAATAATTAATAACCCGATGATAGTTTTTGATATATATTATATTGGTAATAATGAATGACAGATAGTGGAGGACACAATTGAATACAGAATAACAAGGAATCGCCTGTTACCTGATAGTATTTTCACTGTGTATTGTTTCCCAAAGATCGAACAAAAATGCGACTTCACAATAGTAGATACCGATACGTCCGTCACAGTACTGTAACGATATTCTATGTGTCGCTCCTCTAAATACTCATACTTGTAATAACATCGCCCTACTACTGCAACTGGATAATGCTATTATGCATGAATCATTTGATTAATATATTTATCTCAAAAATCAAACAAGAAGTAGCCTTGAGTGGTTTTTGATCGTAAAAGGTCAACAGGAATTGATCTTTTGTCACTGATTGCTCCTACAGCTTGCATTTTAATGACATTTGCATTACATACAACTTCTTATTGGTCAGAATGAAGGGAAAAATATTTGCATTACAAATTCCATTTCTGATAATTACCAGATAATTACCAGAGCCAGTGTAAAAACTATACATATAGTGCATAATCTTAAGAAAATTGTAATATAACATCGTTTATTACAAAATTTTTTGCAAATGAAAGATATACATATTCTTACAAATCCTCAAAATAATTTAAAAAAAGTATTCGATGATCTATTCCTATTATGAAAATATTAATAAATATCTGGCTAATGGTACAAATATATGTGTAACACATATTTGTCGAGTTAGCGCTTCATAGAATGAAACGTACATAAATATAAAAAAAAATAATCTGCATCAAAGCCTAAAGAAATGGGTTTCAAGACAATTTCATCCTGATGCAAGGTAACTATCCAAAGCCCAATGATACACGATATACAATGCTATGCAATACAATAATGCTAATCCAAGAGCGTTAATCTTGTATCGTGTTTGGGAACGCTTATAAACAGCTCCGCAATATAAACATTATTGAAAATATATGGCGAAATCATTTAAAGAAGGCTTTCTTAAAAAAATGGAAAAATATTTCAAGTAGAACACTCATCAATTTGATAACGCCATTTGATTTGATTCAACGTCACGAGAGTTTCAGACCATAATAAAATTAGAAGCAAACTTCGCTAACAAAAAAAGGCCGCAAACAGTCAGATTCCGATTTTGTTAAAACTTTGCAGGTTTGAAGAACAGCGCAAAATATTAAACACGTATTCTCTTTTAGCCACGCTAACTCAAGTTTATAAAGTGAAACCACCCTCTAAAGTTCAATCCTTAAAAGTCTATCATGATAACAATTATGATGAGGTTATTAGATGTATGAACAGAGGAATGCGTGGATAAATTGTAAAGCAGGAAATATATTTTAATACAGAAGTGTAAGTACAAGTAGAAATATAATTTGAGATGGTCCCGATCCGCACGCTAGCAGTGTTACCCCATAACTGAAAGCCCCGAAGCCATCGTCGCCTGTCTACTGTCTATGGTCTGCCTTCGTCCCACTCTATTATTTATACGCTGTCGATGACTTCAGTGCTTGAGAAAACTACAAAGACCAGATGTAGAGTTTTCTTAGAAGTGGTGACCACTTCAACAAATTAAAAATAGACAAAAATGTGTTAATAAAAATGTTAACATATAGGGAAAAATACTACAGTAAACAAGCAATTGTTTGAAGAGATTACGTCAGTCATGTATATTCATATCTATCTATTACGCCAATATTACCATCGCCAACGATCGACGCTAAAAGCACCTTACTAGATGAGTCGACAATAGCCATCAATGCTATTGAGAGTGTTTATTCAAACTAATAAGCATTTGATTTTTATACATTCATATCTTTGCTGATTTGACTACAGATCCTACCATTATATATACAAGGTGTTTGACTACAGATGTGAAAAAATTTAATAGGTGATTCTTGAAGTAAGAATAAAATGAAAATCAGGAAAAAAATATTACGTTTCCGACTTTATCCTTGAGTTTTTGCCAATTAAAGATTCGTCGAAACATTCCTATGCGCGCACTAACCTCCTTACATAAAGGAAAATAGATCAGCCTAAGCAGCGGGGTGCACAACGTGCTCAAGTCGAACGATACATGGGTGCTAGCTTACCTCCACAAAACGTAGAGAACAAGATTATGACATTCGAAGTCATAAAACATCCTGCGCGACGTGTTATTTTTTATAACCTATGATTTTTTTAGATCATGGATTAAACATTATACTTGCCTCCTAATTTAAAATCCATAATAGCATATCGAAAACCGCCTCATGGAATTGTAGAGTAGAGATCCTTACTGTTTACTTTCATTCTTTGTCTCCATAAGTAATTAATAAATAATAGTATTTAATAATATAAATAAAATAATAAAATAAATAATATATAATTAATAATATAAAAATAACAAATAATATAATATAAATAAATAAAATATCATAATAGTAGTATTAGTAAATAATAAATAATAAAAAAGTTTAGACAAATTTGATGCACACACCGCGATCGTTTCGTCCGCGGGTATTCGCAAAAAAATCACATACGCATCAAGTATTCTTGAGATACTGATACTGCATATTTAAATATTCGCATACATAAACATGAAATAAAAAATAAAAGAACCAAAGGAAACTACGGAAGAGATTGTTTAAGCTTATACTCGAAGGATTAATGAAGGTATTGTTTTATGAAGTAATATGTAATTTGGGGCCTTTTAGTTTTTAATACTTTGAACACTGCAACTCTTTTTTATTTTTGTATTCTTTGTTCTTTTTTAAATCTTTCTTATTTAATTCCAACGCGAGTGATTTTGGTGTGTAGTGTGTGTAGTGTGTACAGTGTGTTGCGTGTATCGTGCTTGCTGTGTACTTTGTTTGTAAGAAAACAGAGATTACATTGAATATTTACTGTAGTATAATACGATTAATATTTTCGTTACGATTTTTCTGTGAACAACATATTTAATGTTGAATCGATAATTTTTCTTAAAACACATCACGTAGGGTGCTTTACGTCTCTATTTGGTTGAAATACAAAAGGGTTACCGAAAAATCGACCTTAGCCTTGAAATTCAAGATCAAAAGGTAAAATTTTTCTGCTTGCGTCGTATTTTCCTGAGCACAGGGACCAACTTTGCAAAAACAACTATCAACCACAACTCGTCCATTCTCATGGAAAATGATGTTAAAGTTTCTTGTACAAGTCAGAACAAAGTAGGAGTGATTTTCTAGATCTTGAATCTAAACGAGAAATTATAGATGGTGTTTTGTATTGAAATGTGAAGAAAATTGAATCAATACATCAGAGAAAAACTTTGCTCGCTGCTGAAGATAATAAACGACGAAAAGCTTGATTTTAAGACACTAAAAAAGATATTTCTTTTGCTATGGAGATAAATCACTCATGCATAATGTATAATACAAATCATACCATAAGTTGTAATAGATCAACTGGTGAAATATAATGTAAGCATAACCTACTAAACAATTAAAACATGTCCAGTTTATTTCATATTTCATTAAGAAAATTAAAATATAGGAAAAAAATCAAGTTTAATATTAGTATTTTGTCGAAACAAATAATGTGAACATCTTCTTATGCAGCTGCTTTTGTACTTCAGACACAGTGACATAAACAGGTCTGGATAGATCTGGAAAAAAATGAATAGAGCGAGCAAGGAAATATACAGGGTGGTTGGTAACTGGTGGTACAAGTGGAAAGGGGGTGATTCTACGCGAAAAAAGAAGTCGAAAATATAGAATAAAAATTTTTCGTTTGAGGCTTTGTTTTCGAGAAAATTGACTTTGAATTTTCGCTTGGTACGCGTGCGGTACGTTATAACGGATCTCACTGTAGATCGTTATCTCGGTGGAAAAATTAAAAAAAAATTAAAAGAAAAAAATTTTATTCTATATTTTCGACTTCTTTTTTAGCGTAGAATCACTCCCTTTCCGCTTGTACCACCAGTTACCAACCACCCTGTATAAATCTGAGCAACTTCGCTAAAACAAAAGTCTAATTAGCTACACAAGTATGCTATGGCTTTTATTCATACCGATGAATTCTAGTACTATCAGCAGTTAATATTTATCTTATAATATTTATTTGTATAACTATTTAACATGTCTAAGGCACCTGGATTGGAAACATGTAAACAGTTATGTTACGTCGCCTAAAACATCTGCATTCCAGCCCTCGCGACCGGACAGCCAGCGGCCTGCGTAACGTCATTTCGACCCTCAATAAACCTAAGGACCCACCATAGACTTTCTCTTTCATTGTCTTGCATCAACATGTGTATTCAGTCAATTCGTTTGTCCTGAAGAATTTCTTAAGCATAAAAATATTTTCGAAGCACATCTGGCTTTTAGAGAGGTCCTTGGGTTTATTAGGCGCACTTAAAAAACATACGGAGAAAGCGGATACGCACCTATTAGGAAAAACCGAATAGCTAGCTAACAAACAAGCTGGTTTTTCCCATGTACACGAACCACAGTGGTAGGAGGTTTCCTACTCATCCCTTAAAATATCAGCGTAGGTTATAACCAATCGACATCGCAGATCGTTACCCTCACTTTTCTAACGAAAAGTGTGAACAACGAATCCGCCGGCAACGTTCCTCAGGCAAAGGGGCACACCCACACCGAGCTTTCTTCCGTATTAACATTAGAGCGACAAATCAGTTATAGCACAAAATCGTCACTGTAACTCACTTCTCCTAAAGCCTCGGGAAGGTCAACTACTGCTCCTGCGACATCAGGAGGGTCAAGTCCGGTTGTAGTACAAAATCGAACGCTTAACGTTTACGTCTAAGCGCAGCATCAAAAGTCGGTTCTCGGTATTATCGAACATTCACATACTCTAGTAAATATCCTATCGTGCTGCGTCCACTAACATACGAAATTCAATTATAAGAGCCCTGCTCTAGTGTGCATATCTATATTATCTTCGTGCGACAAGTTGTTATCTATTTGTAACTACTCGACAGTGTAATTTAAGTGTTGGAAATATATAATTTATAATTCTGTGAATCACAGTGTTATATAAACTGAATCACCCCTATTATCTTAACGGAATTCAGGGGATCGATCAATTCGTGGTGTCGATTATCATAATCATAACGGGAATTGACGACTCCCGTTGACGCCTCTCCTCGCGATTGCGTCTCCCCGCGATTGGTCGAAAATACAGTTATATTATATAGAATTACATGATACTGAAACTTCCAAAATATTTTGGGTTTAAAGGAATTACATGTTTGGTGCCTTGAATACGGAAAATTCATTTCAAGGAGTTTTACTCGGCTGTCTGTAGACATCTCTAAACAAGAAACTGTCTAACAGAAGTTTGGGAAATGTTTTTAGTCCTAACAGGTTGAGAAAAATAGTCATTGGCAGAATGTGCGTAGTGTTTTGCTGGCATGCAGCTGTGACAGCGACCATACTCAAATCCACGTCATTCCACACTACCGAACCGTTAGACTTTGACCTTGCCTTTGTACATGGCCCAACACCAAATTTTCCCCATTATGTAGGGCACTCAGTATCCTCTCCTTGCCCCTCAACTCCTATAAACTCACATATAAATACTGCGAGCATTCGACCACGAGACTAGTCTTGGGACAGTCTTGGCCGCGATTTGTACAACTATTTTAATACTTTGTAACTTCGTTACTTCATTGTAATATTGTATTTAATCATTTTTGTGAATAAAAGCATATAAAAATATAAAGGGACAGTCAAGTTAAGCTATTGTTCAGCTCTTCCTTTTTTATCATGAATTTTACGTGACACGGCCATTGTCTGTTTCGCCCTCGTTCTTACGAGGCAGGCGAAGGCGGATAAAGTACCAATGTCTCTGCCTGTGACATTTATAGCATGCCACGCATACGTATAATGCCCTTCTTTTCTTCCATGTTCTTTTATCACAACTCAACTTGGGGACGATTTCTTCTACGCTTTCGGTATTTGCGTGTCAAGAACTGTTTACATGACCGTGGTCCTAACTACACGTAATCGATATCAATAGTATCGTTCATTCGGGCGCATAGTTTCAATATATAAAGTTTATAACCTATATTTTGCATAACGTTTTAACCTATATTTGCAAGTACAGGATAAATTATTTCGTTCTAAACTCTTATGTTTTTGTCTTCCTCATTCACATCTAAACGTTGGTAATGAAAAAAGTTAATATGCATATGTATATCATTAACTTACACACATACGCAATTTATTATATGTCGTAGAAGTTTAGTAGTATTCCGTGTAGATACAACTTCTGACGATAATTTGCTCGAGGATTACAAAGGTCTATTCTAACTAGTTTGTAGCGGCACATGAGTCTTAGGACTGTTATTGTTTTGCCTCGGGGTATTGACACCGTCTTGACGTATGAAACGTAATGATAAACAAATTCCAGACAAAATAATATAGCCGCTACGTGCAACCGTCAACTAGAGTCGATTTTAAAGTTACTTCCCCGACCAGTATACATAAACGAACACGCTCTCTAGGACAGTTAATATCGAGCGAACGTAAGCATTACCTAATATACGTACATCGAGTGTCATTGAGTGGGCGACGATTAACTCTGTACTTGGAATAATTTTAAGTACATTTGACGATATCAAATATCAATTTGTCTCGTCATTATTTAAATCAACACGTTAAATCATCCACTCAAAAATGTTATGTAATGTATAGCAAAGTATATTAAATAAATATTTAAAATAAATTTAAATATATAAAAATATTTATTCTAAAGAATTTACAGTCCTATCAAATTTAACATTTTCGCATCCTTTCCATACTGTTATAAGATATTAATAAGCAAAAATAATAATATAATAATAATAAATAAGTTTTGTCCATAATTCGTATTATTTTCAAATGTCAGGTAAAAGATATGAACGTTTAAAATGAGTAATAAAAGAAGAGAAGAAAAGAAAGCAAAACGCTGAAATGGAATTAAATCGATTAGAAAGAGAAACATCTTGAGTTGCAAAACATTTAATCAAAGAAAATGTACGTAATGTTTCGAAAAACGCATTCGCTCAAAAACAAATAGATGTTCTAATGAGTGTTACAAAACAGAATCAAGTAGAGTGTAAAATGTGTACTGCCATACACTAAGCACCGTAAGTCCAAGAGCCTATCAGATTTTGAGGAAAAATCGGTATTCATTTCCAGCTTTATCTACGCTTAGAAAATGGGCAATTTAGGTGGAATTTGGCCAAAGTATTCGACGTTTAATTTCCGAGAGGAAATGTTTCGACGAAGCGTACATTTGTCAGAAGATGGAAATGGATGAAAACAACGAACAAGTCGTCGGGTCTCACAAAACTGTAAAACTTGGTATTGTCAAAGGTCTATTAGACGATTGAAGGCAAATTATTTTCTATCATTGCAACAAATTTCTCGCCAGAGGTATGGTAAATTACCAACTATTAGACCAACTAACAGTAAAGTTTTAAATAAATTGAGTGTTGAGACAGAGAGATCTCAAAATTCTTATTTCGTACATCCATCTGGTAGCGACATATAATTTTTGTTTTTAATGATGCGTCTCATTTGTTAAAACCTAGAAAAAACTCCGTACATGGGAAAATAATTTCCTAGGTCGTGCTTTTTTCTAAATTTTTTTTTTTTTTTTTATTTTGTTTATTGAAATTACGATCAATTCTTACATTGAGAATTTTCAGTAATTTTTCTGGCGTGGCGCAGTGACATGGCTGATTATTTATAATAAGTTAATACTTATTATAGATACGTGTAATTTGTAAGTAAGTATTATAAATAAGTAATATTACTTAATTTAAATAACTAAATGAATCTAGCGTTTAGGTCTAGCGGGTAATGTCTCTTCAGTCTGCGGGTCTGGTTCGATGTATCAAGTAGTCCAGTGATTAGGGGATTTCTGTGTTTGTTGACTCTTTTGCTATATCTATCACTGTGTTTTGCTATTTCCTCTTTGACTGTGGGTATCTTGAGGTCTCGATGGATTGTTTCGTTGGTTACATACCACGGTGCATCTAATAATGATCTTAGCGTTTTCGATTGGAAGCGTTGAAGTATTTCAATGTTGGAGTTGCTTGCTGTTCCCCATAGTTGGATTCCGTAGGTCCAGACAGGTTTTATTACGGTCTTGTAGAGGGTAATTTTGTTCTGTAGGTTTAGTTTGGAGCGTCGGCCTGTGAGCCAGTAGAATTTTTTTAATTTTTCCTTTAATTGCTTCGTTTTGTCTGAAATGTGGTTTTTCCAAGTAAGTCTCCTGTCCAGGGTCATGCCCAGGTATTTGACTGAGTCCTTGCTTGGAATTATTGTGTTGTTGATGGTGACCTGGGGGCAGGTTTGTTTACGGAGCGTGAAGGTTACATGTGAGGATTTTTTTTCATTAATTTTGAAGCCCCATTTATGAAACCACTTTTCCATAGTGTCGAGACATCGTTGGAGATTGGATGAGGCAATTACCGGGTCAGCGTGGGAGGCTAATAGCGCTGTGTCGTCTGCAAATGTTGCTACTGTTATCTCAGTTGATATCGGTAAGTCGGCAGTGTAGATGGAGAATAGCAGAGGTCCGAGGACACTACCTTGGGGTATGCCAGATTCTATTGGGAATGTTGCGGAAGTGGCGTCTAGGCATTTAACCATAAATTGCCTGTTGTTTAGGTAGGACTTTAGGATGGAATAGTAGGGGTGTGCTAGTATTTTTTTGAGTTTGTAAAGTAGTCCTTCGTGCCATACTTTGTCGAATGCCTGCTGTATGTCTAGGAATACCGCTGAGCAATATTTTTTCTTTTCAAGGGTTTGGCTGATCATGTGGGTTATGCGATGGATTTGCTCTACTGTTGAATGTTGTTTCCGAAAGCCGAATTGATGATCTGGGAGTGTTTTCAAATCCTCTAGGAGTGGAAGGAGTCGATTCGTTAGTATCTTCTCGAACAGTTTAGACAGGGTAGGTAGGAGACTGATTGGGCGATAGGAGCTTGTTTCATGTATCGGTTTACCGGGTTTAGGGATGAGGGTAATCAGTGAGGTTTTCCAGGCCTTGGGAAAGTATTCAAGGCGAAGAATAGCGTTGAAGATTGATGTGATAAGTGCTATCCCTTTTTTGGGGAGTTCCTTGATTGCTTTGTTGCCTATTAGGTCGTGCCCTGCTGCCTTCTTAGGGTTTAGGCTATTGATTGAGTCTATGATCTCTGCAGAAGTGAAGGGTTCAATTGGAGGAGACATTTGGAAAGGGGAGTGCAGGTAATCAGTGATGTCCGCGGCAGCTTTGGAGGGGTGGGGTTTAAATACTTTTGACAAGTGTTTGGCAAACAGGTTGGCTTTTTCTATAGGGCTACGCGCCCATCCACCTTGTGGGCGGCGGAGCGGAGGGATTATTTGCGGGGGGCGCGTGAGTTTCCTGGAAGCCTTCCATAGGGAGTAGTTGGTGTCAGCTGTGGGGGACAAGTTGGCGAGATATCTATGAAAACAGTCATTTTTATAATTTTTTATAATTTTGGTCAGTTTTCTAGTTGCGTTGTTTAATTTGCGTTTGTCGTCCGGTGTTCTATGGGTCTGCCAAACTCTTCTTAGTCTACGTTTTTCTGCTATTTTTTTTAATATGTAGTTGGGATATTCGTGTTTACAGATAGACGTCTCAGTCGGTGTGGAGGAGCGGATAGCGTTTATTATGCTCATGTTTAAGTATTCCGTGGCTGCTTCGATTTCTTCGTTGGTTTTTAGTGAAGTTAGAGCTGAAGTTGAGTGGTCAAAGACTTCTCTAAAGAGCTGCCAGTTGGTGAGTTGGCTATGAATAAAGCCATTAAGTGAATTTTCGATAATTGTTGAGCTAATTATTGCTATAACAGGGGAATGGTCTGAAGAGAATTCTGCCGAGGAGTTGATTTGGATATATCTTGGCGAGATTTTTTAGTTATAAGAAAGTCAAGGTATTTTGTTAGTATCAGTGGGCCAGTAAGTGGATTCATATGTGGTGAGGTAGCTGAGACTGTTGGTGTTTATGCTATTCAAGAGATTTTTGCCTCTTACTGTGAGAAGTCTGCTGCCCCATTGGGTGTGTTTGGCGTTGTAGTCTCCTCCAGCTATGAATCTACTGCCCAGGGTGTCAAGGAAGTTGTCAAAGTCTTCTTTGGTGATGGAGTGTCTGGGAGGGCAATATACTGCTGAAATGGTGACTGTGCCATGGCAGTCTTCTATTGCTACGTTTGTTGCTTGGAGGTAGTCTTTCTGGAATGATGGAAGTTCGTAGTGCTTGATGTTGGATTTGATTATGATTCCGGTACCGCCGTGGGCCTTTCCGCTGGGATGTTGGGTATGGTAGAATTTGTAACCGTTTATTTTTAGGTAGTTTTTGTCGGTGAAGTGGGTTTCCGATACGAGCATTACGTCGATTTGCTGCTGTTTGAGGAAGATTTCTAGTTCAAGTTTGTGTTGAGCTAGACCGTTGGCATTCCAAAGAGCTAAGCGTCTTGGTTTTATTTTGTGTCGGGGCGCATTAATTTATCCATGATAAGTGTTAAAAGTGATAGCAAATTGTTTATTTGCTCTGTTTGCTTTTCTATTAACTTTTCGAGTCTAGAGACGTTGTCTGAGTTTGGTGCATTGGGGACACTTTGTTGAGAGTGGTCGTTGTGGGTATTCGGATTATTTCGGGTTCCCTGTACTTCTTGGGCGTAGGAGGTTGAAGTAGTTGAGAGTTTAGGAGAACTGGGTATTTGATTGGTGAGGGGAATTGGTGTAGTTGTGGGTTTAGGGGGACTGGGTGTTAGGTTGGTTGTTTCTTTTGCCCTGAGTTTAGGGTACTTATTTGAGTACAGGGTTTTGTAGGCTGAGCAGCCTTTGTAATTAGCAGGATGGTCCCCTTGACAGTGGATGCACTTCGCTGGGGATTCCGGTGATTTAGTGCACTGGTCGGTGGGGTGTGTACCTGCACATTTAACGCAGCGGAAAGTATGGTTGCAGTATTTCTGCGTGTGGCCGTATCTTTGGCACCTCTTGCATTGCACTATCTCTTTTTTAACAAGCGGTGGTTCGAATTTTACTATTGAGTTCATCAGTCGACTGATGTTGTATATTTCCTTGTTGTTGGGCTTTTGTTTAATGTCTATAAAAAATAAGGATAGCGGGTCTTTAGAGATTCTATGCCTTATGTTACTGACGTTGATGACTTCGTGGCCGAGTTTCAGGAGTTCGGATTTGAGTTCGTCTATGTCTGCTGAGTGGTGGATGTTGCGTAGAACCACTCGGAAGGGTCTTTCTTGTTTGAGCTGGTAAGTGTGGAAGTTGGCGTTCAAGGTCTTGAGAAGTTTGATGAGTCTTCTGTACGCATCAGGGTTTGTCGGCAGGATTTTTGTATGTCGATGACATCATCAACGAATATTGGTGGGGGAGGGGAGTTTCTTTGGGTGTGTTGATTTGATGGTGGGTCAGCGATATCCATGGAGTCGTTTGCGGATTCCAATACGGCAAATCTGTTGTAGGTGTACACTTTACTTGTTGACTGTTCGTTGGCGTTTGCGTTTGTTTTTGGTACTTCTATTTTGCGCTTCTTGGAATTTTTGGCGTCATTGGTACGAGGAGACCTGATGCACTTTTGCCACGGAGGAGGTAACGTGGGGCAATTATGAATTTGCTCAGGAGAGCCTGGTCGTGATTCCTGGGCCATCATCGAGCTAGTTGATTCAAAATTGAATAACTAGTCGTGAGGCTATGAGGCTAGTGTTTGGATAGAGGTTAGGAGCGTAGGATTTTTTTTTTTTTTTTTTTTTCTCTCTAAAGGATAGGAAACGCTTGGCTGTGTTCACTTTCGACGGATGGGCAACACGTGTTTTTTTACGAACTTTACGGAGCACTAGACACAGGTCTGCACGCTTCGGCGCTCAACAGCGAACTGATTTTTTTTCTAAATGGAGAACATATTGCAAAGGACTGTATTGATTTGAACATTATTTTCAAAATTACTTAATAGCACTTAGATGTCTGCGACTCAAATTAGGCAAATAGTACCTATTGTTGCTAATCCTTTTTAGAAGATAACTGTCGGAGATGCGGCAAACAAGGTTTTTTGATTCAAGACAATAACCGTTGTTTGGTTCCATTCCAAAAAAGAATTATTTTAAACAACATTTCTCTTCGGAAATTGCTACCGCATCCGTAGAACAGCTTAATTCAACTACTTTGAAAACGTGTTTAATTCTAACAAATCTATTGACACAGGATTGCTCAGAGAATATTTTTTTGATATTTATGAAGTATGGGAGTGACGAGTGATCAGCCATCGGCTTTAAATTTTCGCCATAGATTAATATGGTACATGTCAGGGAAACATTCCGGTGATTCCGGTTATTGTTTAAAAGGGCAAACACTGAAAAAGATGATGATTTGATCTTAACTGATGTAAGCGATAGATCTAATATAACAATGAGCTACACTTTGGAATTTGACAGAGAAAGTCTTTAACTAGACGTTGACGAAGACGAAGACGAAGAAGATACAGTGAATCAAGAGATAAACAGTAAGAATAGATATAATAGAAACAAGGAAAAGTTTTATGTGAGAAGATTCAAATTCATTCTGCACCATAACAATATATTTGTCGGAGATGAAAGGACACCGGAGCCTTCCCTTTGGAACTTTGGGAAAACCCCTTAATACTGTAATCTAGATTCTACCATAGCCGTTATTAAGCAATTGTCGTCATTCAATTCGATTGTATTTATTCGATACTTACGATAATGAGCTTGGGCTCGAGGCGACAACCAGTCGCCGAACGTAGCCGCGGTTAAGGGATGAACGTTTTGTCTAACAAAGGTATGGAGTAATAGTATAGCTCTCCTGAAAAAGAAATAGTTGTAGCGGCACTCGACAGTAAACATTCCAACGGTTTCTGTCTCGTGGCTCGCCACACACAGACCCTATTCTTCAGGCAAGATGATTACCAGATATCGATGCATCTCCACAGTACATGTTCAGCTAGCCTGAGGGCCCGTTATAAATCTTAAGATTTAGTTAACTAAAGTCCTTCAAACAGACAAACAGTCATTGTCCCAACTACGGGAAGATAGGGGAAACCTATTTTTTCACGAACACCTTTCTCTCAAGGGCGGCTAGCATCCTTTTCTAACCACCAACATGGAAATTGACCAGTTAACAGTAACGTCAATTTCCCTCACTTTCCGAACGAAGACTTTTCTCCACGAATCGGATGATCTCGTGCCCTTAGACACACCCATCATAGTTTTCCTCTACAGCGTCACTGTGACGGAAAGATATTCTCTCTCTCTCTCGTGAGGTCTCATTAGTGAATACTCTACATTTTAACAAAGAGTTAGTTTAGTAATACTTGTACCGTAGACAAGTAAATCGAGTCCGATTTACACTTTGGAAGAAAGTACATTTGTTATCCCGTTGACCGCTGATTCGTTATCGAACCTAAGACCATTATCATTAGTGTCTAATCACGGCGGTTACTTGTCAATTTTGTAATGTCCACATTTGTACTAATAATCATATTTGTACTAGTAAATATCTTCTCCATTACATAACAACAATGTTCAATCCAAATGAAGATTCGTTACAACGCCCCTAACCCTAATCATAATATGAACCCGGCATATATATGTCGGGTTATGGTTAGAATTTTGGGCGCGTAACAACTCTTCACGTGAATTAGCCATTGTTTTACAAAGCCGAGATTATATTTACACGTATATACAAGACTACTACAAAGCTTAACAAATAATAAGTCTAATGAATAATAAGTTTGACGAATAATAAAGTTAGTGAATAATAAACTGTACGAATAATAAGTTTAACAGATAATAAGTCTAACGAATAATAAGTTTAACGAATAGTAAGTTTAATGAATAGTATGATTTACGAATAATAAGTTTAATGAACGCTATTGTAATATCATGAAGTAAATTAAATTAGAGATCGGCTGAAATTAGAAGACACCGTGTACGTCGTCTTTCTGTGGCTTGTTTACATCCAAGAGCGCCCAGCAACGGTGACGCGAGAAAAGATGAGCAGCGTCAAAACAGTTTGGTAGTCAAGGAAGGCATTTTGCGAGGTCAGAGTTGATCGAGACGTCAAAACATAGAGTTGTTAGAATTGAGTTGATCGAGACGTCGAAACATAGAGTTGTTAGAATTGAGTTGATCGAGACGTCGAGACGTAAGTGTTGTCGAATATTAGAGTTGCTAGTGAGAGTGAAAGAGAGTTACCAAATAGTTGTTAAGTTATTTGTGTTAATACAAGCGTTGCGTTTAGTTCTTCCTGTTAATCAAACATCGTTCTTCTGTCTAACTATCTGTATTTTCAATCCTCTATTAATAAATTATAATTAATCGGACAAAACTACACCTTCAATATATTCCGATATTACACTATTAACAATGTTTTTGGGTTCAAACAAATCCACGGTCAACGGGATAACTCTTTACTAAGCGTAAACTAATCTTAGGCGCAAAATACGATTGCTGAAAATGCTCGATGTGTCACTCTCCAAGGCAATCGCACGGATGCCAGCCTCGTGGAAATTTTTCTCGCTGTACGATTGTATTTGTTTTCTATACTCGTTTGACATACTGATATAAAAAGTTATAAATCACAGTTTATTCCAACAACTTTGTAAAGAAGATAGTTACGCTGGTGTGTATGTATTAATTAAGTGTGTTAAAGAAATTGAGAGTATTCGGAAATACAAATAATTGACTTTATTTTACACACAGCAGCTTACATCTATATTACACTCTGAAGACCGTCTTGCACGCACGCTTGTTGCCAACCGACTATCCTAGAAGCTTCTAACGACTAACACCAGTCTTTTGTCTCAATTAAAACCTGGACGTCCTCTAACGCTTACACACACACTCCCATGTACAGTATAAATGTATCATTTCCACAACAAAGTAGGTGACTGATCTAAGGGTGGAAATCGGGTGAAACCGGCTTCGTTGTTAATTGGTTATTTGCTATGTTGGTGGGTGATGAAGGATGCTAACCGCCCTCGAGATAAAGTTGCTAGTGGGAGGCCTCATCCGTGAGAAAAACCAACTTTCCCGTGTCAACCCGTAGTTTCTTTTTTTTATTTATTTATTTAAATTTTTACAATTTGTCCAGTAGGACATTTGGTAAAATGTTATAGCGGTATGGTAATATATCATGTGGGTGGTTACCCCCAGCGGGGTACCATCATCGTGTTTGTTAGGTTGTGTCCTTTCTGAGGTCTGTTGTGTGCTTTCTTTTTAACCTTCTTTCTATGCTTGATGTGTTGACCGTTTCCGTTGCCAGCCAGTTCGGGTGCGTTGCTATTCTTTCTCTGTATCTTCTTGCACATCTGCTAATCTCCTCCTTGACCGTTGGTATTCCCAGATCTTTCCGAATATCCTCGTTTCTAACGTACCATGGTGTGTTTACTACTGTTCTAAGAATTTTAGCTTGCATTGCCTCTATTTTGGTTATATGGCTCATTGGTGCTGTCTCCATAGTGGTATTCCGTACGTCCATATTGGTTTTATGATCGTTTTGCATATTTTTAATTTATTTTTTATGCTTAATTTGGATTTTCGACTTGTTAGCCAATGCATTTGTCTCCTTGTTGTCTATATTCTGTCTATTATTGATTTAATATGCTGTTTCCACGTGAATCGTGTATCTAAGTGGAGTCCTAGGTATTTGACTTGCCTTGTTTGGATTATGTGCGTGCCGTTTAGTATAATGTTTGGTAGTATCTGTTTTCGCAGTGTGAATGTAATATGGTTGCATTTATCGGGGTTTGCTTTGATTTGTTTAACTTGAAGCCACTTTTCTATTTTTGTGATATGTTCTTGTGGTAATGCGACTGCTGTTACAGGGTTAGTGTGTCTGACTAGTACCGCTGTGTCGTCCGCGAATGTCAGTATTTTGCTATTGGTAGTTGTTGGTATGTTAGCCGTGTATAGCGTGTATAAAATTGGTCCTAAGACGCTTCCTTGCGGAACCCCTGCCTTGATGTCTTTGACTTCAGAGTATGTGTCCTTGATTTTTATTACGACGGTTCTATTGCTTAAGTATGATTTAATTAAATGGTATATTTGCTCCGGGAATTGTTTCCTGATTGTTTGTAGGAAACTTTCGTGGTTTATTGTGTCAAATGCTTTCTCTATATCCATAAAGAGGGCTGTACAGTATTGTTTGTTTTCTAGTGTTAGTATTATTTCATTGACCAGTCTGTGCATTTGCTCTATAGTGAAATGTTTCTTTCTGAATCCGAATTGGTGATCCGGTATTAATTTTTCCTTCTCTATTATTGGTTTTATGCGGTCGTAAATTACTTTCTCTAGTATTTTAGAGAACACAGGAAGTAATGAAATTGGTCTGTATGATGTAGTTTGATGTGGGTCTTTGCCTGGTTTAGGTAACATTATGATCTGTGCCAGTTTCCAAATTTTAGGAAAGTATTGAATTCTTAGTATTGCGTTAAATATTATTGGGATTTGTCTTATCGCTTTTGGCGGAAGGTTTTTCAAGATTTTGCCATTGATTAGGTCGATTCCTGGTGCTTTATTATTTTTTGCTTTCTCGATTATGTTTCTAATTTCTTGCGCTGTTGTTTTAGGTATGGTGTAGTATTTGTCAGTTGATGTACTAGTGGTTAGCGCATCCTCGTCGGCATGACTATTGTGGTTATTGTTGTTGATATTATGTGATGTAAATTTGTTGCATAGGTGGTTGGAAAATTCTTCAACTTGCTCTTCGTTGCTTCTTGCCCATGTGCTATCTGCTCTTCGGATTGCTGGGACCAGTTTTATTGTCTTATTTATTTTTTTGTGGCTTTCCATAAGGAGTAGTTGTAGTTCTCGTGTGCAGATAGTGACTCAAGGACTTTGTGAGCTCCTTGTTGTTGTGTTCTTTTATTTTGTTTTTTACTTCCTTTGCGAGTTTGTTTAGGTGTGTTTTGTTTTCTTTAATTCTATGTTTTTGCCATTTTGCTTTCTCTTTTCTTTTTTCATCGATGTGTTCAGGTGTTTTCAATGGGATGTTGCAGTTGATTTTGCTCTCTATTGTTTCTGTAAATGTTTGCCATTTGATGGTTTTATTTCATAGCGTCTTTGAATTGTTGTAAAGTATTGGTTTGTTTCTGTATGTAATTATTATGGGTGTATGGTCGGAGGTAAGCTTGAGACTGGGTGCTATGTTTAGTTTATTTGCGTTTAGTCCCTTTGTAACTACAAAATCAAGTAGGTCTGGTATTTTGCTCAGGTCTGTCGGCCAGTATGTCTGTCTTCCCGTGGATAGTATATTGAGGTTATTGTTTCTAATGTAGTTTTCCAATGTTCTACCTCGTGGTATAGTGATTCTTGATCCCCATAGTGTGTGCTTTGAGTTGTAGTCTCCAGTTGCGATATACTTATCACCTAAGTGTTTAAAGTACTCTTCCCACTTTTGCGGTGTAATTTTGTGTCGCGGCGGTACATATACTGCTGACAACTGTAAATGGTTGCTGCTAGTTTGTACAGTAACGGTGGTTGCTTGTATATGTTCCTTACTAACTTGGCTGTGTAAGTGATGTTTAATATCGTTTTTTATTACTACTGCGGTCCCTCCGTGTGCTTTTCCTGAGGGAAGCTTGGTATCATATATGGTGTAATATGCATGTCCATTTTTATTTCTTATTTTTTGCTCAGCATGTTTGTAAGTAGATGTAGCATGACTGTGATTTGTTCCGTTTACCGTCTGAGGACTGCGTTTTGTTCGCTTATCATTTTTGTAAGTACTTCGGTGTTTTTGATGGATTGTTTTAGTAGTTCTTTGATTCCTGTAGCGTCTTCGGTGTTGTTGCTTTGACTCTGATTGTTTATGGGCGTTGCTTGTCTAATGTTTTGGGTTGCTTGCGCGTAGCTTCGGTTTCCTTGGGGTTCTGTGTTTCTGCTTATATCTTTTATTTCCTTTTGTGCTTTCGCCGTTGCTTCGTTGTCTGTTGTACTTTTCTGTAGTTGGTAGTTGTCGACTGTTCTATTGCGAAGTGGTGGAAACAGTTTACGTTGTAGTTGTTTCCTAGTTTCACATCCTTTATAGCTGGCTGGGTGGTTTCCACTAGAGTTGTAACATTTAACTTCGTTTATTTTCCCTATGTAGGGACAGTGTGTAGTTAGATGGTTTTTTAGCACATTTAACACATCCCGGGCTTCTGTTACAATAACTTTTTGTGTGACCGTATTGTTGGCACCGCATGCATTGTGGTATATCTTTTTGTGGCGTGGTGGTTCCACTGTTACTATCGTATTTAGGATTAGTTTGATTTCATAAATTTCCTTGTTTTTGGTTCTGGGTTCTAGTTCTATTAAGAATAATGATAATGGTTGCTTCGTATCGTATCTTGTCATATTGTTTATTGTTCTTGTTTGATGACCAATTTTTGCCAATTCGTCACTTAATTTATTTGTGTTAATTTTTGGATGTAATCCTCTTATAACTATTTTGTAGCTCCTTTCCGTTTTGAGTTGGTACGTGTGATATATACCATTTTTTTCCTTTAATTATTTTATCACTTTCCTATAATTTTCTGGGGTGTTTGTTTGAATTTTTACCTGTTCTAATTTTGTTTGTTTTATTGTGTAATTATCCTTCCCAACTATATTGTTTAGTCGATGAATAAGCGGGTCTATTATTTGCGCCTCAACAAATATTGGTGGTGGTTTTGTAATGTGTGTTGGTTGAGTTGTGGTTTTGCTTGTTGGGTCATCGTCTATTTCTTCCGTTAGTGAGCTGAAGGAGTTTCTTAATGGTAATTCCTGCAGCCATCGCTGCTTTTCTGTATCTAGATTTCCTGCGGCACTTGTGCCTGGAATTATTTTACGTCTTTTTGCTAGTCTTTGCTAGCTTCCAGTTTTCGTCCCGGTAACATCTTTCGTTATCGTGGCTGCACTCCTCCTGTCTCCGTTGCTCTTCTATTTTATCTGTAGCCATATCGTTTTGATTGTTGTTATTTTGCTGCTGTTGCTTTAAGCCTGATAAATCTACCGACCCGTTTGTTACGTCATGCGGCTTACCATAGGCCATATTCTTAACTGTCGATCGTGGCACTGCAATGTCGCAGACGGATCGGCGCGTCTGCCCGGCACACAAACATTGTAGTAGCAAGCGTATGGTTCATTAAGCAGGGCGACTTCCAGAAACGTCGACTCGTAGCCGTTATTTTACCTCGCGTAAAAGAATGTGGCGTGATCCGAACGTAGTGGGGGGTCGTCTTCCAGAAAAGACGAAAAAGATCGAAGGGCGATCATAACTTTTCGAGGACTCGAACCGTCAACACATCTCATACGTCGCGCATCGCTTAGCTCAAAACGCAGTTTACAGTCTGTTCCAATTATATCTTTCTAGTCGATAAATTGTTGAAATAAACATTAATTTAGTTGTGCTAAATTTGTGCAATTTCATTGAACCACCCTTATTATCATACTAGAAATAAGGGGATCGATCAGTTCGTGGCGTCGATTATTTAATCGTAACGAGATATTACAACTCTCGTTGACGCGCTATCTCGCGATCGCGTCTCTCCGCAAACGGTCGAAACACCGTTTATATAATACTTTTCTCCTTTGGTTGCAATCTTGATTATTGGAATCTGCTGCTGCATTGTTTGACTTCCCCTCGCTATCACTATTCGTAATACTTCTCTGAATCACTTCACTGGAGCGCACGATTGCTTACTCACGTCTGTTTTGTTCGAGCCCGAGTGAACTGGTAAAGGTGTGTTATATTTTTATGCCGACTTGGGAAAAGAGAAAAGATGTATCAATTCGATACAATCGACGTAGTTTTCCTTTTTTAAATGTATGTTTGCCGATTGCTTCGAAACCGCTTGGACCGCTTAGACAATTTTCTTTCATTTGTTTTTTCTAAAAATTTTTTTGCAAAACATCAATTTTCATGTATGTATATCAGTTACAAAGGGTTGCATTGAGCTATCGGAATGAAATCTTTTGTGTCTTCTACAGATACGATCGTTATTGCAAAATTCATTATTAGCTACTGCTATTGCAAAGAATTTGTTTGCCAATTTCATTTATACGTGTTATTGGACTGATATCGAGGTGACATCAAAGCAGCAATCAGACCGAGAGCTTTGAAATTGTGTTTGTCAATATAAGCATCAGCTCGTGTTTCTGTCGTAGGAAACATTGCTCTGTCAGCTGTTTTTCGGGCATACATCTACTTCCATTGCGAGATAAAAAGTCGGATAGTGATCAGCCGTATCATTTTGGGCATTTGTGTTTCCTTACTGACAGTAGACGGGTTCTTTTTTTTATTTGCAAGTACTTTACAAATTATTCTCGCATTGAGAATTTTGAGTCAGTTTCTGGCGTGGTGCAGTGTCATGGCTAATTATTTATAACAAGTTTATTTCTAGCTGAATCTAGTGGTTAGGTCTAACGGATAATGTTTTCTTAGCCTGCGGATCTGGTCCGATGTATTAAGTAATTTAGTAATTAGGGGGTTTCGATGTTTGTTAACTCTTTTGATATATCTATTACTAAATTTTGTTATTTCTTCTTTGACTGTGAGTATCTTGAGGTTGCGATGTATTGCTTCGTTGGTAACATACCAGGGTGCATCTACTAGGGATCTTAGAGTTTTCGATTGGAAGCGTTGAAGTATTTCAATGTTGGAATTACTTGCTGTTCCCTATAGTTGGATTCCGTAGGTCCAGACAAGTTTTGTTATGGTCTTATAGAGCGTAATTTTGCTCTGCGTGCTTAAGTTGGAACGTCAGCCAATGAACCAGTAGAATTTTTTAAGTGTAGCCTTGAGTTGCTTCGATTTGTCTATGATGTGCTGTTTCCATGTCAATCTCCTGTCCAAAATCATGCCCAGATATCTGACTGAATACTTGCTAGGAATTATTATACTGTTAATGGTCACCCGAGGGCAGATTTTTTTCGCAGCGTGAAGGTTACATGTGTGGATTTACTTTCGTTAAGTTTGAAGCCCCATTTGTGAAACCACTTTTTCATAGAGTCGAGATCTCGCTGGAGAGCGGAAGATGCAATTATCGTATCTGCGTGGGATGCTAATAGCGCTGTGTCATCAGCAAATGTTGCTATGGTTATCTGTTTTATAGTTGGTAAATCGGCAGTGTAGATGAAGAACAGCAGGGGTCCGAGGACACTACCTTGGGGTATGCCAGCTTCTATTGGAAATATTGTGGTTGTGGCGTCTAAGTATTTAACCATGAATTGTCTATTGGTTAGGTAGAACTTTAGAATGGAGTAGTAGGTGTGTCGTACGATTTTCTTTAGTTTGAATAGAAGCCCTTTTGTTGGAATACAACGATATCAATCGCATACAGATGAAGTGATTGATCGAGCGGATTCTTCCCTTCGTTGCCCAGCGATATCCCCACTAGCGTGCGTTCGTTAGATGTACCGCGGCGGCTGACGCGTGCATGCTCTTCCGAGAATTCGACGGAAGAAGCGTAAGGATATGGATGGGACATTGGGCACGTCGGTGTTGCGCTTTGACGGCGTAGCGCTTTGTATCGCGAAGCCGCTGGAAGGTTCCGTGACACACAGACATCTACACAGGTCACACTCATTACTGCATAGAGTGTGGGGTTCAAAATCTCTTCAGGGGCCATGGGTCACTAAGTCAGTCAGTCTGAAAATAACTTTTTTTTATTAACGTGGAGGAAATCCGCACAGGCCGCTTCTGGGGAAAAAGCGGCGTGGTAGTGCCGGACTCCAACCCACTAAAACCTCCACGATGACCATCCCGGTTGCGATTGAGAGGGCCCCGGGAACCGGTGTAAGCGATGCACAGCCCCCCCTCGCGCTCAATACCTCTCCTAATGGAGCGGTGTGCGGCCACGTCACACCGCGCCTCGTCGCCGGAGCCGTCGTGCCAGGCAGTCCGGTTCCCCTACCTGGCTGCAGTCTGAAAATAACTTTTTTTTATATTTACGTGGAGGAAATCCGCACGGACGCCAGGCCGCTGCTTCGTGGGAAAGCGGCGTGGCAGTGTCGGACTCCAACCGACTAAAACCTCCACGATAACCGTCCCGGCTGCGATCGAGAGAGGCCCGGGAACCGCTGTGAGCGTCGCAACCGGGGCCTCCCCCGCGCGCCTAATACCACCGCTGATGGGGCGGTGTGTGACCATTGTCACACCGCGCCTCGTCGCCGGAGCCGCCGTGCCAGGCAGCCCGGTTCCCCTACCGGACTGCTTGGCGGCCCCGAGGCGCTGAGCCGCCAGCACCCAAGCCCGAACCCCACAGGGCGGGGGGGGGGGGGGGCAGCGCGCTTCGCCAACGCCACACGGAGTTCCCAGGCGATCACCCATCCAAGTACTATCCGTGCCCGGCGCTGCTTAACTTTCGTGATCTGACGGGAACGAGTGCACTCAGCGCGGCCAGGGCGTTGGCAAGTCTGAAAATAACTAGCCAACTGTCAACATTCCACAACGCTCACTTATATTTCCTGTAATTTTTATTTAATAAATATCACATAATATTATTTCAACATAAACATTGTGTCTTCCACAGATTATTAATCTTAATTTCGAGATTAAATTCTAACACCTTTGTTACGTCGCGTGATTGGAACCGTGCGACGTCCCTCGGTATTGGGTCGCTAAGGGTCCGCTGACCGTTATGTACACCCTCAACAAATCTAAGGCCCCACTATAAACTGAATCTTATTAGCTTGCAGAAACCGTTAATTCTGCAAGTATTTTCGGTTTATAGCTGGTATTTAAGAGGTCCATAGGTTTATTGTGCGCTCTTAGAAATTAAGGAACAGCTGGTAATTATATAATGGGAAAAACCGGACATTTACCTTATGGAAATGTCTGGATTTCCCCATGAACAAGGTCACCCATAAGCCACGTTGGTAGGATGCTCACTCCTCCTATCTTCACTCATCAACGTTGGTCATAGCCAATGGGAATCATACTTTTCATAACGAAGAGTGTAAACAACGAATCAGCTTCCTTCGTTCAATAATTACATATATACCGAGCTTTCCTCCGTAAGTATATAAGAGCGGACAGTTCGAATACCCATTCAGATTCAAGACAGTACGATTCAAGACATATCCAGTTCAGTTCGAGTTCAGTTCAGCTCGAATACGCTCAACCCTCTAGGCTTCTTCGAAGACCACCTAACTACCCGTACTCAATCTCGGCCTTCAGATCAGTCTACGAATCTACCCGGATTCTCTAATATCAGAGCAATCCATTTCTTCGTCACCTATATCTTAAACAGCGGAGTTACTAACTTGTGTTGTTGTACAAAGTTGTTGGAAATACATATATTATAACACTGTTAATCGCAGCGTTATACTACAACAACCACCCCTATTATCTTAACGGAAATCAGGGGATCTATCTATTCGCGGTGTCGATTCTTAGAGTCGTAACGGGAATTTACGACTCCCGTTAACGCGCTCCCTCGCGATTGCGTCTCCCCACGATCGGTCGAATTTGCACCCTTCATGCCATACTTTGTCGAATGCCTGTTGAATGTCTTGGAATACCGCTGAGCAATATTTTTTCTTTTCTAAGTTTTGGCTGATATTGTTTGTTATGCGATGGATTTGCTCTATTGTAGAATGTTGCTTCCGAAAACCGAATTGATGATCCGGCGGTGTTTTCAAATCCTCTAAGAGGGGAAGGAGTCGATTCATTAGCATCTTCTCGAATAGTTAGGGATGAGAGTAATCAGTGAGATTTTTCAGGCCTTAGGAAAGTATTCAAGGCGAAGAATAGCGTTAAAAATCGATGTGATGAGTGCAATCCCTTTTATGGGAAGTTCCTTGATTGCTTTGTTGCCTATTAGGTCGTGCCCTGCTGCTTTCTTGGGATTTAGGCTATTGATTGATTCTATAATCTCTGCAGAAGTGAAGGGTTTAATAGGAGGAGACATTTGGAAGGGAGAGTGCAGGTATTCAGTGATGTCCGCGGCAGCTTTGGAGGGATGGTGTTTAAATACTTTAGACAAGTGTTTAGCAAACAGGTTGGCTTTTTCTATAGGGCTACGCGCCCATCCACTTTGCGGACAGCGGATTGGAGGGATTGTTTGAGGGACGCGTGAGTTTCTTGGAAGCATTCCATAGTGAGTAGTCGAAGTCAGCCGTGGAAGTCAGATTGGAGAGATATTTTTGGAAACAATCATTTTTATAGTTTTTAATGATTTTGGTTAAATTCCTAGTTGCGTTATTTAGTTTGCGTTTGTCATCAGGTGTTCTATGGGTCTGCCATACTCTTCTAAGTCTACTATTTTTTGCGATTTTTTTAATATGCAATAGGGTATTCATGTTTGTTGATAGAAATCTTAATAGATGTGGAGGAGCGGATAGCGTTTATTATGCAGGTGTTTAAGTAATCCGTGGCTGTTTCGATATTTTCATTTGTTTTTAGGGTAATTTAGACTGACGTTGAATGACTAAAGACTTCTCTAAAGAGCTGCCAGTTGGTGAGTTGGCTATGAATAAAGCCATTAAGTGAATTTTCGATAATTGTTGAGCTAATTATTGCTATAACAGGGGAATGGTCTGAAGAGAATTCTGCCGAGGAGTTGATTTGGATATATCTTGGCGAGATTTTTTAGTTATAAGAAAGTCAAGGTATTTTGTTAGTATCAGTGGGCCAGTAAGTGGATTCATATGTGGTGAGGTAGCTGAGACTGTTGGTGTTTATGCTATTCAAGAGATTTTTGCCTCTTACTGTGAGAAGTCTGCTGCCCCATTGGGTGTGTTTGGCGTTGTAGTCTCCTCCAGCTATGAATCTACTGCCCAGGGTGTCAAGGAAGTTGTCAAAGTCTTCTTTGGTGATGGAGTGTCTGGGAGGGCAATATACTGCTGAAATGGTGACTGTGCCATGGCAGTCTTCTATTGCTACGTTTGTTGCTTGGAGGTAGTCTTTCTGGAATGATGGAAGTTCGTAGTGCTTGATGTTGGATTTGATTATGATTCCGGTACCGCCGTGGGCCTTTCCGCTGGGATGTTGGGTATGGTAGAATTTGTAACCGTTTATTTTTAGGTAGTTTTTGTCGGTGAAGTGGGTTTCCGATACGAGCATTACGTCGATTTGCTGCTGTTTGAGGAAGATTTCTAGTTCAAGTTTGTGTTGAGCTAGACCGTTGGCATTCCAAAGAGCTAAGCGTCTTGGTTTTATTTTGTGTCGGGGCGCATTAATTTATCCATGATGAGTGTTAAAAGTGATAGCAAATTATTTATTTGCTCTGTTTGCTTTTCTATTAACTTTTCGAGTCTAGAGACGTTGTCTGAGTTTGGTGCATTGGGGACACTATGTTGAGAGTGGTCGTTGTGGGTATTCGGATTATTTCGGGTTCCCTGTACTGCTTGGGTGTAGGAGGTTGAAGTAGTTGAGAGTTTAGGAGAACTGGGTATTTGATTGGTGAGGGGAATTGGTGTAGTTTTGGGTTTAGGGGGACTGGGTGTTAGGTTGGTTGTTTGTTTTGCCCTGAGTTTAGGGTACTTATTTGAGTACAGGGTTTTGTAGGCTGAGCAGCCTTTGTAGTTAGCCGGATGGTCCCCTTGACAGTGGATGCACTTCGCTGGGGATTCCGGTGATTTAGTGCACTGGTCAGTGGGGTGTGTACCTGCACATTTAACGCAGCGGAAGGTATGGCTGCAGTATTTCTGCGTGTGACCGTACCTTTGGCATCTTTTACACTGCACTATCTCTTTTTTTTATAAAAGGAAATTCGAATTTGACTACTGGGTTCATTAATCGGTTGATGTTATAGATTTTTTTATTGTTTGGCTTTTGTTTTAAGTCTATGAAAAATAAGGATAACGGGTTTTTCGAGATTCTATGTCTTATGTTGCTGATGTTTGTTACTTCGTAGCCATATTTTAGGAGTTCGGACTTCAGTTCGTCTAAGTTAGCTGAGTGGTGGATGTTGCGTAGTACCACTCGAAAAGGTCTTTCTTGCTTTAGTTGATACGTGTCATAGTTTGCGTTCAAGGTTTTTAGTAGCTTTGTTAGTTTTCTATAGGAGTCTGGGTTAGTCGGCAGAATTTTGACTTGGTTATTGTTTATTTTTAGTTTGTAATCTTCTTTGTTAATTTCTTTCTCAATGGACTACCATTGTTTGAATATCGATGGCATCGTCAATGAAGGTAGGTGGGGGAGGAGGATTTTTGCGTGTATGTTGGTTAGTTGGTGTTTCAGCTATGTCCATGGAACCGTTTGCGGATTCTAGTATTGCGTATACTGGATATTATAGGCAGTTACACGGCTTGTTGACTGTTCGTTTTGGATAGTGTTTGCGTTTGTTCTAACTGTTTCTAGCTTACGCTTTTTAATGTTTTTAGTGTCGATTGCAGTTATGGTTTTGCTCAAGAGAACCTGATCGAGATACTTGGGTCATCTTCGATCTAGTTAATTCAATTTGAAATAACTAGTCAAGAGGCTATGATTCGGATCAGAGATTAGGAGCGTTGGATTTTCTACTAGTTAGTTAAGAAACACTTAGTTTATGTCTGTTTCGATTCACTTACGACGGATGGGCGTCACGTGTCTTTTTTTGTGAACTTCACAGGGCACTAGACACACGTCTGCACACTTCGGCACTCAACAGGAAACTCGTATTAGAATTATGCGTGCTAACTATGTCGCAATCAACTGCCTTGGATGTCTATTCTTAATTACATGTATCGTGGATATCGTAATTAGTTAATTATCTCACGGTACGTCTATTTTAGTTTATTTCATGTAACGCCTTTATGTATTAATCTCGTTTTCTTTTAGTTAAAGAAATACTTTTTGGAGGAAAATTGAAATATTAAGAATCTTATTTTTTACAGACTAATATTTTTAATATATTGTGAATAAATATATGTTCGCGAAAAAATGATAAGTTAACGAAATTTTTTTCGGAAAAAGTGGACGAAAACTTGGAAATAATGCATTTTTCAACATACAGGTATTGTAAAGATTATATTTCTAAGCGACACAGGCTATGAATTTTGTAAACCGTACTATGTCAAAATTCGCAATAAAACTAAATAGTAGTCATGAAGTGTACAAACAGTGACAAGCTGTACAGTAAATGTAAAATTAAACGATCTGTGTATGCTTATATCCACTCGTTCTTACAATAACGTTGACTTGTTATACGAGTATAAGAGACAGCAATGCCTAATTGTAATTGCAGATGGAAACTGTGATTGATCAGGTTAGGTGACAGGCCGAGTTGCGTTTTGGATAACAAATATTATGGATCCTTCTGAATAACGTGATATGTGCTGTTATTGTACTGTTAACATTTAAATGTGTGTAGATAATGATTAAATAACGCTTAGAACGCGACCGTTTTCTGCTTCGATTTTCCAATTTATTTCAAAAACTAAAGGTTCAGAAGAAAATCTAACATTAGCACGCGATAGAACAAACATTTTTGCTAAAAAAAGCATCAGAAAAGCTACAAAATCATGTTATGTTTTCAATATAAATAGGAAGCAGTTTGACAAAACACGCTACGATGGTGTCACGTCGGAAACAGGGGGAGTGGTGAAATTTAAAAAATTAAGAAAAATGAAGAAAATCACATACACGAAGGGTTTGACGTTTTGATCACGACGGTTGTACGATCTTGATGAGGCTGAATCCGGTTAGTAGATACGACGCTCTGATGAAGACTGAGACTGACGGGGACTTCCGTTCCCGGGTTGTCCGTGGTTTATTGTGCTCTCGTGGACGCATATCCTCTGGTATTGCCATTTGTTTACCTTTGCCCTGTTCCATCGGGCACTTAAGGTGTTTTTTGGCCTCTTAATGAGTTCAGCCCCATAAGGTTTACAGCTTGGGGAGATAGGCAATTTGGACTTTCCCAAAAAAAATTGGAAATGTGTTGTCCGAGTCATAAACTGACGGCCACTCGAAATCCCGAACAGCAGCTATGATGTGTTTATAGAAACAGCAGATAAGCAATCATCGGTAAGATTCAATGCAGTATTATGAAAGGCAATGATTATTTATTTTATATTTAAGCGTATTTCATTCTTGTAATATATTGGTGAATAACTTTATTGAAAAAAGTTATTGGAAACCGATGTAGATTGATCATCTATGAATTCAATTGACATTAAGATCTTATTGACGAGCCGGGCTCAAATTTGTATGGAAAGACATTAATATGTATTTAATATATTTATAAACGTATATTATGAATACTTATTCGGACGTCCAGCTCGTATTTCTAGAACACATATCCAGCGATGTGGCCGATACTGTATCGATGCTACCGATATCCATCTACGAATTTCAATCTCTTATGGATACATATCAAAGGCAAAGGTATCGGTTATCGATATTGATCCCTTTTTACCTTTTTTTACCAAACTAGTACTGAACTTAAAACATCACGAAAATATCGATACTCGTCTGATAGCGCACGTAAGTTTCAATACAGATTCTTAAAGCTAAAATAGGATGAAACTCAGAAACAAAAAAATCGCTCTTTCTTTTTTACAGGAACGAAAGTAGATTAGCAGCTTACCTCATACAAGTCGTAGAGAAAAAGATTATGGCATTCGAAAACGTAAACCATCCTGCACGATGTTCTGTAAGAAAAATCATAGTGTAATATCGTGGAAATTGGAATATAAATTTTTCCCCGATTAATTACAATTTATTAATAATTGATTGAAAATACAGATATAGTTAGACAGAAAACAATGTTTGATTAACGAAACTAAATGCGATACACGTATCTATATCAAATAACTTTACAGTTATTTGATAACTTTCGTTACAACAGATCTAACACACACTCTCTCTAAATCCCTCTCTCACTAGCAACTTTAACAACTCGATCAACTCTCAACTCTACTCCTCAACGTCTCGATCAAATCTCGACTCTACTCTTCGATGTCTCGATCAACTCTGACTCTCGCAACACACTCCTGCTCGGTCGTGCTCGCATGCACACACACACACACACACACACACACACACACACACACACACACACACACACACACACACACACACACACACACACACACACACACACACACACACACACACACACACACACACACACACACACACACACACACACACACACACACACACACACACACACACACACACACACACACACACACACACACACACACACACACACACACACACACACACACACACACACACACACACACACACACACACACACACACACACACACACACACACACACACACACACACACACACACACACACACACACACACACACACACACACACACACACACACACACACACACACACACACACACACACACACACACACACACACACACACACACACACACACACACACACACACACACACACACACACACACACACACACACACACACACACACACACACACACACACACACACACACACACACACACACACACACACACACACACACACACACACACACACACACACACACACACACACACACACACACACACACACACACACACACACACACACACACACACACACACACACACATACTCTGACCTTTCGGTCATCGCTCCTTGAACCCGACACCTTGAACCTGCTCTAGCATTGTTTATTGTTTTGCAAGAACTAGGTGACTTTAGTTACATAGCTGCTCTCCAATGTAAACTAACCACAGAAGAACGATACTGTTTTTTCTACTTCTAACCGATCTCTGATCAAAACCATTCTACGATATTACAATAGTTTAGACATTAAATCTGCTTACGCAAAACAATCCGTAACAGCATACCGAAAGACGACTTATTAAATTTTCGAGTAAAGAGGAATAATGTTTTCTCTAATCGTCGCGTACGCAAGTATGCTGAATGTGGTCGCCTCGATCGGTAGTCGAGCGGATCGATTCGATGGCGAAGTAAGTGACGCGCATAATGAGAATACAAGAACGGCAACACATCCAATCCAGCTGGCTGCTGAAGCGGCCAAAACCCTCATAAAAAGAAGACTAAAGAGAAAACACCACACTGACCTCACTAAAATATAAAATAGACAAACTCGAAGATGGTAGCCCGCTGGGGGTAGCCATCTATATGTTAATGTTTTATGTTTCCACATGTTAATATCCACATGTTTTAATGTACAAGACGTAACGATAAACAAACTCCGGACAAAACAATATCGCCGCTACGTGCAACCGTCAACTGAAGTCGAATTTAAACTTTCCGGTACTCTTCCGACCAGTATGTATAACGAACACGATCTTTAGAATAGTTAGTATCGAGCGAACGTAAACATTACCTAGCGTACGAGTAGAAAGTATTCTTCCAGCTAGTGACTTTGAGCGAACGACAATTGACTCTGTATTCTGTATTATATATTTAAAAATATTTTTAAATACATTTGACGACACAAGTATTAACTCGTCTCGTTATTGTATAAACCAACACGTTTAAAGTCCACTACAATGATTATCCAGACGATCACGAAATATAAGTACGAAGGCAAAATGTGATATACTTATACCAAAAAACTGCAAAACTTTGGTAACTAGCAAAAGAAATTTTACCTCTGTCTCAGCGCTGTGCGATGCGGCGTCTCCTCTCGGTGCAACATTTCGTCCCATAATCAGCCTATTTTTATAACTTCACATTTATGCGATGTTATTTCCCTAACAAATTTCAGTTACCGTTTAATATCGATTCTAAGATGTATATAAAGAATATGCCATTTTCCTTCATCTTTTTAGGTGGTAAGAGATAGACGAGAAGTTGCTGATTATCCAGAATTTTACAGGAATGACTTCACTGTAGAAATTTTACCAATTCTGAAAAATGCACCTTTGGCCGAGAATGGATTCGCCCATCTCTTATATCTTAATGCTGATTGCTTTTACTGGAGTCAAAAACTACAAGCACTATGAGAGTATAACAGATGAAACTATACAGTTAATTAATGAGCATTATGTTATTAATCGGAAATGTTTTGTGTTTCCCAAGATGCGAATAATCTGTGGAATAATTTGTTGAAACCAGTTGGTAACAGGTGTAGAACTTACACTAAGCTATTTAAAAAATGTCCTACTTCGGAATGACCGTTCTTGGTGACGCATAAAAATTCACACAACAACGAAGCTTAAGGACGGTTAGAGAAACTAAAAACAGTTTTTGTAAGTGTAGGATGTATATTTATCTTGCAATTCAATTAAAAGTATAAGCAATTTGTGTGTATCAATACGGTATAACTATGTATAATGAATAAAAAGAAAGTTGTTTTTCTACATTTCTTTGTTCTTGTACCATAATTCCGTAGAGTTATCTTTCTGTATGACATAGTTTTACAGTCGTAGAAAGATTCTGAGATTTTTTATTGCTTTTGAATCATCCAGACTATTTATTCCAATTTTAAATAGTATCAAATAAAACGAGCAAATAAATTTTAAATAGATTTTCTAAAAAAACGTAACAAGCTGCAGTACCAGATTTAATGTTGCTTTATTTTACTAGACGAATTTACATACAGTCATATCCTATATACAGTAATGTAAATCCCGTGTTCGAGATTCGAGTAGGATAAATTTTCTTTTTCTCCGTTAATTTGAATATAGCTCAAGTCCTGTGCCTATGGGTCTTTCCCGCACACCTCATGTGCAACACATCGCCCAATTTCTGGAACGGCTATGTAACCGCACTTACAAAAACGCATTTTTCGCTACTCGAGTTTGTCGCCACACTTAAAACAGAGTAAATTCGCCAAAATCAAACCCGTTATTCAGAACACGCTACGCGTCGCACTAAAAAGAATTTCTAGTCTAATTTTTAGGAAAGTTAGAATTCTTTCGATTGTCTTCGTCGTTATAATGGACTTTGGACATTGTCTATACTTATTTAATTTATTTCAAATATATTTGACGGGTTGCAACAGCAATCTCTCGTTTCCGTTTTATTAATCATTTACACCATCCACCACAGGTTGTTAAAAATTACGTCCCTGACAACATGTTCAAAAATCATCAAAATCGGAGAGGACGTAACGGTTCTATAGTTTCACCAGAACCAGAACATTGTTGTCTTCTATGTTGATTCTTCACAACTCAGTTTGCGGACGTATTTGCCTAGCAAAAGTCAAGACCTATTTGTAAGACTGTAATTACGCCACTTACGACTCATGATAGACAAACAATGGTAGCATGACAGCAAAACATTACGTACATTCTGCCAGAGACTATTTTTTCAACCAGTTAGGATCAAAAACAGTTTGGAAACTTTTTCTAAATAGTTTCTTCGCTAAAGATGTCTACAGACTGCTGGATTACTACAGACAGATGGCTACAAACTCCTTGAGATTAATTTTTTCTATTCAGGGCACCGAACATATAATTCATTTGGTAATCCTATACAATATAGTTGTTTTCATGTTACAAATCTAGGTGCCTCAGACGTGCTAAATAGCTATGTAAATAAATATAATAAAATAAATATTAACTTCTGATAGTATTAAAATCCATCGGTATGTGTAAAAGCCATAGCATATTTGTGTAGCTAATTGGACCTTCGTTTTAGCGGAATTACTCAGATTCGTGTAGTATCGGGGAAAAACCCTGGGTTTAAGAAGGTCTACTTAACCATGGGTCATCCACGTCTGTGGAATATGTGCGTGCCGGGTATACCGGAGCCATGGTATAAGAGGTAGCCATTAGTCAGTTATCAAGGAATGTTGTCAGCGTTGTCAAGGAGTGCGGTCAGCGTAAAAAAGAGCGTTGGAACCGTTGTAACGAGAGTAGTGAGTGACGAGTGACGAATGCTGACTGCGTGCATATAGACTGACGGAGCATCATACTTGATTTCGTGTTGACGTGAACGATATCGAAACAAATCATAGCGTTACCAAACCTACTAGCACTATACTTTCCCACATTTATATAGTTTACAAATAATTTTGGGCACACTCGTACTTTTTCCTTACATAATTACATATCTATGTTATATCGCAAAACGAGATCTTTCCTTGCTCCCTATATTCACTTTTTTCCATATCTGTCCAAGCCTGATTATGTCACTGTGTCCGAAGTACAAAAGCAGCTGTATAAGAAGAAGTTCAAATTATTTGTTTCGATAAAATACTAATATTAAACTTGATGTATGTTGCTATATTTTAATTTTCTTAATGAAGTATGAAATAAACTGGGCATGTTTTAATTATTTAATAGGTTATGCTAATGTTATTATTTAATAGATTTTAATTATATTTCAGTAATTGATCTATTTCAACGCATGGTATGATTTGTATCATACATTATACATGAATGTTTTATACACTTGCAAAGCACACAACATAATTATCTTCGTAGCAAAAGAAATATCTCTTCTAGTGGCGTGAAACCATGTTTTTTATCGTTTATTATCTTTAGCAGCAAGCAAAGTTTTTTTCTGATGTATTGGTTCAATTTTCCATAAAATGCAATACAAAACACCATTTATAATCTTTCTTTTCCATTCACAATCAGAACACTTTATTCTTCATCAGAATTGTAAAATAAGAAACTAACGTGATTTAACATTTCAGTGCACAAAAAGCGTAAAAACATTCATGACGAGAGCCTATTTGAATAATTTACACATTACATTTCCTTCTTGAAGTTTCCAAGAAAATAAGCTTGCACTGACGCACACGGTTCCAATGCGAGTATTATTTATTAATTATTACAAGCAATTCGCAACATCATATATCGCGCATTGCAGCATTGTGCAATATATTTTTTATTTATAATTTCCTAATTTTCTCGATATTCTAATTAACCATGTATTAAAACATAAAAATTGTACGTAATGATACAAACTAACAAGTTTGAAAGTCTAAAGATTAATTATGGCATTTGTAGCGCGACTGGAATATCAGACAAAAATAAAACGCGCTAGGACTTGAAAACCCCATATTCTTGAATATATATGTCGGGTTTGTCGGCTAGTTCTAGGGGCGCGTTGCGTATCTTCATTAGGACAAGCCATCGTTATCGTTCAATGAGGTTTATATTTTCAATTATATGTACAAGTGTTGATTTAACAGGGTTTAACAATTTAACGTGATTATTAGACACTCTTAAAGTAAAGACAATGTTTTTAGGTTCAAACGAATCCACGGTCAACGGGATAACTCTTTGTACAATTGAATATGTTTTGAAACTCAAAATGACGTTAGCTGTGACGCACGGTATCTTTCTGACTGATTGACCAGACGTTGTGTGTAAACTCTCCAAGGTAATCATAAGAATAAAAAACTGGCACGATCACATTTGTCAATTGCGTATTGATCGGGGTTATCAACAAAATTGCAGACGCCGTTACTAGGCAGACCCGCGTAGAGCCGTCACAGCTCCTGCCTCGGGGCTTATTTGTTAATACAGCGAGTATCCCTCAATATTGGTACTTCTAGTGTTAAGTAAAACGTTCATCCCATGACCGTGGCTACGTTCGGCGACCAGTTGTGTTACCTCGACCCCAAGCCCACTGTCACAAACCTTGGGCAAACATAATCAGAACATATCACAACAACTACTTCTACGTTCTATTATTCAAGTACAGCTAGAATGAATAGTTTAGACCAAAGTATTAGGAATCTTCCCAAAATTCCAAAAGAAAGGCCCGTTGTCCCTATATCTCCGACATATATATGTCTGAGATTCTCCCTCTAGGATGAAATATCTTAGCTGCCGCACATTTGGTACGCGTTTGTATTAACCAACAATTCCGAAATGAACAGAATAGCGACTACACATTATAATATACATAGCAAACAGGACGTTGAAATTACCGATATTACATATTTCACATTAGTTTTATCCGAAAACGGTAAAGTGAAGCTGAAATCTCCTTAATACATAATTTTTCTGATGATTTTGCACATTATATACGCTTTTAGAACTTTGTAACAACGATTTATTCGCAATTAATCAAAATGCCATTTTGACCACAGTTTACTATACGGATTACATGTTAAAACTTTCAACTTCGAAAATGAATATCTCCATTTCGGTAATGCCAGTCTTTTTAGAAATTGAATTATGGATAGATAATATACTAAATAATGTATCTTCAGGATCTCACAGGAATCATAAGAAAGTCATGTAACGCTATAAATAGATTACACGATAAATTTTGTACAACATTCGGAGTAAAATGTTATTGATTCTTCTATCATGACATGATGAAGTATTATTGCGCTGCGCAGACACCGATACACACTCTATTGGTAAATAATATACAACCATATAGAGTAATAAATGGGACAATTTGGCAAATGAGAAATATTGACAAGTAGTTGCTTAAACTGTAACATCGTTCCCTGCGTAAAAAGAACCGCTCTAGCTCGTGGCACACCTTCACCGGTGCTTCGTCAAATTTGGCATTTGATTTTATACCAATTATCTCGAAACGAGTACATTAGTATACAATTTATTTCCAAATAATTTCCGAATTCTAGTATTTTCAACAACACAATCAACTTTAAACATATCAATTGGAAGGATTTCAAACTTTATATTTCATAAAGAATTATCAATCGTAATGGATATTGTTTTGAAAAACGCCAGTGGCCGATTAACATGAAACATACGGGAAGGACGGGCAAATGTAAGATTTCAGCTTCGTATGTTTACCAATTTCCGTAATATCAATAAAAAAACGTACAGTATTATACATTAAATTCTGCGCATATTAATAAAATTAATATGAGGTGATTTTGGTGTGGAACGTGTAGGGTGCCAAAGAAATAATCGGCGGTGTTTAACAGTATATTTGTGGCGGCCCTCGACAACAAATACCGTCACTCGACACTAACTTCGACCGGACGACGGTAGCGCAATGGTTAGCGCTTTAGGTGCTACGTATGTTCGGAACCCGGGTTCGGATCCCGGCGCCCGTAGTCCTATTTTCCTTCCAGGCATTTAAATTAGAAGAAAAATAGCAGTACCCCAGCAGCGACATCTATGGCCAGCAGCTACCAGTACCACGGACAACACACATATACTTCATATTTATTAACAATTCTCGCTTTCGATACTTTACGTACAACTCTCGATTCCAACGGATTATTCTTTCTTCTACTCAACCCAACTGTTTTCTTGAACCGATTCGCTTCTTTTTGTCGCCTCTCAATATCCCACTGCGCACGCATTCGTTAGGCATCCGTGCCTTCTTCCAAATATTTGGCGGAAGGACCGTTGGGATATCGATGGCTCATTAGGCCTGTCGGCTCTTACGCGTCGGTGATATACTTGTACCGACGAAACCGTTGGAAAGTTTTGTTGTCGAGTGCCGCTACACATACTAAAAATAATATGACGTTATTAATCAACCATTAATCTTCGCTGTAGTACTCGTTGTTGAGTAACCGATAATGGAATAGCCACACCGAATATCAGTGATCATAGCCTGTCTTACGTAAAATTAATTATTGTTACTTCGGTCGTCTAAGGGATGTGTTATATTCTACTTCCGTATTCCACGAGTTCGGACTCTTCTTCTAACTGAGTTGTAACAGACATTTCTTGTAGTTCCGTATATGTGGTTGTGGACAGGGCTTCACTCTTGTCTAATCCTTGCTCATATGCAGAGTGCTTGGCTAAGGATATTAAACAAGATGTAAGGGGTGATACTTGAAACCAAAATGAGACGAAAATCAAAGATAAAAAATGTGGCGTTTTCGGCTTCATTTCTCAATTATCAACTAATATTCAATTAAAAATCGACCGAAATATCTGTAGAAACCACAGGTTAATAATCTCCATAAATTTATTTATTATGATTTGAACAGGAAACGATGGTTATTTAATGTTAACTTAATGCAGTAATATGATATAACTAAGACAACCAAATTGATAATTCACAACTCAGTTTACAAATTACAACTTAAAACTTACAACTTACAACGACTCGACAACTCATGAGTAACGATTAATCTGCAACTACTCGCAGCTTCCTCGTTGTAAAGGGGCATGGACATATGGTCCAACGAGATTTCCCATTTTTTTATCTTAATTCCAGACCGCATATAAATAATGAAATTCTGAATATAACTGAATTTTTAAATGCCAGCCTGCCTATATACAAGAGCAGACGTTCATCTATACATAAGTTGCGGTAAGGGTAAAATGTACTTGCAAATTGTATTTTCGACCAATCGCGGGGAGACGCAATCGCGAGGAGAGACGTCAACGGGAGTCGTAAATTCTCGTTACGATTATGATAATCGACACCACGAATTGATCGATCCCCCGATTTCCGTTAAGATAATAGGGGTGATTCAGTTTATATAACACTGTGATTCACAGAATTATAAATTATATATTTCCAACACTTAAATTACACTGTCGAGTAGTTACAAATAGATAACAACTTGTCGCACGAAGATAATATAGAGATGCACACTAGAGCAGGGCTCTTATAATAGAATTTCGTATGTTAGTGGACGCAGCACGATAGGATATTTACTAGAGTATGTGAATGTTCGACGATACCGAGAACCGACTTTGAATGCTGCGCTTAGACGGAAACGTTAGGCGTTCGATTTTGTACTAATAACTTTAGTGAACCTCCTGATGTCGCAGGAGCAGTAGTTGACCTTCCCGAGGCTTTAGGAGAAGTGAGTTACAGTGACGATTTTGTGCTATAACTGATTTTGTCGCTCTAATGTTAATACGAAAGAAAGCTCGGTGTGGGTGTGCCCCTTTGCCTGAGGAACGCGGTTTCGTTGTTCAGACTTTTCGTTAGAAAAGTGAGGGTAACGATCTGCGATGTCGATTGGTTATAACCTACGCTGATGTTTTGAGGGATGAGTAGGAAACCTCCTACCATCGTGGTTCGTGGGTGACCTTGTACATGGGAAAAACCAGCTTGTTTGTTAGCTAGCTATTCGGTTTTTCCTAATAGGTGCGTACCCGCTTTCTCCGTATTTTTTAAGTGCGCCTAATAAACCCAAGGACCTCTCTAAAAGCCAGATGTGCGTCGAAAATATTTTTAGACTTGAGAAATTCTTCAGGACAAACGAATTGACTGAAGACACATGTTGATGCAAGACAATGAAAGAGAAAGTCTATGGTGGGTCCTTAGGTTTATTGAGGGTTGAAATGACGTTACGCAGGCCGTTGGCTGTCCGGTCGCGAGGGCTGGAATGCAGATGTTTTAGGCGGCGTAACACAAATGTTCCTCGTAATTTATCAACTGCCTTTCGGATTTTCCGCAGACGATGGGAATTGGACATATTATCCTGACTAAAATCACATTGATTACTTAAAATCACTTGGAACCACATCGTGGCCGCCAACTATAACTAGCGTTAATAGCGAAACGATTAATTGTCAATAATTAAAGAACAAAGCCGAAAGCAAGATCTTTTCTTTCTCTGGTCCTTTTCATCTTATTCTATCCGCAAGAATCACCTCTAAAATTTTTTTACACTTGTAGCTGAACACCCTGTATATACTATAAAGAAAGGATGGGCGGTCAAAAACTCCTAGCACGTACGCTGTCACGGACGCACGCTTATACGTATAATTCACTGCAGTGGTATCGATAGTTTTTTTCGAATATCTCAGAAGCTATAGCCGTCCGACAGTTACATGCACAGGAAAGAGTTGGTTAGAATCATTCTGCCGATTACGACGAATAAATTAATTGACTTTATTCGCAATATGTTTATATTTACATGTTTGTATTTACCTTTGTGTTCATATTTATATTTGCTTTTACTATCGATGAAGCAGCAGAAAATTGTAGATATCTCAGAATATAGTTACAACAGAAGACTTTTACATGCAGAAAAGATTTTTAGCGACTGTGTGAATAACTAGATGATCAGGAACTTAACATTGCGACCTTTAAACCTGTATCAAAGATCAAATCGGCTGCGCATTCCTAATGAAGAGCAGATTAATTTTCATCTTTGCTCATGCATATTTGCCAATGTGTTTATATAAAATACGTCGCTGAATCAATTTATCAGCGAATACAGGACAAAACTTCCAATTTTATAAAACTTATCGTGTTCAAGCACTCCAAATAGCTAAGTAACTGCACGAAATTTTTGCCAATTGGATGCTGCCTACATTGCATTTACGCTTTTGGGCCAAATGATCAATACGGTAACAACTCCATCAACAAATGATACAATTTCGGCTCGCAAAAGACCTCGAACTGAAAAAAATTAATCAAGAATGGAATTATGTACCAGCATCAATGACATGTGCGTTATATTTGCGATTTTTACGTTTACGACTTCGTAGCAAACCGTACAAAGTTAAAGCAAAGGCGTAAACTCTATTTGTTCCATACACGATTGCTCACAATTCACGTCATAGTCGAACAGTTGGCCAATTTTCCAATGAACCGTTTGTGTTATTGCTGATAGAACGTAGTCTAGCTTTTCATGCAATATCTCGTTCTCCAAATTCGACATCACTGAACTTCGCACTCAATAAAATTAAAAATGCAAATAATATATAAAAAAGTAAAAGTAATATGGATACGTAAAAATCATAATGCTTATTAGTTTCAATAATCTTTCTCGAATTATAGCATTGATGGTCACTACTATTGTGAAGTCATCTATTAAAGTGCTTGTAGCGTTGATCGTTGGCGACGCCAATGTCTGCCATCGTAGTAAATAAAAACAAAACGGCGGAAGATAAATAGGATATTTGCATTAACTAGCCAGGAAACCATATATATATATAGCATAATGTATAGCAGCATGTATGATAAAAAATGTAACTTTTTTGTCATATGCATTGACACCAGTGCTTCAGAAAAGTGCGGCAAGTGGGGAAGAGAAAACTACGAACGGCTACGCCCATAGCCAAATGGTGGGAACCCGTGTCTTCTATTAAGAAGACTACAAGAAAATCTACCATGAAAAAGCAAATATCACCAATAAAAATAATTAGCAAAGACGAAACATACTACGTAAATAAAACAATTAACATTTCAAAACCAAGCCAACCAACAAATGAAGAACAGGACTGCTCAGCTACAATAGAAGTTGATATGGAAACCAACAAAGAAATAACCCAACAGGACGAAAGCTGGAAGGTGGCGAGTTACAACAAAAAAAGAAAAATAACTGGAAAACCAGACACAGAAAAGCAGCGATGGCTGCAAGAATTACCGCTAAGAAACTCCTTCAGCTCACTGACGGAAGAAGTAGACGACGACCCAACAACCAAACACACAACTAAATCAACACACATCACAAAACCACCACCAATATTTGTCGAGGCGCAAATAATAGATCCACTTATTGATCAATTATTGATCACTTATTGATCAAAACAATACAGTTGGAAAGGACAACTACACAATAAAACAAACAAAACTAGAACAAGTAAAAATCCAAACAAACACCCCAGAAAACTACAGGAAAGTGATAAAAGAACTAAGGGGAAAAAACGCTATATACCACACGTACCAGCTCAAAACGGAAAGGAGCTACAAAATAGTTATAAGAGGACTACACCCAAAAATGAACACAGAAAAACTAAGCAACGAACTAGAAAAAATCGGCCACAAAACAAGATCAATAAATAATATGACAAGGTACGATACAAAACAGCCATTACCACTATTCTTAATAGAATTAGAGCCCAGAACCAATAACAAAGAAATCTATGAAATCAGAAAAATACTAAACACAATAGTAACAGTGGAACCACCACGCTACAAAAAAAATATTCCACAATGCATGCGGTGCCAACAATACGGCCATACAAAAAATTATTGCAATAGAAGCCCGGCATGTGTAAAATGTGCAAAGAACCACTTAACAATACACTGCCCATATACAGGGAAAATAGAAGAAGTTAGATGTTACAATTGTAACGGAAACCACCCAGCCAGCTATAAAGGATGCGAAATCAGGAAACAACTACAACGTAAACTGTTTCCACCACTTCGCAATAGAACAGTCGACAACTACCAACTACAGCAAAGTACAACAGACAACGAAGCAACGGCGAAAGCACAAAAGGAAATAAAAGATATAAGCAGAAACACAGAACCCCAAGGAAACCGAAGCTACGCGCAAGCAACACAAAACATTAGACAAGTAGCGTCCATAAACATTCAAAGACAAAGCAACAACACCGAAGACGCTACGGAAATCAAAGAATTACTAAAACAATCAATCAAAAACACAGAAGTACTCACAAAAATGATAAGCGAACAAAACGCAGTCCTCAGACAGCAAACACAACAAATCACTACCATGCTACAACTGCTTACAAACATGCTAAGCAAAAAATAAAAACGCACACGCTTAAAATAGCAGCTTGGAACTCTAACGCCCTACAACAAAGGGTCCTAGAAACTAAAACATTCCTGTACAACAACAACATCGACATACTACTCGTATCAGAAACACACTTCACTACAAAAAGTTACATAAAAATACCGTACTACACCATATATGATACCAAGCACCCCTCAGAAAAAGCACACGGAGGGACTGCAGTAATAATAAAAAACGACATTAAACACCACTTACACAGCCAGGTTAGTAAGGAACATATACAAGCAACCACCGTTACTGTACAAACTAGCAGCAACCACCTACAGTTGTCAGCAGTATATGTACCGCCGCGACACAAAATTACACCGCAAAAGTGGGAAGAGTACTTTAAACATTTAGGTGATAAGTATGTCGGGTTTACATTAGAATTAGGGTTAGGGGCGTGAAACGAAGCTTCGTTTGGATTACACGTGTCGTTATGCAATAGAGAAGACATTGACTAGTGCAGATACGATTGTCAGAGAACTGGACAAGTAACCGTGGTAATTAGATATTCGAGAAACCAATGACAATGATCCTAGGTTCAATAACGAATCCGCGGTCGACGGGATGATAGATGAACGTGCTCACAAAATCTAAGTCGGACGCGTAATATCCACTGATCGTAAGGAGTTCCTTTATTCGTCGATGGGACCACAAGGAAGAATAAATTTCAGTCCCGATGATGCCACAGAGGAAAACTATCATAGGGTGTGTCTAAGGGCACGAGATCATCGGATTCTTTAAGGGTAGCCTTCGTTCAGATAGTGAGGGAAATTGGCGTTGCTGCTAATTGGTCAATCTCCATATCGGTGGTTAGAAAAAGATGCTAGCCGCCCTCGAAGGAAAGTTGCTAGTGGGAGGCGCCGTTCGTTGAAAATAGGTCTCCCCTATCTTCCCGTAGTTGGGACAAAGACTGTTTGTCTGTTTGAAGAACTTTAGTCAACTAAATCTTAAGATTTATAACGGGCCCTCAGGCTAGCTGGACATGTACTGCGGAGACGCATCGACATCTGGCAATCATCTTACTCGAAGAATAGGGTCTGCGTGTGGCGAGCCACGGGACAGAAACTGTTGGAATGTTTACTGTCACGTGCCGCCACAAATATTTCTTTTAAGGAGAGCTATAGAATTACTCCATGCCTTTGCTAGACAAAGCGTTCATCCCGTGACCGCGGCTACGTTCGGCGACTGGCTGTCGCCTCGAGCCCAAGCTCACTATCACAAATCTCGAGTAAATACAATCGAATCGAGTGACGACAATTGTTTAATTACGCCTATGATAGAATCTAGATTACGGTGTTGAGGGATTTTTCCGAAGTTCCAAAGGGAAGGCTCCGATGTCCTTTCATCTCCGACAAGTATATCGCAACTGGAGACTACAACTCAAAGCACACACTATGGGGATCAATAACTACTACACCACGAGGTAGAACATTGGAAAACTACATTAGAAATAATAACCTCAATATACTATCCACGGGAAGACCGACATACTGGCCGACAGACCTGAGCAAAATACCAGACCTACTCGATTTTGCAGTTACAAAGGGACTAAACACGGTTATACACGCTACACACGGCCAACATTCCAACAACCAACAATAGCAAAATTCTGACATTTGCGGATGACACAGCTGTAATAGTCAGGCACAGTAACCCTGCAACAGCAGTTGCATTATTACAGGAAAATATTACAGAAATTGAAAAATGGCTAAAAGCTAAACAGATTAAAGCAAACCCTGATAAATGCAAGCACATCACATTCACGCTGCGAAAGCAGATACCACCAAACATTACACTAAATGGCACACACATAACCCAAACAAGGCAAGTCAAATACCTAGGACTCCACTTAGATACAAGACTAACTTGGAAACAACACATTAAAACAATAATAGAAAAAATAAAGATAGCAAAGAGACAAATGCATTGGCTAACAAGTCGAAAATCCAAATTAAGTTCAGAAAATAAACTATTAATATACAAAACGATAATAAAACCAATCTGGACGTACGGAATACCGCTATGGGGAACAACGGCAATGAGCCATATAAGCAAAATAGAGGCAATGCAAGCCAAAATTCTCAGAACAATAGTAAACGCGCCATGGTACGTAAGAAACGAAGACATTAGGAAAGACCTGGGAATACCAACGGTCAAGGAGGAAATCAACAGACATGCAATAAGATACAGAAGAAGAATAGCAACACACCCGAACCGGCTGGCAGCGGAAACGGTCAACACAGGTATAGAAAGGAGGCTAAAAAGGAAGCATCCAACAGACCTCATAAAGGACACAACCTAACAAACACGATGATGGTACCCCACTGGGGGTAACCACCCACATGTTATATTATCATACCGCTATAACATTTTACTAAATGTCCTACAGGACAAATTGTAAAATCTAATTAAATAAATAAAAAATTCAGTCATGTTTTTCATCATCACTACCAATGGTTTGTATCAAAAATACCATCGGATCATTAATTATTACAATAGTTTTGAGGTGGAATGGATGAGGATCAATAATGACTATAACTCATTTCCTTGCGATCGCGTCCGCTTATTTATGCTGATCGGGGGAGAGTCGGAAAATTCGAATTCGTCTTTATTCGACGGTTGCATGTAGCGGCGACATTGTTTTGCCCGGAGTTTATTTATCATTACGTTGCAAGCGTCAAGGCTGTGTCAATGTCCTAAGGCAAAACAAGAACGTGAGTCGCCCTCGATTCGCTTCGTCCTTTTACTCCTGTGCCGCTACAGCTTAAATGAGGTTATTGAACTTTCGAATATTTATTTTGTATTTTACATTTCACGCAGTAAAACTGATTCATTATTGTGGTTTTTCAATAATTTACAACCAGTCAGTAGAGATAATCGGAACATTTTCTTTCATGTGATAGTTGGATGAAAATCTGGGTATATTCTGGCAAAAATTGAGGTTAGGAACGGTTTTTCATAAGTTATTGTTAGGACATGCTTTGATTTTGCCGGTTTATGAAAGGTGAAAATACCTTCTGCGGTGACTATGTCGTGTCGGAGTCACAATAAATCACGAAACCGATATATCGCCAGTGATCTCCTTGCGTCGCAGTTCGGACGTTTCACGAATAATGTGAAGAAATTGAACTTTGTATATGAAAATAGAATTTATTATGCAAATCCAACCGAGTGACGATTCAAAGTGTTACAGAATGATTCAAAGTATTAGAAGAGACTAAGTCAAAATATTTTAACAGACTGATCCGAACGCTTATTTTGGAGGGTTTTAATACTGTGGTTTTAGTCCCTCTGGAGGGGTTGTCGTCTGGAGTATCTCAGAGGCGATTATTCCGTTACTATTTGGTTATTGTTTCGATGGCTGTGATATGCAGGATGTCTAGCCTATCCTATTACCGTTTCTGAGCGGGTGGTCTTGAGCGTGTAACAACTACATTAACCATGCGAGATATTTTAATTATTTTAGATTTTAAATGGTAAAGATCCCTTGTTTGTAGTAAAATAAATTGAAACAAACACAAATGAACTGAAGTAAACGTATGTAATATTGATTAGATATAAAAGAAACCTTGAAATGGCAATGGGAAGATTATATCTAAGATCATAATTTCAAATAAAATACTGTACATCGTGATAAAATACATTTTCATTGTTATATTTATCACATTCCTTATAATTATACTTGTTAATTATTTAGATTCTGCGTAAAAATATCTCCTTGAATACGAACATAAATATCATTTCATAGACATTAATTTCCTTCTCTTGTATACTATATGTACGCGTGTACAATATTTAACGTATCAAATCTCTATAAAACAACAATTTTTCTAACAAACGGCTTGGTATCGTAAAGATCAAGCAGAAAACAAATTAGAAAATTAAATAACGTAACGTAATGCAATATAATATGCATAAACATGATAATATAAAAAAATATACACATATATATGTCGGAGAAGGAAAGGACAGCGGGATTTTCCGTCCGAAATGCTGGGAAAACCCCCAATACCCTAATTCAGACTTTTACGATACCCGCATTTAAGCAATAATAAATAAGAAATAACTTTAATGTTCCAACCTGGCTTTATGACGATGTGTTCAGGTTCAAAGTGACATAGCGGGTCACTAGACGTAGCCACGGCCACGGGAGGGACGTGTACCTGACAGAGGTAGGAAATGATTATATGGCTCTCCTTAAAAACAAAGATTGACCCGAGAAGCGGGGACAGGAAATAGAAGGACAGTTCTTTTAGATCAGGAGGCAGTTAGTTAGTCAGTTAGTTAGTTAGTGAGTCGTTGGACGCATTGCTGATGAAGTGATCGAGAAAGTTACCCGAATCGTGTATGACGTTGTTACTTGCCTCCCGTGGACCGTGGATTCGTTGATTCGTTATCGAACCTGGATTCATTGTCACTATCAGCTCTATCATATTATCGTCGCTATTATTCATATCCTCTTGTAGTGTCCACATTTGTACCGATACATATTAGAGACATTCGCGACGGTAACGTAAGTAAAGGTGAATCAAACCCCCAAAGTTCCAACCTCGCTCCGACATATACAAAATAATACAAATATACAGATATAAAATAACAGATACATAACAGCAAATAAACATATATAATAAAATTACAGAATATATGAAAATCATAAAAAACATATAATTATGATATATGACACATAATATGTAAAAGTTTTATGTTCTGGTTGATTTCATTAACCACTGTGCTCATTTACTTTATCATATTCATCAGTCTGCTGCGACAGTAAAATTTCAACCGGGTAATTTGAAATACAGTAGAGCCTTCTTTATTCGGATAACAGGAAGACAAAACTGTACGGATAATGGAAAAATCACTTTGATATGAAATTTCATTTATTCAAATACAGATATTTTGATCGATAGTTCCATTAAATATTTATGGATTCCATATCTTCTTGGTTCCTAAGTCCCATAATTCTTTCAACATAAGTAACTGCGAAGAGCTACGTTCCTTTTTGAACTTTGAGCCATTGAGGCCAGTTCTCGAATGTCAACCAGTTCATTACGTTAGTACATTCAACGTCTGTAATTGTGGCTTTTCCAACACTACGTATTTTTGCTAATTCTATTATACTTATATCACTTTTGAGTTCTTCTTTTGTTTCGATAGCTAGAGCACTATTAGTTTCATACTAAAATCTTATAATCAGAATTCACTGAACCCAATGAAGGAAAGAACACATTAGAATACATTGTACGTGAACGCTAATAAAATATGTGCACAGTAGGTATTTGAAACGGAAAAGAGCATCATTTATTGGAAAGTGCTATGTTGGGATAATAAATCGTTCTTATATTAGAAAATTGGGATAATGGGTGCTCTGATTAAGGGGGGGGCGGCTTTAATGGAGGCTCTACTGAATCCAGTGTACTTGGCTATAAATTCTTGAAGTTAAAATAAGATGAAAACCTAGAATAAAAAGATTGCGTTTTCCATTTCGTTTCTTAGTTATTTACAATTAAAGATCGACTGTAATATCACTGTGCGGAAGCAAATTTCCTTACACGAATGAAAACTGGTCAGCTCAAACAGCGGGGTATACAGTGATCCTCAAATCGAACGATACGTGAGCGGCAGATTACCACGTGCGAGTCGTAGAAAAGGAGACCGTGACATTCGAAAACGTAATCCATCCTGCGTGACATTCTCTAAGAAAAATTATCGATTATATGTTATATCTATAACTCTATATCTATAATATACTCTATATCTACAATATACTCATTGAAATCTATAATGGCATATCGGAAATATGAGTCATTTTGCCTCCATAAATAATTAATAAATATGATCACGCATAAACAATATGAGGTGCGATAGTGTAGGTAATAGTGCTACTGCTGGCGTAGATGGCGCTGGGGGTACTGCTGCTATTTCTTCTCATTTAAGAATTGCGGAAAGAAAAATCGGACTACGGGCGCCGGGATTTGAACCCGGGTTCCAAACGTTTGTAACCTAACACACTAATCACAGTTGGCATCGAGTGCGGCTACAAATGTTTATACAATCATCATGCGTTATACATCTCAATCCTCTCGTTCACGGGTGAACACAAAAAGATCACATACTTATTAAATATTCTTGAAGTGCTACTAATTGTGGTTAACCATTTGCTCGCATGCTCCACACACATTTTCCAAGCTAACGGAAACTACAAAAAGATTGTTTAAGTTTAAGATCTCAACTATAACAAATTTTGTACATTATTTTAAAAATTTTTCCACTTACTATTTGATAATTCAGTGACAAGTATTGGGACTAACAGTGTGAAGATCCTGAAACATGAATACAATCGATGAAGAAGCGAATGAAAGTGAAATCAATAAAGGGTTAAATAAGCTGAATACTCTCGAGGAATTCTATGCCGATAGTGGGATTCTTGTGACTGGAGCAACCGGTTTCGTTGGAAAAGGTCTCCTAGAAAAACTGATGCGCGTGTGTCGGCGCATCGCTGCCATTTATATTCTAATTCGTCCAAAAACTAACGAAACTATAAAACAACGATTTAAGATCACAAATGATCCCGTTTGTAAATGTTGTTCATGTTTCTTTCAATAATTAAGCATGTCAGGAGCTAAATAGATTAACTTTCTTTTCTGGAATTGAGTTGGTATTTTTTTGTCTTTAGATTTACGATGGCATCAAAGCAAAACACCCCTCAGTTTTGAGCAAAGTTTACCCCGTGAATGGTGACGCGAGTCTGCCAGATTTAAGTCTTTCGCGAGAAGATAGAAATCTGCCCTTACAGAAAGTAAACATATTGTTTCATGTCGCGGCAACTGTAAGATTCAACGAGCCGTAGCACGTGGCTGTTAATGTGAATACAAAAGGTACCGCTCGTGTCACCGAACTTTGGAACGAACAGAGGCATCCGATTAGCTTCGTCCACGTCAGTACAGCTTTTAGTAATGCGAATCTACACGAGATTGGGGAAAAAGTTTATATGTAAGAATAAGTTATACGCAAACGTTGTTCCATTGTTTACAAATATTATATTTGTAATTATAGCGTAAAACATATGTTCACATATTATTAACTTTGCAGCACGAATTGGAAACCTTCAGAGGTGATCGATATGTGTGACAAATTCGACAAAACGTCGATCAACCAAATAGAAAAAGGATTTTAAAAACTTATCCCAATACATACACATTGTTACGTCGCCCAAAACATCTGCATTCCAGCCCTCGCGACTGGACGGCCAACGGCCTGCGTAACGTCATTTCAACCCTCAATAAACCTAAGGACCCACCATAGACTTTCTCTTTCATTGTCTTGCATCAACATGTGTCTTCAGTCAATTCGTTTGTCCTGAAGCATTTCTTAAGCCTAAAAATATCTTCGACGCACATCTGGCTTTTAGAGAGGTCCTTGGGTTTATTAGGCGCACTTAAAAACACGGAGAAAGTGGCATCGTCACTGTACCTCACTTCTCCTAAGACCTCGGGAAAGTCAACTTCTGCTCCTGCGACATCAGGAGGTTCAAGTCACTAAGAGTTGTAGTACAAAATCGAACGCCTAACGTTTATGTCTAAGCGCAGCATCCAAAGTCGGTTCTCGGTATTGTCGAACATTCAAATATTTTATTAAGTATCCTATCGTGCTGCGTCCACTAACATACGAAATTCAATTATAAGAGCCCTGCTCTAGTGTGCATATCTATCTTACCTTCGTGCGACAAGTTCTTATCTATTTGTAACTACTCGACAGTGTAATTTAAGTGTTGGAAATATATAATTTATAATTCTGTGAATCACTGTGTTATATAAACCGAATCACCCCTATTATCTGAGCGGAAATCAGGGGATCGATCAACTCGTGGTGTCGATTATCATAATCGTAACGGGAATTTACGACTCCCGTTGACGTCTCTCCTCGCGATTGCGTCTCCCCGCGATTGGTCGAAAATACACATGTGCTACGTCAAGAATCGTATGGACCTTTTTGTCTTTCTTTTTTAGATAAAGTTTGATATCTCAAAGGGGGATCGAGAGTTTACTGCGTACGATAAACTTCGCTTAACTTTGCAGAAAATATCAGTATTTTAATTGTAAAGTGTTTCTATAATTTTTTCGCAAAATAAAATAAAATTAAAAACAATGTTACGAATCAATTTTATTAAATTCACTCTTTGAAGAACAATACAAGAAGAACCCATTTCTGGTGGTTGGGAATGACTTTTATAGTCTTGCAATCGAAAGAGTGGGGTATTCGTTCTAAGAACTTTGTGGTTTTGATGGACCATGTTCAGATGATGAAGAGGTTTGTCAGATGCGCCACACATGCTTGATGACTCCATTTATGTAGAATCGACAAAACCAAAAATTATGTTATAATGTCGAAAATCCGAATTCCAGGTGATATATTTTTTATAGGAATTTTTGAACTTTATGAATGGAAATTTTGATGAAAATGGTATGTTATTACCTTCTCACACAGCATCAACAACGACAAACAGCTAGCACGCGCCAAAGTGCCAGCAACAGCAAGGTAACTATGTGTTAGGCAGAGTACGACCTATCATCAGTTGAAACTAATACTGCAAGAAGAATGCAGCAGAAAAGACTTGTTTAAAAAAGTGAAGCTAGAATAATACTTCCCCGAAAACCACATCAGCCGAAACCCTAATAATACCGGAAGGACACTAGCAGAACCGAAGATTGGAGCGTCCACAAAAGTAGTCACGTACCAAAACTCCGCGTTATCATGGAATATTCCTTCACGTGATAATTAGTCCTTGATAATCTTAGTATAAATAAGGATAGCCAGTTAGAGACAGTAGTCAGTCAGTTAAAAATTTGTCTAGATTTTAGTTCTTTATTTGTCGAGAGTTCGGTTATTGTGTTCAGTTCAGTTGTTGAGTTTACTTATTCATTTCAGATATGGAGTTCAGTCCAGTTAATTGAAATTTTGTCAAGAGTTAATTAAAAATTTATCGGGAGATAATATCACGTTCAGAAGAACAACAGTATTTTCTTAACCGAGAATTGTTTTTAATCCAGTCTTTGAGAATTGTCAAGCAGTAAACCCGAGCATTTTATTAATCATCAACGATTCATACAGTGTTTAAACTACACTAATTTAGTACGATTGTCCAGGAGTGTGGTCGACAATATATATAAGCAAGGTGAGAAGCTATACATTGTAACATTTTTTTCTTCGATTTCGGACTTGTACCACATGTACGACTTTGATAAAATTATTCATTGACTATTATTGTCAACAATCAAGAAGATATTGAGACTATTTATTCATTCCAAGAAAACTGTAATCTTCCTCGTGCTAGTAGTCCTAGACATAGTAGGTAAGCCGAAACGTGGAGTTTATTTACCAGTCGCATTGATACGCTAGTTAACGCTACTCATACAGTCATGAATTAGAATATCAAGGATATAAAAATTTGGAAATTCAAAATAGTGTCGCGCCTTAGAATGGTACGACAAGCTTTTGCCTTGTTTCCCTGTTTGCCATTCAGTCGCTTTCCTTGTTTCAATAATAGCGAATGAGAATCGAATTAATCGAAACAGATTAACGACTATTTCTGGTGGCAGCAACTACCGTTTTGATTTAAATATAACTCGAGAAATCTCAGATTGGCCATCTAAAGTAATACATAACGGTTACGAACACCGAAGATCAAGACCAGATCGTAACAACTGGCTTGCCAATGGCTATCGGAGCAATGGCTATCCCAAATCCTTTTTCTATCCATTTTCCTTTCTCACATTCCTATCCTTGACATTCGATGTGAGGTTCTAGGCGTAGATGCCGACTGTTTCAGGAAGATGAAGCAAGCGTAAAAACCCACCTTTCCCGAGAAAGGGAGCGGGACGGCGATGTGGGCTTAAAACATGGCACCGGTTCGTCCGGAGGACTTCGCGGGTTAATAACCCGCAGGAGCTGCGTCAGCCGCTGCTCGGAAATGGACATGGACGGGTCCTGGCCGCGAGGCCGCCAGGGGCTGTAATTGTTCGGAGCTGAGGTCGTGGTTCGTTCTTTCTCTTTCCTGTAATCCTACCTCATTCCCCCTTCCAACCCTTCAGACGCTGCGATTCCGCTAGCGGCTCGTTGTACGGGAATGCGATCCCGAGGAAATCCAGCCAAAAATATCGTACCCCGTTGGTCATATCGCAACAGGTGGGAGCCCCGCCTTCATCCATCGGACTGCCAGGATGACTCTATAAATGATCTCTAACCTTAAGCTGAGGTGCGCGGCTATGGGGAATTTTCCGATCAATAGCACTGGGAGGTGACTGATGGGTGTATCAGTCATTAACGGCCAACCTCGTGATACCAAGTGGTATTAACCGTCGATCGGCCAGCGGCTTTACTGGGGCTTCGCGTTTTCCGCTGAAATTGGAGGCCACCGGAAGCTTCGGCCAAGGGGGAAAGGCAAATGACTCAGTTGATGAATTCCATGAAAGCTAAAACTACAACCAGGATTCGAAGCAATGACGACAACAGCAAGCATACGATAACGGAGACGAGAAGGACCAGAAAGGAAGCGACATCGACAGAAGCGATATTACGTTCTCCGATCCCGGTGACGACAGAGAGAACTGCTGACATTGGTGTAGCCTCAGTGGGAGTCCGAAGGAAGCGGATACCATCGGAGGACGAAGAATCCTTGTCTTCGATGGCGTCGTTCTCCTCAAGGATATTCAGAGGCAAGAAGAGGAGAGCCATAGACACCGCTTCGAAGCTGCCAGAAGAATTGACCCTGCAAATGAGAAGCGCCTCTGTAGCAGACATCGAAGTCGAGATGATCCGCCGAGCAAGGAAATAATAAGGATAGCAGCCACGTCTACGAACCTTAAAGTTATGAATATTAAGATCTTACGAGATGCGGCGAACTCCATTGCTGACGGTGGGACAGAACTCGCAAGGAGAGCAGTTCCCGTGTACAGCACAGGAGCGACGATGGTGATGGACGGATGGGTGGTGGTACTGGAGACAGAGAATGAGGCTCTTCGAACAGAGAAACATTCAGGAGAGTCTCTTGTGCCCCCGAGGAATGCCTGCGGTGTGGTGCCTCTGCTTCGAATACCGCATTGATCCGTCCTTCGTGGGACGGAGGTGATGAGACCGCGTGACTCGCCACACTGGAAAGGAAAATCGAAGAACTGAGATCCTCCATTATGAAGGAGACAGAGGAAGGCCTTCGAACGGGGATCGATGGAAAGAAGCGGGCAATGGATTCATCTGCCCAGGTAAAAAGCGGGAAGGCGACCGGAAAAACCGTCGCTCAGGTGGTCGAAGAACCATGGGCCACAAGGGAGGCCACGTGGAAGGGAAGAGAAAGAGGAAAAAGAAAAACGGACCAACGGAGAAGGGGAGAAAGACAACGGTGGTGATCTAGTCGACCAGTAGACCGCAGTCGGAGAAAGGAAGGTAGAAAGTCGGCGCTTCCACGCACTTCCACTACTGGAGTGGAGGAAGTGCTGGCGACGACGATGGAAAAAATTTCGCTCACTGAGGTTGGCATAGAGGCCGTCAAGATGAGGGGAACGTTGACCGGTGGAGTCATTCTAGAGGTCCCCAGCGACAAGGGGAGGGAGAATCCATCCTCCATCGTTGCCTATATTCTGGAACCGGTCATGTTAAGAGTGGCTGCAGCCTTTAGACCGATGGAGCTTAGGACGAATGGAATCGATTTTCAATAACCAAGGAAGAGCTTCAGATTGTCCTGGCTCTGGCAGGAGGGTGCAGCATTCAGGAGGTTCATGGAAAGTTGTTAGAATTTAATCTCGAAATTAAAATTAATAATCTGTGGATGACACAATGTTTATGTTGAAATAATATTATGTGATATTTATTAAACAAAAATTACAGGAAATATAAGTGAGCGTCGTGGAACGTTGACAGTTGGTTAGTTATTGTCAGACTGCCTGTTTTCGCACGTTCGCGGGGAGACGCGATCTCGAAGAAGCGCGTCAACGGGAGTCGTAAATTCCCGTTACGATTGACCAATCGACGCCACGAATCGTTCGATCCCTCATTTCGGTTAGGATAATAAGGGTAGTTCAATTAAAGAAAGCACTGCTGCTAACAAGTTATTATATATCTGCAAATCCAACAACTTCGGTATGATACAAATGGACGTTTGTTAGAATATGACTACGCGTGAGAATCTAGTCGCGTTGTCGCGTATGATGACGGATTAGCTGCTTGATCGAGACTCACTCTTAACTCTTATGTTTTTCCAGGAGGAAAGCTTGGTGTGGGTGTGCCCTTTGCACGAAAAACGCGGATTCGTTGTTCGCACTTTTCGTCAGGGAAGTGAGGGTAAACATCCGCGATGCTGATTGGTTATGACCCATGCTAAAGACGAAGGATATGCGGAAATCTCCCACCAACGTGGATCGGGGGGTGACTACATTCCTGGAGAAAACTAGTCGTTTTTGGTGGACATGTATTCGGTTTTCTATTCGGCGACTATCCGCTTTCTCCGTGATTTTTGAGAGCCTAATAAACTCAAGGACTTTTCCGAAACTCTGACATAAACCAAATATACTTCTCGACACATAGTTCGACTGGCGAGCATACGGAAACAATGAAGCTAGAGTTGACGATTTATGGTGGGTCCTTGAGTTTATTGAGGGTCGGGAAGAACGTAGATGGGCCGCTGACTGCTAGGTAGCGTAGGCTGGACTGCAGATGTTCCATGCGACGCAACACTGCCAACGCCCTGGCCGCGCTGAGTGCACTCGTTCCCATCAGATCACGAAAGTTAAGCAGCGCCGGGCACGGATAGTACTTGGATGGGTGATGGCCTGGGAACTCCGTGTGGCGTTGGCGAAGCGCGCTGCCCCCCCCCCCCCGCCCTGTGGGGTTCGGGCTTGGGTGCTGGCGGCTCAGCGCCTCGGGGCCGCCAAGCAGTCCGGTAGGGGAACCGGGCTGCCTGGTACGGCGGCTCCGGCGACGAGGCGCGGTGTGACAATGGTCACACACCGCCCCATCAGTGGTGGTATTAGGCGCGCGGGGGAGGCCCCGGTTGCGACGCTCACAGCGGTTCCCGGGCCTCTCTCGATTGCAGCCGGGACGGTTATCGTGGAGGTTTTAGTCGGTTGGAGTCCGACACTACCACGCCGCTTTCCCCAGAAGCAGCGGCCTGGCGTCCGTGCGGATTTCCTCCACGTAAATATAAAAAAAAAAAGTCTAGAGTTAAAGGCACAGACGAAAGTGGATCAAATGCTTGAAATAATGTGAAATGGAGATACATGAACATCTAAAGTTTTATCATCAATATCTATACAAATCTATACAAATCTATACAAACTATAAGCTGTAAGATGCGGAAATTTCAGTGTCAGGCATCGGTGTTCGAAGCGGATCGAGCGCCGATAATCTAAATATTTCCCCGACATCGAACCGTGGATGATCGGTTTAATTGGTCGGCGAGAAAACGTCAAGAGGTTCAGATTTGAGACTTCGGTCGCCTTCAACACATAAAACACTTAAGCAGACAAACGTGACTCGTTTTTTTTTTAAACTATTTAGCCCTTTTCCTATAAAACATACGTATCTAATGTAACCATCAATCGTTTAGAAGTAAAGAGCCTTTAAGAATTTTTTGCATCTGACTCCTTGAGAAAACAGAATAGGTTAGGAAGAGTTCATAATAATTTAATCAGAAGAGATCGACTTTGCATGCAACTGCAAGACAATATTTTCAACAATTAATGACTACATAAAATATAGGAGCATAAGTATAAAAATATTGCAAAGCAAAGATTTTGCGTTTTGTGCGCAATGTGTATTCTTACCTCGTACTCTCCGACAGTACCGACAGTAAACCGTCAATCTAGGTTATTTATAGTTACAAGTACAAAGCGAAACAAGAACGTAGAGCGAAATGCGTAAAGTCGGCACACAGTTGAGTGCACATGTACCGCGTAAATTTGCGAATCTGATTTTATTGAAAATAAAGCCTCGGGTGAAAAAATCTTACTCTTTCTTTTCGACATACTGCTGTATGTGGAATCATTTCCAGCCGGTTCTCCGATTCGCGGGATAACATATAATCCGTATAACACATGTCGATCGTACAGTGCTGTTTCCTATGACATGGAACGTATTCCCCACATCATGTGGTGAATTCACTATATTTCGTATTATACAATGGTTTTCTGATCAGAATTGGTAGCTTAGTCAGACGATTTTTGATATGTTTTCTCGAAAGTAACTTTTTCTCCTCCTCGCTGCTTACTGTCAACGACAGGTTCTTTATAAAAAAAACTGTCAAATAATTTTTTCACTGATAGATATAACTGTTAACCTTGAATTACAATTGCAATAGGCATTTAAAACCCTTTTAAGGGACAATGCATTTGTATTTTGTAGCGATATAGACTAGACTAGCAGACGTTAAAAGATGCTTATCGATAAAGCGATACCGTACGTTTAAGCTATTACGTTCTCTTTCTGACCATTGTCTTTCGTAAACATTGCGAACACGCTCTTGTCTTACTGAATGTTTAATTGAATATATACATACATATGTATATTCTTTTCCTAAGATACGGTGCTCATGAACTCTAGCATTGTTGCATAATAGCCTCGCTTTGCACCTGTCTAATAACATATGCACCGCCAATGTATCATTATCAACACAGCTGTTGACGTCAGAAATACTATTCAAAGAAAACCACTAATCGATATCTCGCTTTTGAATGTTATGCCGAGTATAATTTATTAAATTTCTCATGCATGCAACAGAATTTTATATGGGTAACATCTGTGATTATTCAGATGCATTTAAAGCAATGTAACGGTTTTTCAAGTCCCAACAACTTGCATACATTGTTATATCGTTCCTATCGTTCTATCTATCACTTTAATTCCATTTCATTCGATTCGCAAAGCATGTACTTTGTTGTAATTATGTTGAGACAAGTGACACCGGAGAAAGTTATCCACATTGTTTGGCTTAGTGCTGCTTTATCCTTCTGTTGGCCGCTTCCTATTAGTAGCAGCAGAACTCGAGTCCTTGGTTTCAGAATTCTACAAATAAGTACAATTATTAGTGCTTGCATGTTACTACTGCCTATGTTATATTCGATTTATTTGCACCCTGACGACCTGGTCGTTGTTTTCAAATGTATGTGTATGTCAACAGCTTTGTGTCAACTTATCGTTCAGACTACTATGTGTTGGATTAAGCAAGACTCTCTACAAGTAAGTTTCTATTTGCTTACCTTTGGCATTCAATGTAAATAGATATGTGTTTTAACTACGAATTGCAGCGTACAGTTAGAGAAATGATGACTTATGTTAAAGAAACGCAACAGTATGAAAAGGAAATTTTCTATAAATATATCACAAGATGTGACATGTTGTGCATATGTACCATAGTATGTATGTACGCGACTGCGACTGGTTTTTCATTGGGACCTGCAATCTTGCCAATTTCTTTTCCAGCCGATGCGGAATATCCGTTTCGTGTTAATTATACGCCAATGAATATTATTATATATGCGCATCAATCTATTCTTAGCTACCAATGCGCTGCACACAGTTGCGTGAGCATATTTGGAGCGCTATTGCTTTGGTTCACAGCAGCAAGATTCGAATGTTTGGCTGTGGAATTAGAAAAAAGTACAAGTATCAATACGCTAATTGTTTGCATTAAAAAGCAATTATCTTTAAGGAGGTAAAGGCAACATTTGGTAATTATATCGATCAGGGCGCACATCACCAATTTCAAGTATTTTCTAATGTGTTGTCAAGGCTGTAGTTTTCAAAGTGCTCGTAAAAATGTTTTGTAGGCTTTTTATTTCGGCGTGAGTTATCCGGTTAGGTTCGGATTATCCTTATTGTTTATTGTTTTTCTTCGTGTATTAAGTAACCCAAAGGATCCAAACCTAAAATCAAACCAAACAATATGAAAGAAGGAAAGTTGGTCATTTACTGAAGTATTCATTTCTTTTCTTTCTCTGTATACAAAATAAAACGTGAGAAGTATAGATGCATCGCCGTGGAAACGTACAGAGTAAGTAAAAAGAAACTATCATCTAATATAGCTAGAATTGTAATAATAAATAAAATAATACTAATAAAAAGTGTTTTAAATAAATTAAGTTGCATTTGAAGTGTTCTGTCGGATGGATACAATCTGATTCTTTTACACCTTATATTTTTACTGTGATATCAAGGTGACCTTGGATTTTTTCAAGGTTAATGTGTTTGTTTTCTAACACGATTTTGTAATTCGCGGGCCTCCAGAGTCGTTTGTGTGTCGTAAATCGCAGGAAAGCGAGCCCCACCATATTCTCTTATTTACACTATTCCCGGTAGCCCGTGGACCGCCTTTTTCGCTCTTGTCGCTCGCATTCTTAATGGTCTGGTAGTCGGATAGCTGAGAGGATTAGTCGTGCGGTCTTCGGCGGAGAAGTTCTGCGCCCCTGTTGTAACCGATGAAAAGATGAATGCAAGTTTTAAAGTAAGGTGGTCTTGATTTGTCCTTGAATCTCAAAATTACACAAAATACTGAGTGTAATAGTCCGGTTTCATTTTCTCACATGCTGTTTCAATACGCCATCGTATATCTTCTGCGCCAATTGGTACTTTTTGATAAACGGCGGGTTGTAATGCCTTCCGCAAGAAGAATTGTAGTGGATTTAGATTACAATTCTAGACTGGATTTAGACGAAAGTGAGTCCGTTTGGACGAATCCATCTATTTGAAAATAGTTGTTGGGTAATTTTCCTCGAAATTAAAGTGTAATGTGTAGCGTACTAGTCTTGTTAGTACAATATAAATATAAGTACAGTGTAAATTTTGCGAACATCGTACGAAAGCTCTTCCAAAAACACATATGATACATTCATCAATAATCTTACGTATTTGTTTCGTTTATCAAGATGTACGGATTGTTATAGAATGCATACTACACAACGAATTAGAAAAAATGTGCGAGATAATAGAACTCACTCAGAATAGTTCACCAATTATTCTGACAGCGTTTGAAGACACGCGAAGAAGTGAACGACGAAAACTCCGAACAAACACAATAAAACAAAGTGATACAATTAGATTGGATATCTTGTCTCGTCGTACGGTTCAATGCCAGCTCAAGGACACCCTATTACAGATAATTGAAATCGTATTTTATTGGCTAGGACGTAACGTTAAAACAAAGATACGTGACTCTGGTATTTCAAAAATATAAGATACAAAGAAATCATTCAAATGCAACATAATTCATTTCGAACGCTTTTTAATACAATTAATAGATAACAAACTATGTTAGATAATAGTTTTTATTGAGTTATACTATGTAAAATAATCATAACCGTACTGAAAACCTATCTCAACCTTTTTTTTCAATGTGAAGAAAATTTTAACAGACACTTCGTAATCCCAACGCGTAGTGCCGAATCTGTACCGACTAGAACCTTCACGGTGCTCTTACTTGAACGTATCCTCCCCGTCCCAACGTAAGCACGCGCTTCTATTTGACCGAAGGGAACGAGAATGTAAGTAACGCTTACGAAGCATCAACCACAAAGTGAATAATAATATCAATTCATTTTACAGTATGTAACACCTAAAACTAAAAAATTAAAACAGTTTAAAAGCTTCTTTGTAACGCAGAAGCATTCCTGTAAAGATCATTTTCATCAAGATCCAGTATATTTTGCAAGATTGCATGCAGTCCGTAGCAAGGCTTAAATTCTTTTAAAAGACATATAAAAGAAGAATTTCAAAACTTCATAAATTTTTATTGGCACAACAGAATTTCAATTATTAATATTAATAATTCTGGAAAAATGTTCCCTCAGATACATTCAATACTTCGTCCTAAAGCAAATATTTCTGTTTTGTTTTATTAATTGCACATGACAATTCCAATTTAGTTAACAAAGTAAATATTGATTTACAAAATATAGATGCTAAATTTAAGACGAGTGAAATGCAAATCTAGGTAGCAAGAAATTTGGAGGTGTTGTCTGAAGTAGAATATTACAATTTAAAACTGAGACGTTTGCAGACTGATCCCAAAAGACAACCTTAAGTATACTTATTAAAGTCTATCCTATCTGCGACCCGGTTCTAGATTCCCTCGGTTGATAAACATTTCGTCACTTATGATGAGCTCAGATTAATTTTTTAGTAAACTTAAGCCAAAGAGAATATGTGGGTAATATAGCGCTCATATACATGTCTCAGGCATATAGAAGGGATTATGTCGTTATATTCAAGAATTATTTTAATTTTGTTTATTTTTCCAATACAATATTTAGATAAAAGCTGAAATTATACCACTCTGAAAGAAAGATAAAAGTGGTTCCGACCTCACTAGGTATATAACCCTTTCACTTTTACCAGATATAAGTAAGACATTGGAGATACTTGAGATAAGATATTGGAGAAATTTAAAACTGCAATATAACAAGTATGTACTTGTCTTTTGTTATTTCAATTTTTGCTGCCTTATTCACAATTTGATTTTCCAAATAAAATAAGTACAACGCATGAAATTAACAAATGTATTTCCGATTTATGCTGCTAACGTTGAGTTTAAAATCCCCAGCAGATTACTATCAGGGACGTTCACCAATTCTATTTTCTCTTTATTTCAGTGATAAATTGTACTTATTTAAAATTGTACTTTTCTGATAACGTCAATAACTCAATAAGTCTTTTGCCAAAGACTTAATAGTATACACTAGTCATAAAAAACTATCAATAATCAAAAAACATTTGCAGGACCTACTTAATAAAATGTACATAGTTTTTTCATACTGGAAGCTTAAAATTAATGTCATCAAGTGTGAAACTACACAACTACTCTTTAGGCCATCAATACCCATATGGTTCCAACTCAACAAAAATGTAGCCGTGCGCATCAATTTCAAAATTCCGATCACACCACAATTTCACAAATATCCGTACCACACGAAAGCTGTGAAGTTTTTGGGACTTGATGTTGATTTTAAGCTTAATTTCAGTAACCACCTCAGAATACAGTTAAAAAAACTCAAAAAGCGTTTATGTCAGATAAAAAATTATTTTAATGGAATGTTACGACCATTCACGGGGAGACGCGGTCGCTAGGAAAACGCGTCAGCGAGAGGCGTAAATTCTCGCTACGATTCTGTTAATCGATGCCGCGAAAAAGTCGTTCCCCTGTTTCAATTATGATAACAGAGGTGGATCAATGAATGTAACACTGTATTAACAGGTTAACATAGAAGAATATATTTAACAATAAGATTATGAATTTATTACAGGAAGTTGACTCGATATCTTTCAATGAATTCGTTAGACTTCTAGATGTGTATCGTTTGACTCGTCAGAAAGGACTGATTGCCTTTCGATCATTCCTTTGTCTTCCTTGGAAGACGACCCATGCTCGGGTCACGCCACCGCTCGCGCCTATGATCACGTATTTGTGGAAAACGTAACGGACAAAAATCGACGTTTCTAGAGCTCGCTGCTTGGCGACAACTATGCACTTGTCACGTAAAATAACAAAATAAAAAAGAAATTTGAGGTGAAAAATAAAAAAAAAAAACTTTACTTTTTTTCTAACAACAATCCACTTTACAATCCACTTCCGAACTCTAGGCGTGACTTTCTAAGACTGAAGCTCTTATGATTTGACTTTCGATCGGATCCGATCACTTTCTTTTGTCATCCCTCACATCAGCCTTGCCTGAGCAGCCGAGCTAAGCGGACGTGAAAAACAGTGCTTCAGAAAAGTGCGGCAAGTGGGGAAGAGAAAACTACGAACGGCTACGCCCATAGCCAAATGGTGGAAACCAGTGTCTACTATTAAGAAGACTACAAGCAAAACTAGATTGCAAAAACACATCTCACCAATAAAAATTACTAGTAAAGACGAAACATACTGCATAAATAAAACAACAAACATTTCAAAACCAAGCCAACCAACAAATGAAGAACAGGACTGCTCAGTTACAATAGAAGTTGATATGGAAACCAACAAAGAAATAACCAAACAGGACGAAAGCTGGAAGGTGGCGAGTTATAACAAAAAACGAAAAATAACAGGAAAACCAGATACAGAAAAGCAGCGATGGCTGCAAGAATTACCGCTAAGAAACTCCTTCAGCTCACTGATGGAAGAAGTAAACGACGACCCAACAACCAAACACACAACTAAATCAACACACATCACAAAACCACCACCAATATTTGTCGAGGCACAAATAATAGACCCACTTATTGATCAATTAAACTATACAGTTGGAAAGGACAACTACACAATAAAACAAACAAATTAGAACAAGTAAAAATCCAAACAAACACCCCAGAGAACTACAGGAAAGTGATAAAAGAACTAAGGGGAAAAACGCTATATACCACACGTACCAGCTCAAAACGGAAAGGAGCTACAAAATAGTTATAAGAGGACTACACCCAAAAATGAACACAGAAAAACTAAGCGACGAACTACAAAAAATCGGCCACAAAACAAGATCAATAAATAATATGACAAGGTACGATACAAAACAGCCATTACCACTATTCTTAATAGAATTAGAGCCCAGAACCAATAACAAAGAAATCTATGAAATCAGAAAAATACTAAACACAATAGTAACAGTGGAACCACCACGCTACAAAAAAGATATCCCACAATGCATGCGGTGCCAACAATACGGCCATACAAAAAATTATTGTAATAAAAGCCCGGCATGTGTTAAATGTGCAAAGAACCACTTAACAATACACTGCCCATATACAGGGAAAATAGAAGAAGTTAGATGTTACAATTGTAACGGAAACCACCCAGCAAGCTATAAAGGATGCGAAATCAGGAAACAACTACAACGTAAACTGTTTCCACCACTCCGCAATAGAACAGTCGACAACTACCAACTACAGCAAAGTACAACAGACAACGAAGCAACGGCGAAAGCACAAAAGGAAATAAAAGATATAAGCAGAAACACAGAACCCCAAGGAAACCGAAGCTACGCGCAAGCAACACAAAACATTAGACAAGTAGCGTCCATAAACATTCAAAGACAAAGCAACAACACCGAAGACGCTACGGAAATCAAAGAATTACTAAAACAATCAATCAAAAACACAGAAGTACTCACAAAAATGATAAGCGAACAAAACGCAGTCCTCAGACAGCAAACACAACAAATCACTACCATGCTACAACTGCTTACAAACATGCTAAGCAAAAAATAAAAACGCACACGCTTAAAATAGCAGCTTGGAACTCTAACGCCCTACAACAAAGGGTCCTAGAAACTAAAACATTCCTGTACAACAACAACATCGACATACTACTCGTATCAGAAACACACTTCACTACAAAAAGTTACATAAAAATACCGTACTACACCATATATGATACCAAGCACCCCTCAGAAAAAGCACACGGAGGGACTGCAGTAATAATAAAAAACGACATTAAACACCATTTACACAGCCAGATTAGTAAGGAACATATACAAGCAACCACCGTTACTGTACAAACTAGCAGCAACCACCTACAGTTGTCAGCAGTATATGTACCGCCGCGACACAAAATTACACCGCAAAAGTGGGAAGAGTACTTTAAACATTTAGGTGATAAGTATATCGCAGCTGGAGACTACAACTCAAAGCACACACCATGGGGATCAAGAATTACTACACCACAAGGTAGAACATTGGAAAACAACATTAGAAACAATAACCTCAATATACTATCCACGGGAAGACCGACATACTGGCCGACAGACCTGAGCAAAATACCAGACCTACTCGATTTTGCAGTTACAAAGGGACTAAACGCAAATAAACTAAACACAGCACCCAGTCTCGAGCTCACCTCCGACCATACACCCATAATAATTACATACAGAAACAAACCAATACTTTACAACAATTCAAAGACGCTATGAAATAAAACCATCAAATGGCAAACATTTACAGAAATAATCGAGAGCAAAATCAACTACAACATCCCATTGAAAACACCTGAACACATCGATCAACCAGTAATAACACTTACAGAAACTATTCAAGAAGTAGCCAGGGCAACCACTATACCCGAATCAACCAACAGACAAACAAAAATAAATCCATTAGACATCCTCGAAAAAATTAGAGAAAAAAGAAAAGCGAAAGCAACAACATAGAACAAAAGAAAACAAAACACAGCTAAACAAACTCGCAAAGGAAATGAAAAACAAAATTAAAGAGCACAACAACGAGTTTACAAAGTTCATCGAGTTACTATCTGCACACGAGAATTACAACTACTCCCTATGGAAAGCCACAAAAAAAAATAAGGAAGACAATAAAAATGATCCCAGCAATCAGAAGATCAGATAACACATGGGCAAGAAGCAACGAAGAGCAAGCTGAAGAATTTTCCAACCACCTATGCAACACATTTACACCACATAATATCAACAACAGCAACCACAATAGTCATACGGACGAGGATGCGCTAACCACTAGTACATCAACTGGCAAACACTACACCATACCCAAAACAACAGCACAAGAAATTAGAAACATAATCGAGAAAACAAAAAATAACAAAGCACCAGGAATCGACCTAATTAACGGCAAAATCTTGAAAAACCTTCCGCCAAAAGCGATAAGACATATCACAATAATAGTTAACGCAATACTAAGAATACAATACTTTCCTAAAATTTGGAAACTGGCACAGATCATAATGTTACCGAAACCAGGCAAAGATCTACATGAAAATAAATCATACAGACCAATTTCATTACTTCCTGTGTTCTCTAAGATACTAGAGAAAGTAATTTACAACCGCATAAAACCAATAATAGAGAAGGAAAAATTAATACCGGACCACCAATTCGGATTCAGAAACAAACACTCCACTATAGAGCAAATGCACACACTGGTCAACGAAATAATACAAGCACTAGAAATCAAGCAATATTGTACAGCCCTCTTTATGGACATAGAGAAAGCATTTGACAAAATAAATCACGAGAACCTCCTACTACCTTGTAGTAGGTACTACAAACAATCAGGAAACAATTCCCGGAGCAGATATATCATTTAATTAAATCATACTTAAGCAGTAGAACATTCACAATAACGATTAAAGACGCATACTCTGAAGTTAAAGACATCAAAGCAGGGGTTCCGCAAGGAAGCGTTAAGCTAGGACCAATTTTATACACACTATACACGGCCAACATAGCAACAACTAACAATTGCAAAATACTGACATTTGCGGATGACACAGCTGTACTAGCCAGGCACACTAACCCTGCAACAGCAGTTACATTACTACAAGAACACATCACAAAAGTAGAAAAGTGGCTTCAAGTTAAACAAATCAAAGCAAACCCTGATAAATGCAAGCACATTACATTCACACTGCGAAAACAGATACTACCAAACATTGTACTAAACGGCACGCACATAATCCAAACAAGGCAAGTCAAATACCTAGGACTCCGCTTAGATACACGATTCCTATGGAAACAGCATATTAAATCAATAATAGACAAAATACAGATAGCAAGGAGACAAATGTATTGGCTAACAAGTCGAAAATCCAAACTAAGTATAGAAAATAAATTAAAAATATACAAAATGATCATAAAACCAATCTGTACGTACGGAATACCACTATGGGGAACAGCAGCAATGAGCCATATAACCAAAATAGAGACAATGCAAGCAAAAATTCTTAGAACAATAGTAAACGCGCCATGGTACGTTAGAATCGAGGACATTGGGATAGACCTGGGAATACCAACGGTCAAGGAGGAGATTAGCAGATATGCAAGAAGGTACAGAGATAGAATAGCAACGCACCCGAACCGGCTGGCAGCGGAAACGGTCAATACATCAAGCATAAAAAGAAGATTAAAAAGGAAACACCCAACAGATCTCACAAAAGACACAACCTAACAAACACGATGATGGTATCCCACTGGGGGTAACCACCCACATGATATACTACCATACCGCTATAAAATTTTACCAAATGTCCTACAAGGACAAATTGTAAAATCTAAATAAATAAATAAAAAAAATCCCTCACATCCCCACCGTCCATGCATTTGCTAGGCGTCCGCGGCCGTTGCCACGTGCTCTTTCTTCTAGAACCTTCGGTGGAAGAACCGTTGGGACGTTGATGGTTCATTAGGCACTTCAGCGATATACATTGTCGCCGAGTGCCGCCACATCTTTTTCTCCATCGTCAGTCCATCGGATTTGAAGTATGCCGGTCGTGACACGCTCGTCGTTACATTGTATATGATCCGTCGGGCAGATAAGACGATCTGCCTGTGACACTGTAGGACCGCGAGCGACGGTTAGAAAATACAGCCTGTGGTATGCCTCGTGGCGTAACATGGAATATGAAACATTCCATGGGCGACCGCAGTTGCAGAAATCAATTTTACACGGATCATTCTACATTCATATAGTAAGGTTGAAGTTGTATTAGCAACGTCTGTATAAGCAGAATTCAATGTACAGTGCTGAATGTTTTCTTGTTAATAGTTCAAAAATTAATCACTATCCGAAGCTGCAATTTAATGTTTGACTGCCTTCCTCTTCACTACACTCCTCAAATTCCGTTTTCAAATTCCGATTTATAATGCTTGAATTATTTCTAAACAGGCTGAATCAGTCGCACTTTGAAAGTAAGAAACAATATAATAATTTTTCAACATTGAGGAGAGAAAACCTAACAAATGAATATATACAGGTTCGGCTGTAGTACAGCATGTTCGAGTATAGGTGTAAAGAAATTTAAGCAGTGATTCCTGATGCTAAAATAAGATGAGATTCAAGAATAAAAGATTACGTTTTCAGCTTTGTGTTTTAGTTATTCAAAAATAAATATCAGCCGAAATATTCGTGTATGCGAACAAACCTCTTTACGCGAACGAAAATAAGTCAGCCTAAGCATACTCGTACAAGTCATAGACAAGAAGATTATGGTATTCGACAAAATCTTGCATCATGTTTTATAACTAAAGTCGTATATTAAACATGAAACCTGCTACTCAAACCGCTTCAAAGAATTTTTGAGTACGGAAGACTAATGTTTTCTCTAATCCTTTACCTCAATAAATAATTAATAAACAGAAGTACATATAAACAATGTTTATACAAATTTCACACACGCACCACAATTGTGCTACTGAATGTCTTCCCTGAATGTTTTTTCAATAGGCATACTCCATTATGCTTTTAAAAGAAACACCTCGGAGATCATGACTGTTTCTGGGTAATTTCGAGAAAGTTATATAAAAAAAGCGAAAACATTGGTGAAGAATATCGTGTTTTTCTTTGCGAATGAACTGCCCACTATTACTATATTACGTAACATGTTTTAGCGACTTTCGAAATTCGATAAGAGAGTAGAATAGTTCTGGAAAGACAGAATCATTCGATATCCAAGGCAAAATGTTAGAGAACTGTATAAACTGTAAAAATCTACAATAAAGTTCGAGTTAATTGTAGATTTAGTATAGGTTTAAGTTATTCTGCAGTAGATTTTTGGGTCCTGGTCATTTTCAGATCTTTGAACTTTATTAATTATTTATGGATACAGGGGATTAAAGGAAGGATTAAAGGAAGCATTAAACAAATATTGCATGAGGCAGTTTTCGATGTGCTGCTATGGATTTTAATGAATAGCTAGGTATAATGTTTAATCTACGATTTTTCTCACAAAATGTCACGTAAGATGGTTTATATCTACAAATGTCACAAAACGAGTTGGCCCATAAAGATTTTATATTTTGCTTCCATATTCCACGGATTTAAATTGGATAGTACATGATATTGGATGCGTAAGCAACCGGTGGTTAAACTTTATATCTGGACACCACTCTTTTGTAACCGTTTTTGTGTTTTCTGATAGTACTTGATAAATATTATAGTATCGTGGAAAGATTATCTAAGAAACATCCGACGAAATATAAATAATATTGCGAGAAAGTCTAAGTGCCGACAGGCCAAAAGGGTAACTTCAATTGGCCATGCGGCCCATCAATGTATCCTAGGTCCTTCAGTCAAATAGTTACTCGAAGGAAGGCGTACGTGACCATGATCGCGGACGGTTACGGAACATGTACGTGGGGGGAGGGGGGTATGCAAGACAATAAATCACCAGTTGTTAATTGAGAGTCTAGTTGCGAGGAATTAGTTAGTTGCGAGTCGTCAGTTGGGTCGAGAGAGTTGAGTCGAGAGAGAGTTAAGAGCGAGTTGCAAGTTGGTTAATCATAGTTTGCCGAGTTGTTATTGTATTTTCGATCTATAGCGAGGAGACGCGATCGCGAGGAAGCGCGTCAACGGGAGTTGTCAATTTCCGCTATGATAATAAGAATCGACACCATGAACAGATTGATCCCCTTATTTCATGTGGGATAATAGGGATGATTGATGTGGTATAACACTGCGATTAACAGGATTATAAAATTTATATTTCCAACAACTTTATACAATGACGAGTTGCGCCGTTATGTATGATGTATCGTAGACGATACTTTGAAGTATGACACTCCGATAGATGAGCACTGAATGTTTTTTCGTAGTAGAGCAAAGCCCTTACAGTTGAATATAAGAAGAAGGTGACTTTCTTGGTGTAGCAGAAATAGCAATTGAACAGACTGATGTTCCGCTCTCGTGCAATTACGGAGGAAAGCTCGGTGTGGGTGTTATTTTTTAAACGAAGAAAGCGGATTCGTTGCTCACACTTTTCGTTAGTAAGGTGAGGGCAACGATCTGCGATGTTCATTGATTCTAGTCAATGTTAATGAGTGATGAGAGGGGAAAGAAACCTCCTACTAATGTTGCTAGTTGGTGTCATTGTTTAAGGGAAAACTCGGATTTTCCGTTAGATAAATATCCACTTTTTCCGTTAGATCACTACCCGCTTTCTCCGTAATTTTTAAGAGCGCATAATAAACCCCAGGACTTTTCTAAAAACCAGTCATAAACCGAAAACATTTCTAGGATTAGGAAATCTTTTAGAACAAACAGATTAACTGAAAAACATGTGTTGAAACAATGAAGTTAAATGTTTATGGTAGGTCCTTAGGTTTATTGAGGGTCGGAATGACGGTACGTGGATCGTTGGCTGTCAAGTAACGAGGGATGGGGTGCAGATGTCTTATGCGACACAACAGTTATGAGTTGTTAATTATTAGTTGTGAGTTGTGAACTATCAATGATAGTCTTAGTTATATCATATTACTGCATTAAGTTCATATTAAATAACCATCGCTTCCTGTTTAATCCATTGGAAATCCTAATTTCTAATATTTCTGATGATGATAATATAATATAGATAAAATGTAATGGTTTTGAGTTTAGGAATCCACTAGTTCAAAATTTATGAGTTTCCAAAGCTGGGTTCTCTCAGCGTACTGCATGGCTTACTTTAACGTGATAACTATTTAGACGATAAACTTTGTTATTTATTTAAGCAAATATTGTGCTCGAAGTAGTAGAATGTAGTAGTAATAGTAGTAGAATATCAATTTATTTTTAATATAAGAAACGATTTGTGAAATTACATTTTAGATAAGGGTGACTGGAAAAATATATAGCGCAACAAATATTTCTCTATTACCAAGTTACCACCAAAATTATTACCAATATTTACCCTTTCTTACTTCCATAAGACAGCATCCAACACGCTATCCAAAATTACGGTAAGTACGGTATATTGTGACTTCATATTTTCCGACCATCAAAATAAAAATGAAATGTAATTTAAAATCTGATTTGACGTTATTCGAATGATTCCAAATAAATATTTATTTAAACTTATTATTCGTATAAATTCTTTTCGGCTGAATATTTTATTCGGATAATAACTATTCATTATTCATAGAAAGTTAGTTTCTCTATTCGTTCGAATAATTTATTGTTATGTATTCGAATACATTATTCAAATAGCAATTGCAATACTATTTGAATAATATTGCGAGTAAGTGTTAATTATTTTCGATTTCATTTGAATTTTGTAAAACTCTCACTATTCTGCTGATAATATTTTATCTATAATCATGTACATACTTTTGTATTGAATTAACTGAATATTCGACGCACAACGGCATAATACAGAAACATGTTACCAGCATTAGAATAGTATTCGTTAAATACGAAAAGTCGATATTTTGAATTATGAATGTGGAAGTATTTTATGTTGAGATTTTATCTCGGAATAGAGAGAACAAATGTGGATGAATGTATTATAGAATTTCTTTATTCAGAAATATTAGAAATTAAGATTTCTAGTGGTTTCTATCCTATATAGTAATTTACTGATAGATGGATTTGCTACAGTGGATTAAACAGAAAACGATGATTACTTAACTTGGAACTTAATGCAGTAGTGTGATATGACAACACCCGATTAACGATTCTTGACTCTTCGCTCTCTGGTGGCTAACTGACGATCAACGACTGCGGTGCCGATATACAGGGTGGTTGGTAACTGGTGGTACAAACGTAAAGGGGATGATTCTACGCGAAAAAAGAAGTCGAAAATATGTCGCGAGAGCCGAGGCGTTTGTTTTTGATCGCGTAGTTTTGGAAAGAGGAGGCCTACGTGATCTTGGCCACGAGCGGTTGCTAAGGGACGGGGAAAGAACGAATCAACAGAGATTGCGAGTGGCGTTGCCGAGAGAGTGTTGATTGTATTTTGTGAAAGTCGAGTCGTTAACTAATTATTTAGTTGTGCTGTTTTCTGTACGTTTGGTGTGAATAGTTCAGGTTGAACAACAATCGTCTTTTTCTGTTTGATTAAGATCTGTATCATCCATTCCTTGTAAATAAACATTATATCACGATATTACATACATAGTACAAATAGTACATTTATGGGAAATAGTTCTTCGCTGGTCTTGAATCCTTAGAGTCTGTGTTCTCAATTCTCATTTGTATAGTATAGACAGTATAGACAGAATTCAATGTGTAATACCGAAAATTTTTTAGTAATACTTCGGAAACTAATAAATACCTGAAGCTAAAATTCTGAATCCACCCTTCTCCTCCTTTCCATCTATCTTCTCAAATTTCTTTCAAACTTCGTGATCAATTATTGATGTCTTTCGAAACTACGTTTGAATATTGTTATGTATTATATACATTTATCATGATAACAAAGCACCGTTTAAAAAGAAAAGTAACTACGATCATCGATCATCATTCTTAGAGAGGTTTACGCCTTCCCCTTATGGTATGCTACACTCTATGACATTTTTCGGCCACGCCGTCCTTATCCGAATCGTCCTTAACAACGCTTCATCGTAGCAGGCCATAGTCATTTGAAGGGAAGGACACAAGTTCGCGACTAAGGCTAAATTTCACCCAAACTTAACGCACATTTGATCTACAACAAAGTAAAAAGTATCGAAATAATTTTAATGAACATAAAATTTTTAAATTTGAATTAAAACAAAAAATGTTTCGAAAACTAAAATTAAACAACAGTTATATGTATAAGTGAAATTACTCAGAATAATAACCCTGGTAACTTATTTGAAAATTATTGAAATGGATAAATTGTAGTCTGATCGATATAATTACCCAATATTTTACAAAGTATAGATCGAATGATACATTTACATTCGTTGTAAGTGTTCTATTCCTTTAGGTACGCAGAGGAAGTGCTAAATAATTTTCGTATTATGGTACTTTTTTCAATAATAATAAGCACACTTGTCTTGACTTTTGGTGGAATTATATTAATTGTGGTAAGTGAGACTTCTTGTGCTTTACGTATAATATAACGACTTAATGATACTATTTCTAAATAGAATTCACCACTACTTCTAAAACTGCAGTTCGTAATCGTATCTCTCACTGTACTTACGGAAGTTTTCATGTACGCATGGCCTGCTGACCACTTAAGAGAAATGGTAAGTCATGTTCTATGTAATCGTAATTTGTATATAATTTATTTGTTACATTGTCCTAAGCGCAGTCGATCTACTACATTTCTTAGAGCACAAATGTTTCACGAAGTGCATACAATTTGATATGGTATAAACAGACGTTAGAAATACAAAAGAATTTACTGAACGTATTAGTATTTCAAGAACCAGTAACTTTGTCTATCAGTTGCGTGTTACCAGAGCTCTCTCTCCGTTATTATTGTTCGGTACGACAATTTAATATTCAAATGTCAATTGCGATAAATATATTAACGAAGGATAATATATAAATAACAAATTGGTGACGTTTCAGTATCTGTCCAATGCCATATCCATCTTCACCGCTTTGCGTGCCGCGATAGGAGATAATTCTACATAAGCGTATCCAGAGTATTAATTTTATCATATAATGAAGTTTTCGTTACGATCATGATTAGCATCACGATTACGAAGTAAGTTCCGCAATTAGTAAAATGTCAACGCTATAATATCGGTGAAAACTAATTGTAATACTTATATCAAATTTTGAACTTGTTGCGTAATACACAAATAGATGAATAAACAGGAATCGCTGTTAGAAAATGTAACAGTTACATTACTTATAATTAGTTACATGATTGATGACTAGTTAAAATTCTTGTTCCATTATTCGTAATATTATGATTAATACAAAGTGTTCGTCGTAATAATCAGATACTTCATATCTGTTATAGCTGAGCGTATATGTCGAAGGTCGATATAACATTTAGTGTGAAGCTTAGGGGATTACCCTTAGCTGTAAGAGTAGAGGTAGCAGCTGATAGGGCCGTTTGCATTACATGATATTGTTACGATACTCCTGCACCAAATATATATCACATTTCTTTTAAATAGTACATTGTCGATGAATAAAAATAGTGCATCTTCCAACATTGACGCAGTCCACCGTGCTTTCCGGGGGATGTACTTAGTGGGGTGACAGTACATACTGCACTGATGTTGTGCAGATTGTGTTTATCAAATTATGTGTATTCAAATTATAATTTGAATTTTTATTACTGCTTTGTGGTAGTACCTGTGGCGGATGTGAAAAGAGAGTTTTGCGTTTCGTTCCGGGACTACCGGTGGACTCGTCAGTAAGGCTATGCCCGGTAGTCCCTGCCTTAGACGTAGAGGGAGTCTCGCTAGATGCGGTATTTGTATCGTGCGCCCGTATTTCGACCGCTAGAAAGATAGACAGACTCGTTGTCAGCGTAGCCCTCTGGTGTTGGCGGTTGGTACCCGCGGATCGCCCGGGAGGTGTTGCGCCGCGTTGATGCCTCGACCTGGCGGCGTCCTGTTGATACCGATCCGCCACATACCTTCTTTTTGGATTAGAAGATTGATAGAAGATTAGAAGATTGTGCTAGAAGATTGATTTCTGTATCAAACGCTTTAAGCTTATTCGTAAAGTTTTGTAGAAATAAAATCTATTTACTTTACGGTACTTACAAGCTATTATTAAAGAAAATGCATTTTGTAACTACATAAATCGTTTTTATTTATTGTGTATTATCATCATTGTCGTTATTCAAGTAAAAGCAACTATATAACCAGAACCATCAAAAGGTAACAGGATACAGTAAATATTCTTGATGAACTGAGTTATTCTGTTAGCAAAATGTAAAATTGCGCTTTTATATCTATAGGGAACAGGGACCAAAATAAACAGTTAACCTTCATTTCTTGAACAATTCTGTTCGAACTTATATATCCGTTTAAGAAAATATCTGTTCCTGTGGAGATGTTATGGAAAGAAATATTATTCGTAGGAACTTCCTTAAAAAGTGTTCTCAAGATATTTTAGATTCCGTTTAATGAAAATTTCGCAGAAATACGTTATTTTAGGACGTACATTAAAAAGGGTACCATGAGATATATAAAAATACCAAACTATTAAATACTAGTTATATTTCACAATATAATACATATATTGATATTATTTGTATGTTTATTGAATGAAAGGTATGAAAATCATAACATAAGTAATTAGTTGCTTCATAAGAGGTATTGTGCAGAAGAGAGAACTTATCAAGAATAATTTACAAATAACATTTTTTCATCATTCAAATAAGCTGAAGTAGGTAGCAATGCTATAATATAATATGCATGTATAGTATAATAACGTGTATAGATAATATATTATGCATGTACAATTCAGTGACGCTCTTATCTTCAAAATTGTTCACTTCAATCAAAAACATGAATAAGCTTTAAACTGTGAACAACCTAAGTATTAAAAATAAATAACATATTTGTATTTTCGACCAATCGCGGGGACACGCAATCGCGAAGAGAGACGTCAACGGGAGTCGCAAATTCCCGTTACGATTATAATAATCGACACCACGAATTGATCGATCCCCTGATTTCCGTTAAGATAATAGGGGTGATTGAGAGGGTATAACACTGTGATTCACAAAGTTATAAATTATATATTTTTTCCACTTAAGTTACACCGTTGCTTATAATATATGTCGTCGACAATGAGTTAGCGTATAGAGATGTGATACACTGGCACAATATTCGTTGGTGATTGAGCAGGGCTCTTATAGTTTTTGTTATAGTTGACGTAGCAATAAGGAAAAAGACAGAGCTGAACTAACCAGTTACTGGCATGTTGACTTTTCTAGCGTTGTAGAAGAAGTAAGTTACAGTGACGATGCTCTGTCGGAGGAAAGCTAGCGATGGGAGTGCCTAGCGCACGGGACCATCGGATTTGTTCATGACATTTTTGGTCAGGAAAGTGAGGGCAGTATACATTGCTCCTGATTGGATAAACGAAGGTTGGTGGACTAGCAAAGGTCTTAGCCGCCCTCGATAGAAAGTTGCTAGTGGGAAGCATCGTACGTGAGAAAAACTAACTTTCCGGTGTCAAGCGGTAATAGACAAGAATCTTTTGAAAATGATTTAGAAACAAAGATATTTGTTCGGTCTGAAGGACCTTAGCTAGCAAATTACTGGGATCTATGATGGGTCCTTAAGACTGTTGAGGGTACGCAGTAAGGATGAGCGGACATCTGGTTCCCGTCTGGCCGGCGGTGTATGGCCTGGTCTAGGTAGACCAGCTAGGTAGACGTAACAATATTTACGATATCAATTTAACTGTAATAATGATTTAATATCGTTGTAGTATCTGTTCGTTGAATATTCGATATTTGTTACAACAACTGAGAACTCCTTCAATATTGATGAACAAAATGTCTGTTGCTGTTACAGGATGTTTCAAGATTCAAGGTCATTTTAAGATCGTAGTATAAAGTCACCTTGACCTTTTATCGAAAAAACAATTTTTTGGAAATTTCATGCATTGAAATTTGTAGCCGATTGAGAGCTTATTAGCTTTCGTTCGAAACATTATTTTGTCAAATTATGTGTAAACGGTAATGTATAAAGCTCTTAACTTTGTTTGGATGTAAATTATGAAATAATATTTTATTAATTATATATGCAATAATAATAATACATATTAATAGTAAAGATATGTATTCTTTATAACAATAAGATCTTTGCATTCATAAATGCATAACTGGATTGCATAGTTTTTTATATTGCTTGTAAAAGCTCCGATTAAATAACGATCAGCTACCATTAATAATTATAAGCCATTGTACCTTTGGCTCGTTTACCTGTTACGTCGCGATAGGTTTTTGCGGCTCCGTTATGACACAACCTCGTCTACGCCCAGGTTACGAAGATCTAGGCTACATCGAGCGCTATCGCATGAACTATCAGAATTGCAAATTTTATTAAGTATAATTCGAAATTTATAAGAGTGTCTGTATTGTAATATCGGAATATATTGAAGATGTAGTTTTGTCCGATTAATTATAATTTATTAATAGAGGATTGAAAATACAGATAGTTAGACAGAAGAACGATGTTTGATTAACAGGAAGAACTAAACGCAACGCTTGTATTAACACAAATAACTTAACAACTATTTGGTAACTCTCTTTCACTCTCACTAGCAACTCTAATATTCAACAACACTTACAACTCAATTCTAACAACTCTATGTTTCGACGTCTCAATCAACTCAATTCTAACAACTCTATGTTTTGACGTCTCGATCAACTCTGACTTCGCAAAATGCCTTCCTTGACTACCAAACTGTTTTGACGCTGCTCATCTTTTCTCGCGTTACCGTTGCTGGGCGCTCTTGGACGACGTACACGATGTCTTCTAATTTCAGCCGATCTCTAATTTAATTTACTTCATGATATTACACTCGGCCTTTCCTGACAATCACATCTGCCCTCAGATGTGCTCATCATCACTGCTCGCACTTGCATCACTATCGTCAACATTCCACCACTTCATGTGATCGGCTGCCGTGGAAGTCGTACGTGGCCCTTCGTGCTCCCCCTCTCGCTGCACTATGTATCGGTCGTTTCGCAGGACTTTTACCACCCGATACGGTCCAAGAAACTTCGGATGCAGCTTTAACCCAGGACCGCCCTGCGTCCTCTCGATCGCCACTAGATCTCCCGTCCTATATGATGTCGCTTTCTTGCGTCTTTTGTTATACGCCCGCTTGTTTCGGGTTTGTATCTCCTCGATCCGTCTCTTTGCGTCTGCACGCAACTGATCCCGTTCCTCTTGGAACAACGCGACCTTTTCGTCCTCGATTAGCTGGCTGATCTGTGGATCGTCTCGCAGTCTCATTCGTGTCCCAAACAGTAACTGGAACGGGGCAGCGTTCGTACTTACATTGGGAGCTGCATTCAAGTACCTCTGTGCTGTTTCCAGGTGTTTGAACCATTTGCCCGGCGTTGGCGCAGACAGCTTCGTCAGCAGTGGAATAAGTGTTCGGTTCACCCTTTCTACTTGTCCATTCGCCCGCGGGATCCCAGTTGTAGTCCGAATGTGCTGGATGCCTTCCTCTCTGCAGTAGTCTTCGAAAACGCCGGCCGTGAATGCTGTTCCGCGATCGGAGATGATTCTCCTCGGGTTCCCAAAAATCACAGACTGCTTCCTCAAGCGACTAACAACCTCGGCAGAACCTGTCGATTTGGTGGGATACAGCCATACGAACTTTGTGAAAGCGTCCACCACCACAAAGATATGACGATAACTTTTTTTGTGGAGGGTAACGGTCCAAGATGGTCGACGTGGTAGGTGTCGAGCGGCAATTCTCCCTTGTCGATGGTATTTAGTAACCCCTCCTGTTTTCCCTGTTTTCTCTCCGCAAGGATACAGTCGATGCAACTCTGCACTACCTTTTCCACCTTTTCGCGCATTCCTTTAAACCAATAATCCCTCCTTAACAACGCTTCTGTCTTGGTGATACCAAAATGACCGCGTTCGTGAGCTCGTTGAACCACCTGAGTCTGCATCGACTTTGGCACGACTAGTAACGGTGCGTCCCTTATTTCTCGATATAAAACACCGTTCTTTAGGATGTACCCATCATCCTCATGTCGTTCTATGTTGTCTCGGATCTGTCGCAGGTCGTCTTCTTGCTGCTGTGCATTCCTTATCCGCGCAACGATCCCCCGCTCGTCCTCGTCTATCAGCATGACCTCGGGTAGCGGATTCCGACTCAACGCATCGACATGCATCATACCGCTCCCGGGTCTGTGCTCCACCTTGTAATCAAATTCTTCCAAAAGGATCGCCCACCTCGCAACACGTACGCACAAGTCCCTCTTCTGCATTGTTAACGCAAACGCCTGACAATCTGTGACGATTTTAAATGGGATACCGAGCAGGTAAACGCGGAATTTCTTTAGCGCTTTTACAATGGCCAGAACTTCAAGTTCGTAACTGGTGTATTTCTCCTCAGCCAGCGAAGTCTTTCCACTCGAATAATACACAGGGTGAAAAGCGTTGTCCTCGCTGTCGCGTTGCAATAAAATCGCACCATATCCCATACTACACGCATCCGTATGCAGTTGAGTTTCCGCCCCCACGCGGTATAGTTTTAATACCGGTTTCTCGCTTAGGGCTGTCTTCAGCCTTACAAACGCTTCTCGCTCGCACGATTCGAACCTGAATGGAACATTTTTCCTTAACAAATCTGACAACGGTCTCGCAATGATAGAATATCGGGGCACAAACTTTCTAAAATATCCCGCTAGACCAAGGAAACTTTGAACATCTTTAGCGGACTGAGGCTCCGGAAAATTAGCGACGGCCCTAGTTTTGTGTTCCGATGGCTGAACGTTACCGCCTCCGACGATATGGCCCAGATACTCTACCCTTGTCTGTAGGAATCGACACTTTTTCCAGTTTATGAGGAGTCCGTGTTCGCTAGCGACATGCAACACCAATTTTAGCTTCTCAATCCCACTCGAAAGGTCAGTCGATGGCACAATCAGGTCGTCCATGTATGTTAGAACAACCCCCGTCGTGATCAATTCTTTAAAAACCGCATTTATATATTTTTGAAAAACGGCTGGTGAATTACATAGTCCAAACGGCATCTTGAGGAACTCATACTGGCCCGTGGGGACTATGAATGCCGTATACTTCCTACTACTCTCCCCTACAGAAACATGAAAAAATCCGTTTTTGAGATCTAGAGTGCTGAATACCTTCGAGCCCTGCAACAAATCTAATTGGTCTTCGATCAAGGGCAGCGGGTACCTGTCCTTCACTATTTTTCGATTCAGCCGTCGGTAATCAACACAGATTCTAGTTGAGCCATCTTTTTTTTTGACTAGAACGATCGGACTGGCATAATCGGAATGTGACTGGCGTATTATGCCGTCTTCCAGCCACATTTTGATTTGTCTATCGACTTCGACCTTGTCTTGTGGAGACAGTCTTCGCGGCCTTTCGTAAAGTGGAACATCATCCTGTAATATCAGGTTCATTTCGATCCCTACTTCGCGTGTTTTCAGCGGTCTATACTCTCGGATCAGATTTTCCACTGACTGCCTATGTTGCATGTCCCTAACGTGGGACAAATCTATCTCATCCGCTTGTATCTCTACATCTATTTTGAGGACTTCCGGATACTCATCGGGGTTTTCGTCCTTTATTCTACGAATAACAGACTCTCCCCTTTTTATATTTACTTCAACAGTATCCAAAAAGTCTGCGCCAATAATAAACGAATGTTGCATCACTGTGTCTGGAACTACATGTATGGTTATACAGTACGACTCATTGTCTATAATAATGTTCGTCGAAAATTTCCCGAGCGTAAAATTTCTTCTGAAACCGACACCGCGAAATCCAATGATTTCCCGACTTAATCTGGGCGCTCCGATTTTCACATACTGATCTGCTCGCATTAGAGTCAGCTCACTACCGGTGTCTATCAACGCGGTCAACTCGAAATTTTCGATCTTAACGTCCTTACCACGCCTTGTTTGTAACGACCGAAACACGCTATAAATTTTTTTTGAGGACTCACCCAAATTGTCGCATTTTGATGCGATGTGTCCGTACTCCCCACATTTGAAGCATTTAGGTCCTCTCGACTTGCTCGGACACTGCGCACACACGTGCTCCGCATCACCACAATTGTAGCATCGCATCTTCCTCGCGTCTCCAGATCGACCGGGTTCCTTGTTCCTCTCGGTTTCGGCCAGCTTCGCCATCGGCTTTACCCTGCTACTCTTCGGCTCCTCAAATTTCGTCCTCATCTCCATGTCTCTTTTTATCGCTTCGTAGCGCCTAAAACGCTCTTTTAATTGCTCGATATTCCTGGCTCCGTATAGCACAGTTTTGTTCGCGACCTCGTCGGGAATGCCTTGAATAATATAGTCTATCAAGGATTGCGTATCGACCCTTCCTCGTTTTGCAACCCCGCACATATAATACATATATTGTTGCAGACTTTCATCTGCTTTCTTCTTTCTATAGGATAACTCGCGATGTATCTGTTGGTCGCTTACTACATTTTCAAATTCATTCCTCAACGCCCTTTTTAGCTTTGCCCAGGACTTCGCGCATCGTTCTTGTTGTACGAAGGCCTGAGCGGAGCCTGCGAGCAATTTCCTGGCATAGATCGCCATGTGAGCGTCCGACCAACCCCACACTTCTGCCATTTCCTCGAAATCTTCTATCCACTGAGTTACACTCAGCAGATCATCCCCGCTGAATTTCTTTAATAAGTCCTCTGCATCTTTAAAATTCAATACGGAACCAACGCATACCTTCTGGTGATACTCATCGCGGTCCTGACACACCGCTCGCGTGCCTCGTTTATCGTCCTCGCCTTCACTTTCGTCGGAGCTCTCTTCTTCCGTCGATGCATCGTTTCCTTCTAGGGCCGCCTGTAGCCGCGCACGTAGTTCGGATTTTTTTCCCGTTACCTTTAACCCCAAGTTAGCGAGACGCGCTCTCAACTCTTTCGTCCTCAGCTTCACGAGGTCTTCCTCTCCCTCTTGACTGCGTTCGGCTCTCTGCTTGCTTCCTAGATCTCGCTGGTTTGTTGGTTCTTCGCCACGCTTCGAATCCTTAGGAGCAGATCGGCCAGGTTTGCACGCTCTGTTCAACCTGGCAACCAGCACCGATCTCGCACCGGATATAGGCAGGTTCATTTGTGCGAGCTTACTCCTCAGTTCCTCCAGCGTCAAATCCTCCTCACCCGACAATCGTTCGTCTTCAACGTTTGCCATTTTATTCTATTCTTTTCTATTCCCGCACAAATAACTCCGTTAAATCGCGTCGTTCTCTGTCTTATTCAATCCCGGCACGAGCCCCCACTTGTAATATCGGAATATATTGAAGATGTAGTTTTGTCCGATTAATTATAATTTATTAATAGAGGATTGAAAATACAGATAGTTAGACAGAAGAACGATGTTTGATTAACAGGAAGAACTAAACGCAACGCTTGTATTAACACAAATAACTTAACAACTATTTGGTAACTCTCTTTCACTCTCACTAGCAACTCTAATATTCAACAACACTTACAACTCAATTCTAACAACTCTATGTTTCGACGTCTCAATCAACTCAATTCTAACAACTCTATGTTTTGACGTCTCGATCAACTCTGACTTCGCAAAATGCCTTCCTTGACTACCAAACTGTTTTGACGCTGCTCATCTTTTCTCGCGTCACCGTTGCTGGGCGCTCTTGGACGACGTACACGATGTCTTCTAATTTCAGCCGATCTCTAATTTAATTTACTTCATGATATTACAGTATATACCAAGATACTTTTTGCTGTAGCCGTAATAAGCTTATTTAGCCACGTACAGAAGATGAATCGTATTAAAGACTGATGAATATTCCTAATTTTTTTCATTAAATAAAAATCAATGACACGGAATTGTAATTGTAAATAAGCATATAAATGCATCTTAAACGCTTTGTAATAATTTAACTAATCAGTTTAACAAAACATTTAATGAAAGCCTCTAAAAGACATTTAAAATACAATTACAAAACGTAATTAAATCGCAAGGAGCGCAAACTCATGGTATAGGTAGAAAATATTGAGGATCTTTAAATGCAGAGTTAAACGTTGAAATGTGACCTCGTAGACGCTACTTTCGGCAGAAAGCAGCGCTGCAGACTCTTTGTATATGGAATGACAACTTTTATAATATCTTATTCCTTCTACTAATTGACTTGTTAAATAGGCATAAGTTTCTAGCTCATCACAAATGGTATGCTAATTTGATATTTGTATTCAGAGTAATGTTGTGACCTTAATCACATTGTACAGATTTATTTGCCCGTAGAAAAACGTCGTGCATAAGTCAATTTTGATAATAATTTATTTCACATTATATTTGTAATATTTGTTGTTATTACGTAGATTTTGGAGTTTAATATTTATTGATTCACACAGATTCAGCTTTTACGTTCTGTATTTCACCACCATGTACAGCCATATGAACACACCGGATACAGTGAGATAATTAACACGTGGCTGACACCAAAAACAAAGGAGCGTCGTTAGAAGTCGTACCAACTTAGCATAGCTTAGGAACTAATGATCATACCAACCTAATATTTTCCTTAACATTTGTTATAAGCGAATAGTGCGTGTAAGTAAACGATTATTTTTCATACCCCGTAGTGTTTAATGATACGAACCTCCCTCTGTGTTATCGCTTACACCTAACCCTATTTCTGACAGCAACTCGTAGATGGTGTATATAAAGTTTCGATTGTAGTAGCAGAGAGGAAATTTTGTCTCTGATATTACTAAGTATAGAATAGGCAGAACATGCAATGCCATTTCACATACTACATTCTGGGAATCACCTGACATTTCCTTTTTTTCTGTTACATGCAACGTTATCTATATGTATTGATCGATGAATAACATGAATGTACCAAAACTAAGGATAAAATTTTGCGTAATGTATTACGTGATCTTTTGCATGATGTTGTCACGAACGGGCACTCTTCCAATCCGACTAATGACGCAGATGAAGATGTGGCGGCAATCGGCGACAACGTATATCGTCAAAGTGCCTAATGAGCCATCAATATTTCAACGATCCTTCCGCCGAATGTTCGAGAAGAAGGCGTGCGTTGCACCGGTCGCGGACGCCTAACAAACGCGCGGATAGTGAGGATATTGAGGGGTGACAAAGGAAAAAGAAACAGATCCGATGGAAAATCAAATTGTAAGAGCTTCAGCCTTGGAAAGTCACGGCTGAAGTTCAGAAGCAAATCATAATTAGTGTAAATCAAGTGTAAAAAAATAAATTCTCTTTTTATTTCTTTATATTTTATTTTTCTTTTCATCTTCGATTTCCTTTTTTTTTTTTTTAGTTTACGTGACAAAAGCCTGTCCACGACTGCATATGCAAGGCTGAGAAAAATGTCTGTCATTTATGACTTATAAATCTGTTAAGAATTGTGCATTTTAATCGCCAAAATAAAAGTAAAGGAACACTTAGATTACACTTAGAATTTATATTAAAATGTTTCAGATTTATTTAATAAATGATTTACAGGATCTTCGTCGATATATGTGTCGAAGATGAAAGGATATCGGAGTCTTCCCTTTGGAACTTCGGGAAAATCCCTTAACACCGTAATCTAGATTCTATCATAGGCGTAATTAAACAATTGTCGTCATTCAATCCGATTGTATTTGTTCGAGATTTGTGATAATGAGCTTGGGCTCGAGGCGACAGCCAGTAGCCGAACGTAGCCGCGGTCACGGGATAAACGCTTTGTCTGTCAGAGGCATGGAGTAATTGTATAGCTCTCCTTAAAAAGGAAATAGTTGTAACACTCGACAGTAAACATTCCAATGGTCTCTGTCCCGTAGCTCGCCACTTGCAGACCCTATTCTTCAAGTAAAATGATAACCAGATGTCGATGCGTTTCCGCAGTACACGTGCAGTTTTTCCTCGAAGGCGGCATCTTGTTCTAACCACCAACATGGAAATTGACCAATTAACAGCAACGTCAATTTCCCTCACTTTCTGAATGAAGGCTATCCTCGACGAATCCGATGATCTCGTGTCCTAAGACACACACCATCATAGTTTTCCTCTGCAGCATCATCGCGACGAAAAGTCATTCTCTCGTGAGGTCGTATTAGTGAGTTACTTAGCGTCTTTACGCTCGGTGGATGTTCCACGTTTTAACAAAGAGTTAGTTTAGTTATACTTCCACCGTAGCCAAGCAAGTCGAGTACGATTTGGGTTTTGGAAGAAAGCGCATCTTGTTATCCCGTTGACCGCAGATTCGTTATTGAACCTAGGATCATTGTCGTTAGCTTCTCGAGTATCTAGTTACCACGATTAATTGTTAAATTCTGTAATCATCGTATTTGCACTAGTCAATGATTTCTCTATTGCATAACGACAATGTGTTAATCCAAATGAAGATTCGTTTCACGCTCCTAACCCTAATTCTAATGTAAACCCGATATATATTTGCACGCGTCTCAGCACTCTCTTTGTCTCACCATCTTTTGTACCACACCACGAGCGGAACAGTTTCATTCATCTGTTTTCGAGACGCTATGCACACGCATACTTCCGTACACTCATACTCACATACGTGTGTCACTAAACGCGGCTAATCTAGTCTAGCACACAAAATTATACATATCTCAATAAAATCAATTAAAAATGAATATCATCAATGCTTTGGGTTTAGGTTTGGGTTAGATTTTTAATTCGACTGCCGCGAAATAGTATCGAAATAATTATAGAAATGGTAGACGGATAAATATTTGATATCATTTTACGAAAAAGATAACTATTATTACAACATAAAGATAAAGTAAAACACAAGATTACCACTTCACGGCTTTCATACGTTAAATATGATAAATTCAAATTAAAATACCTGCTGAATCAATATAATTTTGGACAAAAATAGGTTAATACCTTTTTGTAGAGAATGCCGAAGTGGATCAATAAACGTATAAAAAGCATATTGTAATATCGCGAAAATAAAAATATAAGTTTTTCCCCGATAAATTACAATTTATTAATAATTAATTGAAAATACAGATATAGTTAGACAGAAAACAATGTTTGATTAACGGAAACTAAATGCGATACACGTGTCTATCTCAAATAACTTTACAGCTATTTGTTACGCCGCCTAAAACATCTGCATTCCAGCCGTCGCGACCGGACAGCCAGCGGCCTGCGTAACGTCACCTCGACCCTCAATAAACCCAAGGACCCACCATAGACTTTCTCTTTCATTGTCTTGCATCGACATGTGTCTTCAGTCAATTCGTTTGTCCTGAAGAATTTCTCAAGCCTAAAAATATTTTCGACGCACATCTGGCTTTTAAAGAGGTCCTTGGGTTTATTAGGCGCACTTAAAAAATACGGAGAAAGCGGATACACACCTATTAGGAAAAACCGAATAGCTAGCTAACAAACAAGCTGGTTTTTCCCATGTACACGAACCACGATGGTAGGAGGTTTCCTACTCATCCCTTAAGACCTCAGCGTAGGTTATAACCAATCGACATCGCAGATCGTTACCCTTACTTTTCTAACGAAAAGTGTGAACAACGAATCCGCGTTCCCCAGGCAAAGGGGCACACCCACACCGAGCTTTCTTCCGTATTAACATTAGAGCGACAAGTTAGTTATAGCACAACATCGTCACTGTAACTCATCTCCTAAGACCTCGGGAAAGTCAACTACTGCTCCTGCGACATCAGGAGGTTTACTAAAGTTGTAACACATCGAATGCCTAACGTTTACGTCTAAGCGCAGCATTCAAAGTCGGTTCTCGGTATCATCGAACATTCACATACGCTATTAAGTATCATATCGTGCTGCGTCCACTAACATACGAAATTCCATTATAAGAGCCCTGCTCTAGTGTGCATATCTATCTTATCTTCGTGCGCCAAGTTGTTATCTATTTGTAACTACTCGACAGTGTAAGTTATGTGTTGGAAATATATAATTTATAATTCTGTGAATCACAGTGTTATATAAACTGAATCACCCCTATTAACTTAACGGAAATCAGGGGATCGATCAATTCGTGGTGTCGATTATCATAATCGTAACGGGAATTTACGACTCCCGTTGACGTCTCTCCTCGCGATTGCGTCTCCCCGCGATTGGTCGAAAATACAGTGGGAACAGAACCGGGTTCGCTTACTTGCTTCGAAGCTTCGAGAGCACAGGAACATGAAATCGTCGAACGAAAACTTACGCGGATGGTTTTCTCAGCGATAGTGCTCTCCTTATTAAAATGTCTTTCGTTTACGACGATAATTTGCATTTTAATTACGACAATATCACAGGCACGTTAATGAAAGTGTTGCGGCACTCAACAGCAAATACCACCGGACGACACCAACTAGTGTCGGACGACGACAGTATAACGTCAATTCATATCAGAGGCCGGATGTGTGCAGGTTTCACCGCGTACCCTCAATTACCCCAGGGACCCACCATAAACTTAAACGTTTTAAGTTTATTACTTTTGTAAGTGTTATCTGTTTATGGATGGTCCTTGAAACAGTCCTTAGGTTATTATACATCCTTACTAATTACGGGGAAAGCAGGTAGTTATCTAATGGAAGAAACCCAATACGTGACTAACGAAAAAGCTGGTTTTTCCCATAAACAATATTACCTACTAGCCACGATGGTAGGAGGCTTCCTCCTATCTTCATTTATTAACGTGGCCTATAACCAATTGACATCGTGGATTGTTACCCTCACTTTTCCTAACGAACGGTGCGAACAGCGAATCCGCGTTGTTAATTAAAAAGGGCACACCCACACCGAGCTTTGCTCCGTAATGAGTGGAGAACACCTAGGAAGAAATATCATATACAAAACCTACGAATAGTGAACATCTCTCCGATCAGTCTCAATTATTTTAAACCTGTGCTGTGCTAGTAAATAAAATTGGTTAGAAAATAAAGACAGTAGTTGTATTATGACTCAACCCTCTTGTTTTATCAACTAACCCTCAAGATTACGTGACAACAGCGTAGTGGTTAGTGCCTTAGGTTACGAACGTTCGAAACGTGGAGCCTGTTTTGTATAGAGAGTTACCGGATGTAACAATGAGTGTAATCGGATATTGTTTTATGGAGATAGAAAAGTACAAGCAATGGGCCACCATCGGTATACGTATGTAACTTTACCTCAAAATATTATTTGACAAACCGATTTATATATTGATAATAAAGCGATATTCAGTTATATATTATATAACCCAATACGTGTTTAAATAAATAATAACATTTGCCGTTTAAATGGCTATCACGTTTAAGTAAGTCATGCAGTAGACTAAAAGTAGCAAACTTTTGAGCGATAGATTCATAGATTAGAAACTTCTATATGTCATCTCTATTTTCTTTTCTATTCATATGAGTGCTATTAGAAAATGCCAACAAAGCATTTACAATATTTTACAACAATAAATGACCTTATATGTAGGATCGCTCAGTTCCTCTCAACCAGCACCATTGTATTAAGAAAAAAGAATATGAGATTTCACGTGACGATAAAAAAATATTCATTGCAGTTGTTACGCCGCCTAAAACATCTGCATTCCAGCCCTCGCGACCGGACAGCCAACGGCCTCCGTAACGTCATTTCGACCCTCAATAAACCTAAGGACCCACCATAAACTCTCACGTTCATTGTCTTGTATCGACGTGTGTCTTCGGTCAATTCGTTTGTCCTGAAGAATTTCTCAAGTCTAAAAATATTTTCGACGCACATCTGGCTTTTAGAGAGGTCCTTGGGTTTATTAGGCGCACTTAAAAATACGGAGAAAGTGGCATCATCTCTGTACCTCACTTCTCCTAAGACCTCGGGAAAGTCAACTACTGCTCCTGCGACATCAGGAGGGTCAAGTCCCTTCTAGTACAAAAATCGAACGCCTAACGGTTACGTCTAAGCGCAGCATTCAAAGTCGGTTCTCGGTATTGTCGAACATTCACATACTCTATTAAGTATCCTATCGTGCTGCGTCCACTAATATACGAAATTCAGTTATAAGAGCCCTGCTCTAGTGCGCATATCTATCTTATCTTCGTGCGACAAGTTGTTATCTATTTGTAACTACTCAACAGTGTAATTTAAGTGTTGGAAATATATAATTTATAATTCTGTGAATCACAGTGTTATATAAACCGAATCACCCCTATTATCTTAGCGGAAATCAGGGGATCGATCAACTCGTGGTGTCGATTATCATAATCGTAACGGGAATTTATGACTCCCGTTGACGTCTCTCCTCGCGATTGCGTCTCCTCGCGATTGGTCGAAAATACAGCAGTACAATTGACATGCCAAACTGCCACGTATAAATGTTTCATTATATTGTGTAATAATGCCAGACATGTACTGTGTTTATATATATGTCGAAGATGAAAGAACACCGAGGCCTTCCCTTTGGAATTCTTCGGAAAACACCCAATATTTTAGCCTCTATAATTTAGCTCGATTATAATTGTTCGAGATTTGTGATAATGAGCTTGGGCTCGAGGCGACAACCAGTCGCCGAACGTAGCCGCAGTCAAGGGATGAACGTTTTTACCTAACATAGGGATGGAGTAATTCTGTAACTCTCCTTAAAAGAAATATTTGACCCTATTCTTCGGGTATGATGGTTACCAGATGCCGACGCATCTCCACAGTACATGTTCAGCTAGCCTGAGGTCCGTTATAAACATTAAGATCTAGATACCTAAAGTCCTTCGAACAGAAAAACAGTCTTTGTCCCAACTACGGGAAGATAGGGGAGATCTATTTTTCAACGAACGACGCTTCCCGCTAGCAACGTTCCCTCAAGGACGGCTAGCATCCTTTTCTAGCCACCGAAATTGAAATCGACCAATTAACAGCAACGTCAATTTCCCTCACTTTCTGAACGAAGGCTATCCTCAACGAATCCGATGATCTCGTGTCCTTAGACACACCCCATCATAGTTTTCCTCTACAGCATCATCGCGACGGAAAGTCATTCTCTCGTGAGGTCGTATTAGCTAGTTACTTAGCGTCTGCACGCTCGGTGGATATTCCACGTTTTAAGAAAGAGTTAGTTTAGTTATATTTCCATCGTAGCCAAGCAAGTCGAGTAGAAAGAAAGACATTTCTTCGGAAGAAAGCGCATCCTGTTATCCTGTTGACTCCGGATTCGTTATTGAACCTAGGATCATCGTCGTTAGCTTCTCGAGTATCTAATTACCACGGTTACTTGTTAAATTCTGTAATCATCGTATTTGCACTAGTCAATGTCTTCTCTATTGCGTAACGACAATGTGTAATCCAAATGAAGATTCGTTTCATGCCCCTAACCCTAATTCTACTGTTAACCCGATATACATATTATTATATACTTTTGATTTGTTGAGATAGACTGATAGAAGAACGAGTAGATGAATTTGCAATGGAAAAATATATCGTTATTAATATAGGTATAAGTATTCGACCGTTCGCGGAGAGACGGGGTAGATCGCGTCAACGAAAGTCGTAAATTGTCGTTACGATTAGATAATCGACGCCACAAATTGGTCGATCCCCTACTTCGATTAGGATAATAGAGGTGGTTGACTGATTATAACACTGAAGTACCAGGTTATAACATATACTTTATTCCAACAACTTTGTAGATATAAATAGTTACGCGTCGTGCGGATAGACGTATTCTCAGAGACGTGTAAATAGTAAGTTACAACTAATGACTGACCAATGAACGAAGACCCAGTCAAGACATTGACTGTTTAACGGATGAAAAACCAGTCAAGAGATGTTGACTGGTCTAAGGCTGATAAACCAGTGAAGTTTGGTGACGATGCTGTTGTAACGTCAATTCACATCAGAGACCAGGCCACACACCGCGGGCAGGATGGCACCCAGATGTCTGTACATCCTTGGCGCGTACCCTCAATAGTCTTAAGTATCCACCAGGGGTCTTGGAATTTTCATAGTTGAGATCATTCGGACCAAACGAGTATCTCTTGTTTTAGATTTCCTTGTACGTTTATTGTTTACCACGTGTTAACATGGAAAGTTGGTTTTCCTCACATCTGGTATGTTCCGTTAGCAACTTTCTCGCGAGGGCGGCTAAAACCCTTCCTGGTCCACCAACCGTCTTATTATCCAATCGGAGACGGTGTCTACTGCCCTCACTTTCTTAACCAAAATTGTCATCAACAAATCCGATAGTCCCGTGTCCTTAGACACACCCACCCTAGCTTTCCTCAGACACAGTAACGTCAGTAACACTTCACTTATTCTGTATCCTTAGAATAGTCAACATATCTTTACCGGTCTCTACCCGTATAACAGTCGCGTACTTAACGTATCATTGTAACTAAGTTTTACATAACGTGCTTGGAGTGTATTGTGACTTATGTTAATTCAGTGTGTATTCCGTTGTGATTGCTGAATTCGTAATAAAGTTTAACTAAAACAAAATTAATAGCTGCGTTACGACTCTGCTTTTCTATTTCGTTATCCAACCCTCAAGTTTACGTGATACTGTCGCAGAGGAAATCTATTCCTGGGGGTTGGTCGCCCCACCATCGGTAGCTTGCTCATGGAAATGACAGTTGAACATGGGAAAAACCGTTCCCATTGTTTACCTGATAGAAAAATAACCATAAGACTTAAAAACGTCTAAACTTGAAGATCCCTTGTAGCAATTAAGGGCATTAACGGCAAAATAAAGATGCTTAGGTTTATGACAGTTCCTTAGGATTATTGCTGATCGATTAATTATATTTGCGCAGCTAGTGGCTGTTTTGACCGAGGGATGGATTCTGGGTTTAACATGAAGTTTAAGTATAAGTATAGTGTATGCTGATCCAAATCCTCACTCGTACAATGTTACAATACAATAGGAAGAAGACGTTAATTGATGTAGGTTTGGGGTTGATCATTAATCGATTCACACAGATTCGATTTTTCTCTCTACATTTCTCCGCCTCGTACAACACGTCTTAACACACAGGATTCACTTAGTCAATTAACACGTGGTTGACTTCTGAGACAAAAGAGCGTCGTTAGAAGTCGTACCAACTTAGCTTGTAATAACTAGCGATCATACCAACCAAACTTATCTCAACAATCCCCTTTGATCGTAGTTTCTACAAGCCCCATAGCTTTGGTGAAATACTGAGTCTTAACTCTATTTAAACCTTTGGTAAGAATGTCAGCGACATTCTCGGGATTAGATATATATGTATAATTTAATTTCTCTCTTGCACACGCGACATCAGGGCGACTTACAGTGGCGACATACATTATATGCCCCACAGCTTGTTCGTACAACATATTATCGAAGGGCTCATCACACTCAATGTCAAAACCGGCTTCACATTCCTTAGCTAGCGGTGTTGACACTCCAACCTCATGAGCAATGTCAAACAGATCCAGAAATTGCCCTATCTGTACGCATTAATCAAATACAACAGTGGTACTGTTTGGCTTACTCAGATTGATGGATAGAAATTGAGTATTTTTACCCAGCAATCTAACATCTAATTTCTCCTTAATTCTAGTTTTGAACACTTCGATCCTATCCTTCGTTCCAAACACAAGAATGTCATTCACATACACAGCTACAATCAGATACTTAGACGCATTCACACACACGGATCACTCATACATGGGTTCAGACTCATACCTTTCAAAATAGTATTTATGTACCTAAACCACATTCTCCCAGCTTGCTTCAGTCCATACAGGCTCCTTTTGAGTTTGCACACATATTGAGTCCTGTCTTTTCCTGGAACTTTAAAAAATTCTGGTTGCGCCATGTATATATCCTCATCCAGAGGACTGTTGAGATATGCACACTCCACGTCGATATGCTCGTAAACCCACTCATTCTCAGCACACAGAGCAAGCAGAATTCTTAGAGTTCTGCGTTTTACTATTGGACTGAAAGTTTCTGAGTAATCTACTCCGGATCTCTGCCAGAATCCCCAAGCTACAAGCCTAGCCTTATATCTATCAGGGTCTCTCTTTATTACACTTACAGTCTATAACATTCCTGTTCAAGGGTCTTTGCACAATGTCCCACACATCCTTATTTTTTAGATTGTCTAACTCCTTCATTATAGCATCAGTCCACTTTTGAGTATCTGGCCCTCTCAGGGCTTCGTACACATTCACAGATACACACATGCTTTGAGTTTTGCAAACGGTCGCAACATGAGCGCAACTATCACATATCTTTGGTTTATGTAATCTTGCCGACCTCCTGGGCACAGTCGGTACACTCACAGCCTCCCCCGGATTATTCTCACTCGTTAAACTGTCCATGAAATAATCAGCCTTCCCTTCATCGTTTTCGCCATCACTTTGTATTTCAACGTCAGTCTTGTCAACTCCCCTTCCAAGATCAAAATCTTCTACGTCCCATATCCATTCTAAGGGCCTCCTTTTTATATTGCTCGTATCCATCTTAACACTCTTGTGGGGAAACATATTCTCTTCGAACCTGACATGACAGGATATTATTACTTTTGTGGCGGATCGGTATCAATAGGACGCCGACAGGTCGAGGCATCAACGCGGCGCAACACCTCCCGGGCGATCCGCGGGTACTAACCGCCAACACCAGAGGGCTACGACGACGAGTCTGTCTATCTCGCTAGCGGTCGAATATGCGGACACTTCATATAAATACCGCACCTAGCGAGACTCCCTCTACGTCTAAGGCAGGGACTACCGGGCATAGCCTTACTGACGAGTCCACCGGTAGTCCCGGGACGAAACGCAAAACTCTCTTTTCGTACCTCCGCCACACTTTCTTGGTCTTTAGCAGGTAAATCCTATAGCCTTTGACCTGTATGTCGTTACCTACAAATATCCCCTCATTTGTCCTGCTATCGAATTTTCCTCCGCTTGGACTTCTCAGGTACCAGTCTCTGCACCCAAATACTCTTAGTCTGTTGATCTCCCCTTGGATGTCACATCCCTTACCTTTCCATAATTCCAATGGGATCTTGTCTCCGATAGCAGCGGATGGGCATAGGTTTCTTATGTGACACGCAGTGTTCACAGCTTCTCCCCACAGATAGTCAGGGAGTCCTGATTGGATGAGTAAACACCTAGACATCTCAACCAGGGTTCTGTGTGCTCGTTCGGAAACTCCATTTTGCTCAGGGTTCCTAGGGACGGTCTTCCTGTGTAAGATGCCTTTCTCCTTCTGGTAGTTTTCAAAGTTTTGCCCCGTATACTCACCTCCATCATCAGTTTGGAGGGCACTTATTTTGGACTGGTGTAAAGCCTCCACTTCCTTCTTGTATTCCTTGAAGCACATAAGTACTTCGCTCTTCCTGCTAATCCTAACGTACATCAAACGAGAGAAATCATCAATGAAAGCCACAAAATAATTACCTCCGCCTGATGACTTGCATTGAGTTCTGCCACTAACGTCGCTGTGAACAATCTCTAAAGGGCGTTGACACATGTGGTGAGCTGTCCTTGGAAATAGCACTTTTGTCATTTTTCCTTTCACGCCACATAGTTCCTCATGTTTCCTCGAGTCCTCCTCCACGCTATTTACAGGGATTTTTCTCATCGCATTTCAATGCAGGTGACCTAATCTCTCGTGCAATGATACAATACTTTTGTATGCCTTCGCCTCAATGACCTCAATGTCCTCGTCATCTTTCCGAGGCCCCTCCTGATCGTTCTCCACGGAGACGTCTGCTACATGCCTGTCAGATGGTATTGTCTCTAGCTAGTACACGTTGTCTCCTACCCTTGAGTTGAATACAGCGTCTCCATCATTATGTGTTCCAACGGCCTCATCCCTTGTACACACTGTGGTGTCACCCTTCATTGCCAATTGTCTGATTGAGATTAGATTCACATCTAACTCAGGCTCCCTTAGAGCGTTCGACAAAGATAGGATCCACACGTCACAGGCCTTCGTCATCGTCACGACGATCGTTCCTTTTCCCTTGACCTGCAGGTACTCCTTACCAATCCTGATCTGTCCGGTTGCGTGGTCTCTTCTCGGATAGTCTCAGAAAAACACAAAAACTCAAAAATAATTCTCCTTATTATCGCAGTTTATTGCCCTGGGCCCATAACCTGTTAAGTGATGTAGGTTTGGGGTTGATAATTAATCGATTCACACAGAATCGATTTTTCTCTCTATATTTCTCCGTCTCGTACAACACGTCTTAACACACAGGATACACTTAGTCAAATAACACATGGTCGACTTCAACGACAAAAGAGCGTCGCTAGAAGTCGTACCAACTTAGCTTGTAGTAACTAGCGAACATACCAACCTAACTGTTCTCAACAACAGATACATTGTATTTAATCATTGTTATCTCTCGGATACTATTCCCTTTCGAATTAAATATAAACTCCCTTTCCTCAAAGGTGCTTGACCGCAGAATGACATCAAGCATCATGCTGGCAGCATACTATTTACAACTGCCGGGCCTGGATCTACCATTCCGGAACTCTTCCGAATTATCGCACCACGATGTGATGTGGTTAACGGGAGGATCGCTTGTTGTTTCGATTCTGTATTATTTACTTTCATTATTGTGTCATGCTTCTATAGCTGAGTATCTCTCACCTTCTCTTATATTTATTTATGTTTCCTTTGTTAAATCTCATTTTATTCATTATAGGGCAGCAATTGTTTTGAAGCCTTTTCTGCTAGTCATTCTCTTCTTTCTATAGCATTTGTATCGATTCAGTACGTCATTATAACATTATGACCGGTACGAAGGATACCATAAGGAAGGCGACATTGAGCTTTCCTCGTCTTCTTAAAACCAACAATCTAAAAAACTCTGTCATTTAAGCTTAACCAATCATGTACAAGAATGTGCCGTGAAATCATTCTCTTATTCTTGCGCCAAACGGCGGACGAATTCTTGTTTACACTTTCATTTTTTAATTTTGCTACTATGGAGAAAGAGCGAATATTCACCCGGCTGGTCTAAACGCACCATAATTGAGCCTCAGGACGTTCAACTTGTTCGGATAAACAAGAGGCGAATAAACGAAATTTTATTGTAATGCAAAATAAAAATAACATGGTAATAAAAATAACATAATATGTATTATATTATAAAAGAGTGGAGAGTATTTATACAGTTGGCCTGATACATTGTAAGATCAATCTAGTGACATGATGAATTTGCCAAACTAAATTTATAACATAGTATCGTAGTATTAAATCAAAAATATGTAGCGGCACATAAGTCATAGGACGATGCGAATCGAGAGTGACTCATGTTGTTTTGCCTCGGGGTATTGACACCGTCTTGACGTATGAAACGTAATGATAAACAAATTCCGGACAAAATAATATAGCCGCTACGTGCAACCGTCAACTAGAGTCGATTTTAAAGTTACTTCCCCGACCAGTATAAATAAACGAACACGCTCTCTAGGAAAGTTAGTATCGAGCGAACGTAGGCATTACTTAGTACACGTATATCGAGCGCCATTAAGCGAGCGACGATTAACTCTGTACTTAAAATAATCTTAAATGCAATTGATTATATCAAGTATCAACTCGTCTCGTCATTATATAAACCAATATTTTTATTATACATTATAGCATATAGAGTGAGTCTAGCAACTGAGCCGGAGTATCACCCTGTCCCTACTACAGATAGAAAGAAATTGTGGAGAAAAGTTTTGTATTATTTATCGAGTTCTATCATTGTGTAATACGATTTTCTATAACTGTTGCACAATTTTTCTTGGAGCGAATAGAAATGTCCTGCTTAAATTCGCCCATTTTATACAAAATGGAATGTAATTATGGCAATGTTAAACCAATAACTCATTAATAATCTATTCAGTAAATAGTCATATCACTTGTTGACAATTTCCGTGAATACAAAACATCACATTTTTAATGCTTTTTCTCTCATTTCTATTAATTTGCATTCCTCTATCAGTATATAATTTGGTGTTGTCATATCTAAGCCTAATATCCATTTCACATATCTCCTTTGAACTCTGTCCAGCCCTTCTTCCATGTTCCAGCCCCATACCTCTGCTCCAAACAGCGCCACGCTCTCTACCAGTGCTCCAACATCTTCTTTCTCCTTTTATAGTCTTGTTTGAATATTCTTTCTCCCACGCTCCATGTTTTCTTCATTGCAATTGTTGCTCACTTTTTTCTATCTTATATGTGCTTCTCATCACTTTCGTTTTTCTGCAGTATATACCCTAGGTATCTTATCTCGTCCACCTCTTCTAATTCATGCTCTCCTCACTTCCATTTTCTTTGCCTCCTTTTGTTCCTTCTTTTTTCAAAGACAACTATTTTGGTCTTTTCCGTGCTCAGCTCTAAATCGGCTTCCTTCAAAAATTTTTTGAGTCTCTTCAACATCTCCTTTAGCTCTTCTTCTCTATCTGCCACCAGCACAATATCGTCTGCATATGTCAATGACCACACCTTTCTTTCTCTTACCACTAAGCCCCCGGCCTGTCCTTTCCTTAATTCTTCTTCTAGTCCTGCCACATAGATGTTGAATAACGTCGGGCTCAATGGGCATTCTTGTCTGACTCCCCTCACAGTCCAAAATTCTCTTCTGTTGTGGTTCTTGACTCTCGCTATATTCCTCGTTTCTTCGTATATTTCTCTAATCCTTCGAATTAGTTTTTCGTTAATCCCCATTTTCCTCATTTTCTCCTCCAGTTTCTCTCTGTTTAGCCTGTCGAACGCCGCTCTTAAGTCCGCAAAGCAGGCATATAATTTTCCTCTTTCTTTGCCTAGCTGTTTGTCTATGATGTGGTTTATCACATAAACCGTGATAACTCCTCTTCCTTTTCTGAATCCAAATTGGCTCTCTTCCAATTTGTCTTTAATCTCTGCCTTCAGACGTTCATCCAGTATCCCTGCGTAGATCTTGTATGCAGTATCCATTAAAGTTACTCCTCTGTAGCTCTTCGCTACTCTCTTGTCGCCCTTCTTATGTATCGGGCATATCACCCTTTTTTCCAATCTTTTGCTATCCCCACCCCATTTCATATCTTCCTTAATAATTCCTATAACGCCTCCCCCACTTCCTTCGGTGCATACTTCCAGAACTCATTTTCTAACCCGTCTTCCCCCGTTGCTTTCTTTTCCTTCAAATTCCTTAGCTGGTAAATCACCTCTTCCTTCCTTATATTATCTTCTCTCTCCTCCGTTATTTTCTCTTCCTCTCTATGCCTCCCGTTTTTCTGCTCTCTTTGTGCTTTGTCCTTTCCAAAATTTCCATGAAGTGATTTTTCCACTCTTCTTCGCTTATATGGTATCCTCATCTATACCTTCTCTACTTCTTCTGTATTTATTAATGTATTTCCACGCTTCTTGTTCTGTTTTGATCGTCTTTATTTTCTCCATTTCTTCTTCTTCGTGTCTTTCCTTCCTTTGTTTACACCACTGTTTGAATGCCTTGTTTTCTTCTATGAGCGCTTCTCTGTTGCATTTTCCTTTCCTAAACTTTGTCATCTTCCTTCTCATCTCTCTTTTCCATTCTTTCCACTCCCTGTCGTAATGCCCCATTTCCTCATCTTCACTTTCTTCTTTGGCACTGCTTCGTTTATCTTTTTTTATTTCTGTCCACAATTCCTCCTCTGTTCTTCCATTACAGGTCCAGTCTTTACATTCCTCCATTTATTTTTCCCTATTTTCGTCTGTACATTCCCTTTTCTCCTTCTCTTCTTCCTCTTTTTCCTCATTTGCCTGTAGTTTCGCCCCCCCCCTATTTCTATCTCTAACGTCATGTGGTCTGACTCTGTCCTTTTTCCTACTTTCATGTCAATTATCTCTTCTGTCGCCTCCTGGTTGCCAATCACGTAATCTATCACAGAGTTTTCTCTCTCCTCAACGTATGTCCACTCCTTCTCTTCCTTATCTCTTCCATTGACTATCGTCCAGCCTCTTTCCTCCAGGTACTTTAACAAAGTTCTTCCTTCCATGTTTATTGTCTTGTCCTTTGATAGTCTGTTTTTTCCCTAGGTCCTCGTTTGTCGGCCCTCCCTCTTCTCCCGTTCTTGCATTCCAGTCTCCGCCGATGATCATCACTTCCTCCTCTCTTCCGTCTACTCTTTCCTCTATTTTTTTCCATATCCTTTTTGTGTCTTGATTATAAACTACCATTATCCTATACGTCTTATCATTGTATTCTATTTTTCTTTCCACTGTATTATCACTTATTTTTTTTTATTCTATCTCTCTCAGTTCCTTATTTATACCCGTCATTATTCCCCCCTTTGCTCTTCTTTTTTTTCTTACTCTTATTGCTGCTCTACACTTCCAGTCGAATTGTTTGGGTAGTCTATATTTTAGTTTTTCCCAGATGTCTTCCTCTATCCAAGTTTCTGAGATCCCGATCACGTCGAAAGTCTTCAGATATTCCCACACCTCCTCGTCATTGCTTATTAGCCCTGATATATTTTAGAAACACATTTCTATCTCTTTTGTAATCTCCCCTTTTTCCTCTTTATTCACTTTTCTCCCCCTCTCTTTCTTTCCTCCTCCAGCTTCACCTCATTTTCGTTCCACCTGTACCATCTATTTTCTATCTTTAGCTTCTTATATCCGATCCTTACATATTCACCCTTTTCCCTTCTTACTCTGACTATCCTTCTTATTTGCTGCTGTACCTCTCTTTCTTTTCTCGTCAGATCGTCATCTATGTATATTCCCTTTTCCAGCTTGCTTTTCCCCCTCATTACCCTTATTTTTTCTTCCCTTGATTTCATCGTCGCCACTAATATTGTGTTTTTGTCCCTCACCCTTATCATATGTATTCTTTCTACTTCTGCCTCTATTTTCATTTTTTCCCTTATGAACTCCCTTACTGTCCCTTCATTGCTTTCTTCGTTCCAGTCTACTCTTTTAATTACTATGTTTTTTCTTCTTTTCTCTCTCTCTGCTCTGTCTTTCTTCTCCTCGATTCTTCTAATTCTGCCCACTAGCTCCTTCTTTCCCTTTCCCACTCTTCTCTCTCTGGCTCTCTCTCTCTCTCACACACACTTCTTTCCCTCTCCCCTTTCATTTCCTTCTTCATTTCCTCCACTTGTTTTTCAAATATTCCTTTTATTTCTTTTATCATCGCCTCAAATCCTCTTTCCATCCTCTCTATTTTTCCATCATTACCTCCATTCCTCTCTCCCTAGTTGGTGTCTCTTTTTCTAACAAGCTGTAACTATCCAATGTGTTTCTGAAATTATCCTTATCTGCCGACTTACCTGCGTTCCTTGGTATTCCTCTATTTAACGCCATCGTTTGTTTCCCTGCCTTACTTTATTTGTCGCGCTTTTGCTTACCTAATTTCTTCTCCTCTAGTTTTCTAATTCATACCTCTCGTTCCAGACTTCTTTTCGCTTTTCATTCACTTTCTCCTCGTATTCTCGCCCTTTATTTTCCTTTCTTCGTGTCACTCTGTATTTCCTTTTCCTTTTTCCCTTCGCACTTCCCTTTTTCGTCAGAGCTCTCCGTCCGCGTGTTACCTTCGTCCCGAACCAAACCGAAAGTCCCTACTATTTTTGTATTTATTTCCAGTTAAACAACTATCGTTTTCTGTCTAATTAATATCTGTACAGTCAATTTATTGTAAATAAATTGTAAATAGTCGGGGAGAAATTTATACCTAAATTTCCCGATATTACACTATTACGCATCAAATGCATGTAACGCATTTTAAAAGCCACTTGCATTAGCTATTTATTATTCTTTATTGTTATATATATAAAAATATATATCATAATGTGTTAATATAATATGTTCTCATATCAACTATTATTGTTAGTGCAACGCTTTTTACGTACAGTGGCTTACGAAAGTATTCGAACGCGTACATATGCAAACTTGAATGGCCGAAATAATATACATTAAAGTAATTTGCTTAGACCAGCAGATGTCAATAGGAAGATTGAAGTCTTAAGATTGTGTCAGTAAAATTTGAAAAGGATTCAACAACGTAGGTAGGAGTTATGATACATTTATCAGAAACACGCATTGTAAGTGACTCACAAAAGTATATATACTATGAAATTATTTAATATTAATATTTTGTTGTATCATCTTTAGCAGCACTAATGGGTCTCAATCGATGTTCCATACTGTAAACCAATGATTTTGTAAAATTACACTAAACGGAGTTCTATATTTCTGTAATTTTATCTTTTAATACTTGCTTTGAGATTACCTGAAATTTATAAATTTTCAATCGGATTTATGTCTGGACTTTGCGGTGGAGTAATTAAGATGTGTGTTATATACAATCCATTCTTTCACAATTTTAGCAGTATGCTTAGGCATTATCTTGTTGGAAGTGGAAATCTTCCAATAATCCTAATTTACGGGCACTTTCTTTAAGGTTATTTTTTAAAATATTTAAATACTTATATTTATCAAGTATTCCACCAATAAATATCAAATTATCGGTGTCACTGGCAGCCATGCACCACCACACCATGATCAATCCACCTCCGTGTTTCACTATTTGATGTAAATATCGAATTTCCAATTCCGTATTTTACCGCATTTACCACATTAATATATGACTTCTTTCGCGGTACTCTGCCATGAATATCATTATTTCGTAAGATTCGTCGACAATTCTGGCTGAATTTCTTTACGAAACATATCAGCTATCATACTTTCGAGTTCAGGAGCGGATGTAGTAAGATTTTTTTTTAATTCGCGAATAACTTTCTCCTCCTGTCTAGTTAATTTTGTTGGTCGATCTGATCGATCTTTGTTTGCAAATGTTCCCTCGTTCTTTGACTCTTTTATGATACAGAGTATTATGGACTTACTTCTGTTCACAATTCCGGCAATCTCGTTATATGATTTGCCGTCCTCGCGTAATCGGAATATTATTTCTCCTTCGCACTTTTGTTTCAGACTTTTTGGTATTCATTTTAAATACTGTGGTGCACACTTTTACGTTACTGTTACTGAAACAATATCCTAACATCAAGTGAACGTACCAATATCTTCATTTAGCGATGATGTTTACATTCGGTGCAAAGGAAGATGAAAAACTCTCAACAGTGCTACAACGTTCGAATACTTTTGTGAGGCACTTATCATGAATGTTTTTAATAAATGTATCATAACTCCTGTCTATATTATTGAATCGTTTTCAAATTTTACTGATGTAATCTCGAGATTTTCCCGATGCTATATATCACAAATTGTTTTAACAAATTAGCTTAGCACACCTCATGTTATTAATTTCAATTTGTAAATTTAAGAGTTCGAATACTTTCGTGAGCCACTGTAAGTGGCAAGGAAAGCGGTGACCTAGCGACAAGTTATTTTTTTTTTATTTATTGATTTAAATTTTACAATATGTCCAGTAGGACATTTGGTAAAATTTTATAGCGGTATGGTAGTATATCATGTGGGTGGTTACCCCCAGTGGGATACCATCATCGTGTTTGTTAGGTTGTGTCCTTTGTGAGATCTGTTGGGTGTTTCCTCTTTAATCTTCTTTTTATGCTTGATGTATTGACCGTTTCCGCTGCCAGCCGGTTCGGGTGCGTTGCTATTCTATCTCTGTACCTTCTTGCATATCTGCTAATCTCCTCCTTGACCGTTGGTATTCCCAGGTCTATCCCAATGTCCTCGATTCTAACGTACCATGGCGCGTTTACTATTGTTCTAAGAATTTTTGCTTGCATTGTCTCTATTTTGGTTATATGGCTCATTGCTGCTGTTCCCCATAGTGGTATTCCGTACGTACAGATTGGTTTTATGATCATTTTGTATATTTTTAATTTATTTTCTATACTTAGTTTGGATTTTCGACTTGTTAGCCAATACATTTGTCTCCTTGCTATCTGTATTTTGTCTATTATTGATTTAATATGCTGTTTCCATAGGAATCGTGTATCTAAGCGGAGTCCTAGGTATTTGACTTGCCTTGTTTGGATTATGTGCGTGCCGTTTAGTACAATGTTTGGTAGTATCTGTTTTCGCAGTGTGAATGTAATGTGCTTGCATTTATCAGGGTTTGCTTTGATTTGTTTAACTTGAAGCCACTTTTCTACTTTTGTGATGTGTTCTTGTAGTAATGTAACTGCTGTTGCAGGGTTAGTGTGCCTGGCTAGTACAGCTGTGTCATCCGCAAATGTCAGTATTTTGCAATTGTTAGTTGTTGCTATGTTGGCCGTGTATAGTGTGTATAAAATTGGTCCTAGCTTAACGCTTCCTTGCGGAACCCCTGCTTTGATGTCTTTAACTTCAGAGTATGCGTCTTTAATCGTTATTGTGAATGTTCTACTGCTTAAGTATGATTTAATTAAATGATATATCTGCTCCGGGAATTGTTTCCTGATTGTTTGTAGTACCTACTACAAGGTAGTAGGAGGTTCTCGTGATTTATTTTGTCAAATGCTTTCTCTATGTCCATAAAGAGGGCTGTACAATATTGCTTGATTTCTAGTGCTTGTATTATTTCGTTGACCAGTGTGTGCATTTGCTCTATAGTGGAGTGTTTGTTTCTGAATCCGAATTGGTGGTCCGGTATTAATTTTTCCTTCTCTATTATTGGTTTTATGCGGTCGTAAATTACTTTCTCTAGTATCTTAGAGAACACAGGAAGTAATGAAATTGGTCTGTATGATTTATTTTCATGTAGATCTTTGCCTGGTTTCGGTAACATTATGATCTGTGCCAGTTTCCAAATTTTAGGAAAGTATTGTATTCTTAGTATTGCGTTAACTATTATTGTGATATGTCTTATCGCTTTTGGCGGAAGGTTTTTCAAGATTTTGCCGTTAATTAGGTCGATTCCTGGTGCTTTGTTATTTTTTGTTTTCTCGATTATGTTTCTAATTTCTTGTGCTGTTGTTTTGGGTATGGTGTAGTGTTTGCCAGTTGATGTACTAGTGGTTAGCGCATCCTCGTCCGTATGACTATTGTGGTTGCTGTTGTTGATATTATGTGGTGTAAATGTGTTGCATAGGTGGTTGGAAAATTCTTCAGCTTGCTCTTCGTTGCTTCTTGCCCATGTGTTATCTGATCTTCTGATTGCTGGGATCATTTTTATTGTCTTCCTTATTTTTTTTGTGGCTTTCCATAGGGAGTAGTTGTAATTCTCGTGTGCAGATAGTAACTCGATGAACTTTGTAAACTCGTTGTTGTGCTCTTTAATTTTGTTTTTCATTTCCTTTGCGAGTTTGTTTAGCTGTGTTTTGTTTTCTTTTGTTCTATGTTGTTGCTTTCGCTTTTCTTTTTTCTCTAATTTTTTCGAGGATGTCTAATGGAATTATTTTTGTTTGTTTGTTGGTTGATTCAGGTATAGTGGTTGCCCTGGCTACTTCTTGAATAGTTTCTGTAAGTGTTATTACTGGTTGATCGATGTGTTCAGGTGTTTTCAATGGGATGTTGTAGTTGATTTTGCTCTCGATTATTTCTGTAAATGTTTGCCATTTGATGGTTTTATTTCATAGCGTCTTTGAATTGTTGTAAAGTATTGGTTTGTTTCTGTATGTAATTATTATGGGTTTATGGTCGGAGGTAAGCTCGAGACTGAGTTCTATGTTTAGTTTATTTGCGTTTAGTCCCTTTGTAACTGCAAAACCGAGTAGGTCAGGTATTTTGCTCAGGTCTGTCGGCCAGTAAGTCGGTCTTCCCGTAGATAGTATATTGAGGTTATTGTTTCTAGTGTAGTTTTTCAATGTTCTACCTCGTGGTGTAGTAATTCTTGATCCCCATAGTGTGTGCTTTGAGTTGTAGTCTCCAGCTGCGATATACTTATCACCTAAGTGTTTAAAGTACTCTTCCCACGTTTGTGGTGTAATTTTGTGTCACGGCTGTACATATACTGCAGACAACTGTATATGGTTGCTGCTAGTTTGTACAGTAACGGTGGTTGCTTGTATATGTTCCTTACAAATCTGGCTGTGTAAGTGGTGTTTAATGTCGTTTTTTATTATTACTGCGGTCCCTCCGTGTGCTTTTCCTGAGGGATGCTTGGTATCATATATGGTGTAGTACGGTATTTTTATGTAACTTTTTGTAGTGAAGTGTGTTTCTGATACGAGTAGTATGTCGATATTGTTGTTGTGCAGGAATGTTTTAGTTTCTAGGGCGCTTTGTTGTAGGCCGTTAGAGTTCCAGGCTACTATTTTAAGCGTGTCCATTTTTATTTCTTGCTTAGCATGTTTGTAAGTAGTTGTAGCATGAGTGCGATTTGTTGCGTTTGCTGTCTAAGGACTGCGTTTTGTTCGCTTATCATTTTTGTTAGCATTTCCGTGTTTTTGATGGATTGCTTTAACAGTTCTTTGATTTCTGTAACGTCGTTGATGTTAATGTTCTGGTTTTGATTATCTAAGGGTGTTGATTGTTTGGCTACTTGCGCGTAGCTTCGGCTACCAATGGTGTTGGTATTATTATGGTTGATGTTCATTACATGCTGTACGTTTGTTGAGACACAGTTACTGTGCTGTCCTGTTGTGTGTAAGAGTTATTGTATGTCCTGTTACGAAGCGGCGGATTTTGGTTAATTCCTCGCATATGTTATTTGTATTTGTGTTTGGGTGTAATCCTCTGATTACTGCCTTATAACTTTTATCAGTTTTGAGTTGATAAGTATGATACCCAGCGCTTTTTTCTTTTAGTGCTTTTGTCACTTTTCAAAAAATTTCTGGGGTATTAGTTTGTATTTTTAGCTGATCCAATTTAAGTTGTTTAATGATGTCATTTTCTTTTCCTGCCGTGCTGTTTAGCAGTTCAATGAGGGGGTCTATTATTTTTGCATCTACGTATATTGGTGGTGGTTTGGCAATGTGTGTTTTTTGTTTTTCAGCTGGGTCTGAATCCTTCTCTTCTGGCAGTGAGCTGAAGGAGTTTTGAAGAGGAATTTCTTGTAGCCATTGTTGCCTTTCTGTTTCAATAGCCCTCCTAACATTTGTGTTTGAAGTTATTTTTCGTTTTTTACTGGGAGTTACAGTCTTCCAGCTTTCGTTCTGATGTGTAGCGGCACACGAGTTAGAATTCGATCGAAATCATGTCGTTGTTTTGCTCGGGAGTATGAAGTTCATTAGGTTACGTATATTGTAAGAATAAACAGACTCCGAGCAAAACAACGCCGCCGCTACATGTTTTTTTTTATTTTGTTTATTGAAATTACGATCAATTCTTACATTGAGAATTTTCAGTAATTTTTCTGGCGTGGCGCAGTGACATGGCTGATTATTTATAATAAGTTAATACTTATTATAGATACGTGTAATTTGTAAGTAAGTATTATAAATAAGTAAATATTACTTAATTTAAATAACTAATTGAATCTAGCGTTTAGGTCTAGCGGGTAATGTCTCTTCAGTCTGCGAGTCTGGTTCGATGTATCAAGTAGTCCAGTGATTAGGGGATTTCTGTGTTTGTTGACTCTTTTGCTATATCTATCACTGTGTTTTGCTATTTCCTCTTTGACTGTGGGTATCTTGAGGTCTCGATGGATTGTTTCGTTGGTTACATACCACGGTGCATCTAATAATGATCTTAGCGTTTTCGATTGGAGCCGCTACATGTGACCGTGAAACAAAGGCAGGTTCGAATCGTCCGACCTTCCCCCGACTCCTATAAATAAACGGACGCGACCGAAAACGGGCTTAGTAACTGTGATCATACGGCTGTACATACACATTGTTTTGCGACGAATTTAATAAACGACTATTTTATCTACTGATCGTCTCAGTAATTAACATCCTACAGATGTGGTAGATCATTGTTGATATTATTCTTTTCGTCATTATTTTGTGTAATTTCCATTTCTACTTCATTTATAATTGAGCAATCCTGATCTTCGTTTGTTGGTTTATTTGGGTTTGTTTCATCTACAGCTCTATTTATAGAATATGTTTCACCTTTATTTAGGATTTTTATTGGTGGTATTTTTTGCATGTTTTCCATCATTTAGCAATTGGTTCTGTTATAAGTCACTTTGTTTTCCCACTTGTCGCACTTACGGAAGCACTGATTCACACGTCCGTATAACTCGACTGCTCGGGCAGAACTGAGCGACAAGTTATGTGCGAAGCGCTAACGTCAGGATCTATCAGTATATATTAACTACGTTATACAATATATATTACATTCTCTGATGTTATAATGTGTAATATTATACACAAGTCATCGGAATGTACCTTTAGTTAAAGGGTAACATGAAATTTCAAATTTCATCAAGTTTAACGAAAATTATATATGAATAATCTTTCGACACGTATCTCTTTTATAAAAATTAAAATCAGTATGAAAGGGATGCAAAGATCTTAATGACGGGACACAAAAACTTTGTCTTGTAATATCCAGAAAACTGCTAGCCTTAATAATCTGTTCTAAATGTAGCAATTTTGAAAGAAAAAGTTAAACCACATAAATAACGTTTTAAAAGAGTTCATATAAAAAATAAGCGGCCCTTCAAGCAGCAAAGTGCCGGCTCTATAACTCGAGAGCGATTCTCTATCTAGGAAATCGGTGTATTTTCCATCTCTAGCCGATTATACTATCTTCAAGTAAGGAAACTTGCTGCGAACGTGATAACATATCTAATAATCATAATAATAATATCTAATAAGAAAGGAGATAAGTTAATGTCATTAGATAAGTAAATATATTCTAAGGAAGGTGGTATTATATCGTGCTTGGTCTGTCTTTTAATCAGAAAAACCTCTCATCAACAGTTGTGAGAGGTTAATACGACAAAAATGAACAATAAAAAAGTTTCACCGTTGCATTTCTATTGTCTCACTCACTGATATGTTTTCAATCAAAACTTTGGATTTCTTCCTCTTTCACTTGCACTACATTTTTCTACATTCCAACAAGTGGCGTATTATAATGGCATGTAATTAGACTCAACCACGGTCGTATATTTAGGTTTGACAACACTCGTGAAAGGCTATGCACGGCATAACATAACGTCATAAGCTGTGCTTCATTGAAAACAATCTACATTTTGTTGTACGCTACGGTCATATTTCACGTATATCCGACCGTCTTATATACGCAGTTAACGTAGCGATTAAAACGCCTTACTGTACAGCGGACAAATTGAGAAACTTGTGCCATTGAGTAAGACGTAATCTGTATCGTATTTCAGTATAGACCACACGCGATTAATAATACTGTCAATAATGACCAATGTTATGTATGTATCGTTTTAGAATTAATTTATTTGGTTACATTTTAGCCATGAAAAGTGGTAATGCTTCACATACACGCAGTTATTCGCGATTAATTTGAGAATACACTGTAAACGTATATCACGATTCGCTTTAAATAAAGCAGTTTATACAAGCTTTATTATTTGGGATATCTTTCTTTTGTTCACTTATTTTGTGAAATATTAGGGAAATTAAATAACTGAGATTTTATTCGATTAATTACGTTCAAGTTCTTCTATTTACATATCTCTACAAAGAAAATCAAATGTATGTATTGCCTATGTGTCTATTAACATGATATTTTTGTTAAAATTTTCCGTGCTCAAATAAAACCTATAAAACTTTGAAACGATTTTTCAACAAATCAGTACATTGCGTACAAAACAGACACGTACGAAGCAGATGCTTTTAACATCTAAAAATTTTAATTTACTATAATTACAAAAAAGCAAAATGTCCGTTTACATAGAAACTAATTACAAAAATTACAAAAATAATAATAAAATCGGAACGTAGGTACATTCTTACTTTATATGTATTCATTTCATATTATAAACTCAAGTGTCTTACATTCGCAAAAGCCTCGAGAGAAAGGCAAAGAAACTTTCCCGCTGTTAATGTTAATTTTCCCTGTGATCGCAATATCATTAATAATATAACACGAGCATTTTGAGGTTTTAATTCGTACCAAAGAAAATTATATACAGATTTAGTAATATCTTCGCTCTGAAAAGAAGATATATAAGTATTAGTAAACTATTATGTCGTATGTAGTAGTTTATTTTGCTTTATTCCTTGTATTTCCATTTCTTACCTTAGAAGTAAGATATTCGCCAGTATAACATAATATAAATGCTTCACAATTAACAGCAATGTAATACGGAAAGCATTTCATTATTATCACAGTCGCTTGATCCATATGTGAAGACTGTTATCAATGAAAGTCATTTGTTTTATATACACTCAGTTCAATTCTCTATCAATGTTATTGTTAATCATAAGTCAAATTCACTTACGACCACCAAAATAAAACTTATGAAACAGATTACTAACATATTCGATACAAATTGACATAACGATATGTAAGTGAAGATTTTCTCAATATTCTTTGAGAATTGTATGATTCGTTGATGTCTTCCAACGATGTCATCTATTATATGTTTCTGCAATTTTTCTTTTTCACAATTATGAGAAATTTCTGTCAATTTGTAGCAAAGTAAGTCAATCTGACTACCAACGTGTAATATCTGAAACGTAAAAAAATCTTCAGCTGGTTATTGAAAAATACCGCATAAATATTAATAATATGGCACCTGTAATATTTGAAGCGTTTAATATTTTTAGTATAATAATGTTGTACACAGCTAAAATTCAGACGAAAATGTCACGCAAACATGATCAGCAAATAAAATATGAAAAAAATGGTGCCGATTTTAACGAACGTCAACAACATATAAATGTTTGTATGTAATAACTATTGACATTCAATACACAAGCTGATCCACGCAAGCAATTTCTATAGCTCGAACAACTTCTAAAGAGCGCGTTGTATGAAAAAATGTATTTTAGAATAATTGTACAGTTTGGAAAGTCATATTATGTGGTGCATCTACCTTTTTATACGTGGAGATGTTTCGGAAATTTTAAGGTCAACTTCATTATTTCAAATGATATGTTATATTTTTGATGCCAAAGTATCGGAGGACGTTGAATTGTGATGTCATGTCTCGCGCTCCACCCAAATCGTAACGTGAGGCAGTAAAGGAACACGTCATAACTCACGAATAGCGCGAACCACAACTTCAGGCAAATGGAATTAAAAACAGAAAACTCAAGAGAAATAAAAGATATGACTCGTACAAATACTTATTGAAATCTGACTTAAGAATATCGAAATCGAAACATGGAACGATGAGGCATCCGCTGACACGCGTCACCTTGCGCGCGCCCTCCTCACCACAATACGTCGCATCAGCAGAAACAACTAACTGTCACGTGCGAAAGAATCAAACATCGGCATCAGCAAAAGGTAACATCAGGTCAAGGAAAGTACGACTCATTATTAGCGGAAATAAAAATTCTAAGAGGAATGCAATAACAAAGACGTCAGAAAGGAAAAGGTTCAAAACAGTTCCATGAAAACGACATCAGCGATGAAAGGAAATCCTAACACTTCTTGGAAGGACATCAGCAAAAATGAAGATTGCAGCGTTTGCGGAAGTAATTACATGTCGAAACTCCGCATATTCATGGAATAACCCGTCACGTGACAATTATTCCATGATATCTTTTTGTATAAATAAGCGTAGCCACTTAGCGTTTCGCAGTTGTCAAGGAGTTCAAGTTATGAGTTCAAGTTATCAAGCACGGAGTTCAAGTTATCGAGCAGTTAGCAGTTGAGTTCTTTTGAGTTGAGAGTTTTCAATTATCAGTCAGTCAGTTTAGTCCTTTGTGTTCTTTGTATCAAGAAGTAAAACCTTTTTAATTGTTAACGAATTATAGTCTTCAAACAATAATATTAATTCATTATAATATTCCAAGAGTGTGTTCGACTATACACATAAACAAGGTGAGGATTGGTGAGGTAAACACTGTAATATTCTTATTCAATTTCGGATCTGCACCATATACTACTCGAATAAGATATCAATTCAACAATCAAGAAGACATTGAAAAAGACTTTAATCCTTCCTGTGCTAGTACTTCTGCACGCAGCGGGTAAACCGAAATGTGGAGTCTACTTACCAGTTGCATCTATACGCTAGTCAACGCTACTCATACGGTTATGAATTAAATAGAATATCAAGGACACAACAGTTTGGAAATTGAAGATAGTGTCGTGCTTTAGAAAGGTGCGACAAGTTTTGAATCCTTTCAGTTGTCGCGAAAGTAATTAGAGCACAACCATCTGGAATATTTGGAAAAGCGCCGCGTTTTAGAAAGGCTCGGTTATGAGGTTGATTAGAATAGTATCCGACCACCATTAGACGCCCGGCAATGACAGCGAGAAATAATTTTCGATGAATTTGCCAATATATAGAATGTTCTACTTAATTTTAATCTTCAACTGATCAAGATAATGTAAGATAATGTATATAAACTGTATACATTACCATGTGGAACCTAGTGATAACTGCGTAGTGTCTTAGTTGTTGAGTTATACACAACAATATGTTTGGTAATACATGTAAATAATACTAAGTAGTAATGTGATCGAATGTACTTAGATAGGTACACGCTACGCTTAAAAATCGAATGAAATAAACATTAAATCATGTTGGTATTATTAGCCGATTGATTTTCCTTAATTTATATTAAAAACGATTAGCGTCAATGAGTTAATCTTGTATTGGGCTATGTACAAATGCGATCAAATATGCCAAAGAGACGTATAACGGAAAGTAAGTTCAATTAAGTTTTTCATGAATATCGTGGATACTAAGGCCTAGCGGCAATGACATGTATAGCGAAAAGTTATTCAGAATGTTGATCTTTACAAGATATTTCAAGGTCATCGAAATCGGTCAGGTGTTCTCTGAAGTAAGTGATCATTAATTAATAAAGTATTAATTGTTTGTCGAGTATGCCACACTACAATTACTTTTACTATTAACGCTCCATTGACATTGGTGGTCCAACTTCTTTAAGGGAGGGGGTAGGGTTTAAAATTCTTTTTTTCCATTTTTGTTTTATTTTTTTTTAATTGAATGCATAACATCTTAAGAATATTGTGTCAAAATTTCAAGTCGATTGGAGCAAAATTGACGAAGTTACGAGTATTTTTATACATGTCGGATTTTATTACCTACCCGACCCGAGCGTGCAATTGTTACCTGGCAGACGTTTTTTTCTCTATATAATACCTAATCTTACCCCCCAGATCTATTTATAGTACTTAACGACTTAAGTACAAACCTCCTTATACATGTACTGTATATTTTGTCAGTGTAGAGTATAAAATTTAGTGTAGGAGTAAATATTCTATCGAGCAGACGTACACGTTCCTATTTTCGCATCATTTTGGCTCCATTTTCATTAAGTTTTGTGTTAAATTATTACTAAAATGCCTAAAAAAGTTACAAGATCTGATAGACAATCAACTGGTTCGAGATTATATCGACCTAGAAAAATTGTACCTCCGCATAAACGTAAAAACGATTACACGAAAGAAATGTGCTCGACTGTAAGAGAAGTAGCGAATCGATTTTTTTTTGTCTGCTATAAAAGAAGAAAAAGATGCTGTAGACATCATGGATGATAGCAACATCCTTTATGGACCTGGCATTGATGATTCAGTGTGAGATAAGCCGATAAAATTCGCTTATGAACGTTTTATACCAGATTTTTTAGTGTTCAAAACTTTAAAGCGTTTTCCCCACAACTCACGTTTTCAAGTCGGTGCCCCTCAGAACATCAAAACTACTACACCGATCCTTTTGAAATTTTGAACACTATTTCTGTATATAATTTATGAGGTAACGCTGTCGGTTATTTTCTCGCGGTGCTAACTGGGACCTACAGAATGACTAAGCGCCTTTAGTTCACAAAAGAGTGAGTGGTGCATAATAGCACAGCTCAAGTTTCACCGTAGATGCAGTAGCTTATCCGGTAAAAGGGATCAATGAATTAGTAGGTCTTCGATCTCTCAGATGAATGATACAATCAGAAGCCGAAACAAAATATTACTGAATTATCTACCTGCTATCCTGCAAGTGACGTAACCAGAGGATAGGTGAAATTGTTAGCTTTTACCGTATCACCGCAAACTTTGATACAAATGGGGGCATTCACATCAGCTCGAGGCATATATTAACATCTCTATATGGCATGCATTCGGTGACTATTGATATATCAGAGTGAACTATGTGTTTGGAACTGTGAACATAGGCGAAATTATATTATTGAAATTGTTTATAATTTCGCGTAATACCGCGACTTATAGCATTCAACCTACACTCGGATTAAGGTAAAGGTTGGGAAAGAGAAATGCATTAAATCTTAGGATTAATTTTCATATAATAATCGCACATACAGAGAGAAATGGCTGCATAAAGAATTCCATTCTGTCTTTGTTGTTTATGTGGACATATGTATATCCTTCTTTTGTTGTTGATCAAAATGGTGTGTGAATAAAAAAACAAGCGAGTGCCATTTTAAAATCGTGAAATGGCGCAGGGATCGATAACAGAATTATTTTTAATAATAAGAAGCCATCTGTCACAGACAATTTTAATTTTTACATTCTTCTTAATTTCACGCGCCGAATTATTTTATATCATAACATTCGCTAACATCGTCAGAATGGTTCTCTCTTCAATTATCTATTAATAACAATATTGTAGAATGTATTTCCGATGTTGACATTGTTTGGAGAAATTGTTTCAGAAATTATATTGGGAAAAATTTTTTAAAATAAAATATATACAAAATCTTATTTTCGATAGCTGAATAATAAAAATAATTCCGAAACAATCATTGTATTCGAAAAAATCAGTGCCTAGTTATGTCGTAGGAATTATTCATAACTGAATTTAATCCGCAACTACGAAAATATGATCGATTGTCCAGAAAGTACAATATTAGTCACAAAAATTGCTTCTTCATATTTCATTTAAAAATCTATAACAATTTCGTCGAATTTTTAATTCGTCGAACACATTATGTATTGGCGATATTTATAAATATTTGTGAAGCACTGTAAATACAAAATTTAATTCTCTGCATTAAGTCGTAACAAAAGTTCGCAGCGTTTTTGAATGACGGCGTTTGAAACGTCTACGTTTACAATAGAAATGAATCATACATATTCATATCGTGAAAAATGATATTTAGACGCGCCGCTCTCGATTGTTTATGCATGTATTTGTGAATTCTAAGTTACAAGTTTCAAGTGTATTTATAAGTAAAGATATAGGGAACCGAGATACATTTTCGTCGTTTGATACTCTTTTAATACAGAAGAGGAGAAATGTACCGTTTATACAAATAGTGCTAGAGGTGAGAATACCTTCCAGAGTTAGTCCAGTTCAGAAGTGGATATGTTGATGAGGTGGCCTACAGTCGTTGATGATGGTCAAATCGTAACACTAATTGAAAGGACTGTAGCGGCATATGAGCCAACGGAAGATTTGAATCGGAAGAGACTCATATTATTGTACCTAGGAATACCAACGTTGTTTTGGTTTGCAAAGTCTAAAGGTAAACGAACTCCGGACAAAATTTTATTGTTGTTATTTTTAATCGCCAACCGGAGTTACATATGAAATCTAACTTTGAATTTTTTATAATAACATCTGTCGATATAAATAGACAAACGTGCTCTCTAGAACAGTCAAATACTTGAATAGTTAGCGAATAGAAGAGTTGAATTGTTATGGATATATGAGTTTCGAGCGAGCGACGATTACGACCGGCATACAGTATTTCTGTACTTGTACTCACATTGATTTTAATATAATTGACTATTACAATTTTATTACTCGTTTCTTTATAAAACAAACCAACACGTTTAAAATAGCACCTCAGGAGTTTAAGTCACACGAGACATGTTATAATACATGCGTTGTTGAATAAATATATGTACAAAAAATCTATATATCTAAATCTTCGTATTGTATCTGAATCTCACCTAGAAAGACGCTATGAACTTTTGTTCCAACACAATGATAATCATATATTATATTAATTGATATATCAAATGTTACACATTCGAATTACGAAATTGAATAGAATAGCAGTAATAGTATCTGCATCGTTTACCCCTTTGTTATAAATGCATTACACATTTGAGTAAGTATTAAACATTTTACAACATCAATTTATGAAAACATAATAGGAAAGAATTACTTACTAATGCTGCAATTAGTGCTATCGACGTGGCTGCTCCATAAACTATGACTAATTCGAATATAAACTGTATAGCTAGAATAACCTCATAACGTGGAGAGATTGTTGCTGTGAATGGAAATTCCATTCTGATTAAAAACTTCCTTTGTTTTGAGTCTGATGAAAGTTGATCTTCGTCAAATAATGTTAAAGCAAGTCCTGCATATATGAAGAAAGTAATCGCGAAATAACCAATTAAAAAATTCGAAATGCGAAAAGATAATATAGCCTTATCCGACATTATTCGTTTATTTCGAGCGGTAGAGTTATCAATATTCCAGTCTTCAAACATGGTCGTCAGGATTTCATAAAACGTTCTGTTGCAAAATAATATTTTCTTTAAATCAAGTATCAGAAATATATACCGAAAATTGAATTTCGTTAAACGTTTCTCAATTATTAGTGCCACTGTAATTTTGACGTAATGATAGTTGTTTCATCTAAATGAATATACGGTTATACTGGATACGTATTGGATCGGTTAGCTCGTCGTTCATATACGGTCAATCTATTGAAAGCCTCAACACTTTACCGACCGATAGCCGATTAATCAATTCTTTGTCGTCGACACTTACCGACCGATAGTCTATTAATCGGCTTTTTGTTACCGACAATCTATCTCATTATTTGAGCAGTAATTTGTTATTTAGTACTAAGGTACCTTGCTCAGTTGTGTCAGTTGCGTTGCTTTGTAAGCTTCTACAGCTTTATACCTATTTGAAAAACTTACCGTTCGCGATGAATGAAAAGAATGGTATTGGAGAGTCTAAACTGAAACAGAGACGGCGCCAGAGAGAATCTGCGTCTGAACTGCCGGTCGAACGTGCGTATGCTGTTGAACCGCTAGCGGTCAGTAAAGTGTTAAAATAAACGGAAGTGGTTATATCGTACATCGCCCAAAGTCGTCGGTATACGTACGATGCATCGTCCAAATCACTTTGATTTTTTCGTTCAACTTCTTGCGTCTAGGAATACGATTAGTTCGTCGTCTGAACACTGCACGTCCGATGTCGTCTTTACACGCAAAGCACCAAATCGATTCGATCCTTTCGTCCAATTTGTTGCGACCGAAGATATATAACCCACATCTTTCAAGCGAACTTCTTGAAACTAATGAACTATTTGAAATTGTTCACGATGTAAGAAAAATGGAAGATTAATGTACGAAGTGAAAGATTTGAATAATTCTAGAAATAGACGTTGTATGTATAGATTGTGCAACGCACAAATAATTGATGCTCACAATTAGAAATTTTCATGATGAATGTGACAAATATGTGTGAGTGCAGGCAAGTACGAATTTGAAATTTGCAGTGTACAATAAAGTCTCCATAAAACTTGAAAATTTGGGACCGCTACAAAATATTTATATACATTTAGGCACACATACATGCACACACACATTTTCAAATTATATTTTGCCGACACCGACGGACGTAGAAACAGACACCAGAGAAAGAAGAGATGGAGTGATCGACAGTCGCGACAGTCATAATAGGCTAAAAGCCTACATTTCAAGCGAAGCAACTCTAATGCAGCCAACAGACTTTTTATTTTTGGCTCTTGTTAATCAAAAATTCATTAACATATTAACGCAGTGTTTCTCGTTAAAATGAAGTGGGATGTTATGCGGTTCAAGTTTATCTAGTAAGAAATAGTAAACATTTGTTAAATCCGTGTCATAGATCTGATCGTCCGCGTACGCATCCAGTATAACCGTAACCTAATGAATAAATTTCGTTTATTTACTTATAAAAAGTAAATAGGTTATACAATATATTTATATCTTACCGTTTATGAAGCCAAATAATGGTAAATTTGAAGAAAAAGAGTGAATTTGATAAAGTAATGCTCAATCCATCTAATAATTCAATTAAACTCGATTTAATATGTGTAATACAATACCAATATTGAAATACTAGAAACGTTAACATTACTGTCGTCCAAATGATAATTTTTAATATTGGATAAGAAGAATCTGGCCAAATACCGAACAAGCGAAGACTATATTCCAAAGGACGATTGATCATACTTTTCGAAGTCATCTTCATCAACTTTTGGTCTACGTTAAAACAGAATGTAATACCAGTCTAATAATTACTATAGCTGTAATCGCACTGATTTATTAATATGCGATAATAAAGCACGGAATTTGGCACTAAATATCATATCAATTAATATTATATGTAAAACTTAAAAAGTCAAACAATTTCGTTATCTCGAAAACTCGTTGTAGGAGACCTCGTATTATTATTTATTTATTTAACATTTTTCTCAATTTAATTAACCGTTTCTAAAATCTTTTCGAGTAATACCACTGCAGTGACAATTCAAATAAAATCAATAGTGCACGTTGAAGCAATTTCTCTAACGTAGTTGCAAGTTGCACAGGTTGAATGTCCACTATATACTAAACTTTTCTCAGTGTTCTTATCGATTAGCTGAAATTACCTAGCATTATTACACTAATAATCCTAAGGTATCAATAATAAAAGCGAAATGACTTATTTTCCATAACTGCAACTTTAAGAAAAGAAAGAAGTCCACTCATTTATAATTGAAGCGATAAGAGCATGTAATCTTGCTTGCGTTCGCATTATCACGAATTTTATAGCGATACTCCTAACTTCTGAAGGAAAGACTATAATAATATTCTGTACATACGATGACTCATACATGACGACTTCAAATGACCAGTGAATTAATAAGTGAATTGTTTGTTGCACGAAAAAATGTTTCAAAGGTTGCACGATTTCCAGAAAGACATACAGAGCTGTAATCGATACGTTGTTACTTTACCATCTTATCGAGCTTTTAAATGGAATGTCTAACATTTCTTTTCGGATTTATATCAAGCATTAAATTGCATGTGAAAATTACAGAAATAAATCAATTAAAGTGATATGCACTACTGGGCGATGCAGAATCTTCGGTGGCTTCGTGAAACGGAGATTTGACCGATATCTTGTGACAGGTCGTACGCTGTTACGAACACGCGATTTTAAAAATAAGAGATCGTCACTGAAAATTTCCTGGCGAAGAATCTAACCAAAAGGAAATTACGAGAATCGAGAATCTTGTCGTTTACTAGATTCGGAATGATTTACGATAAAGAAAAGAATGGCGGCGATGGATTTCGTGCGATGCAAAACACAACAAATCTTTATTCGATTTGAACCGAGGTAGGTGCCGCACAATAAATATAATAAATAAAGAATGAAACAAAGTTTTTTGCGCGATATAATAAGCAATACGATACAGTAGTAGAGGACTTGTGTAGAGGATGTTTGATAGTGAGATTTATTAGACGAGATTGCTCGTCGTTGAAACCGTCGACTGTATTTAAAAATAATTAAATTAATTAGTATACAGACAATATTCGCTGAGACGCTCGTACAGTGTATAAGTCGCAAAATAAGATCGCTGATAAATGCTCGATAGATACTCATAAATGCTGATCGTCACTGCTGAGGCGACGCTGTTTTACCCGGAGTTTATTTATTCTTACATTACGTGTATCCTAACGATCTTGATACTCCGAGGCAAAACAACAACATGATTTGAATTGTTCTCTAACTCATATGCCGCTACATTACCAATACTTTGCTTATACATTGTAAATTGTAATTATAAACTTATAAATTGTGTAAAGTTTTACAAGTGTTAAATAATGGAATCCCAAAGAAGACTATTTTCGTTACAACAGCAATCGTTCCGTGCGACTTACACGAACGGTAGCGCGTACGTAACGAGATATTTCCCCTTAAAATCACACCATTCCGAGAAAGCTTGGTGGTGTTATTAAATTTAATCTTGCCCGCCGACTAACGTTTAGTTAACATTAAATTTAGAAACCTTTACACGCACTTTAAATTAAACATACTGAAATCTGGTATGAGTTTCTAACATCTTGGAATTCAAATACTTTGTACGTCATAATCGATCACTAGATCATTCTCTTTTATATAACACTTGCCGTGACTGCGGAGCATATCGACAGAACACAATCATGCTGATAGGATATTTGTAAACGTATGACGAACGGTACATTTTTTAACAGAACGGTGGAGTGCGTTTGATCTGTGAACAATTCTTTAGTGGAGTAGGGTTCAATGATTTGGTGATAACATTCAGACTCCACCAATACGATATTGATTGCCAATTTCACGAAACCAATAAGGATTATCTATTGCTCAGCACTGCATATTTTCTAAAAGATTTTAGTATTTTAGACCGTATTTCGTATAATACTTTTTTACATAAAATATGATGCTTTACTTGAATTAGGAAAGGAATGTTAGACATTTCATTTAAAAAACTGAAGAACCATCACATCTGGATAAAAAAACAAAATAACAACAACTGATTACAGCACTGTAAATTCCCTCGAAAACCGTAAAATTTTTGCTTGAAACATTGTTTCATATACCAAATAATTTATGAGTTAAGTGAAGTCGTCATATGACGCGTTTCACCGTATATAAGCTGCGTCAGATTTTAACTTTGCTTAACTTTTTAAATACAAAATTAGCATTCACCGATGTGCGACACGAATTTTCGATCGGTAAAGCGGTATATTTTCTTCAGCAGAGTATGTCTGAGTATGTCGCGAGGTATGTTAAGGTATGTTTCAGTTGCCTTCAGTACGTTTTATCACAAGAAAAGTTGATACTACGATAAAATTACGTAGTGACATTTTCTACGAAAGAAAAAGGCAAGTGGCTGCGGTTTAAGAACCTTGTTTACTGATAACTTATACCTAGCAGAATGTTATTCTAGACGGACAAGGACTTACATTGGCACATCAGCATCAGTGACCTTTAAAGTAGGTTCTTGCGTCCGCTGCGCGTGCAATCAGTCATTGTGCGCCTATTGCGTTTCCCGAGACGAGGTGGGAAGTAGTTCACCAAAGACTTGTACGAGTTAGATTCGAAGATAGGAAAGTTATTCGATAGAATGGTTCCGATAAATCGCTTTATCAGAGAACAGTGGACAGGCTTCCATCTCGCTACCTCTTGCCATGTGTGTGAAAAGTTGAAACGATGTAAAGTTTCGCGATCATTATCACGTTACAGACGCGAGATGTGGATAGGTCGGTGATAGTGCTGCTGCTGTTAGGCTGAGATAGGTGCTAATGTATAGGTGATGAGACTGCTGCTGGTGTATAAGATATTGTCTTCGTCCGAGTTGGTTTCTTCTCAGTTAGGAGTCGTGGAGAAAAAATCGGACTACGAGTGCCGGGATTTGAACCTGTTCTTGAGCATTCGTAACTAACGGCGCTAACCACTGCTCTGCCGTTGTCCAGTCAAGGATAGTGTCTTTGTGTAGCAAGTAACGGGATAGAAACCGTTGGAAAGTTTTGCTGTCGAGTGTCGCTACACGCGTATCGTTCTGCACACTCGAATTGTAATTTATATTATCAAGCATCGTTCGTCATATTCGATGTGTTCCACAATTTGTCTGGTTACGACGAACATTTAATTATTAAAAAGTTCACCGACGTGTTTGAGAGTAAAGTAGAACTGTTACTATTAACTAAAGACAAATAATATTTTGTAGCAGCACATGAGTCAGAACACAATTCAAATCATGTTGTTGTTTTGCCTCGGAGTATCAAGACCGTTAGGTTACAAGTAATGTAAGAACAAATAAACTCCGGGCAAAACAATGTCGCCATTATGTACAACCGTCAAACGTAGACGAATTCGAATTTTCCGGTTCTCCCCCGACCAGTATAAATAAACGGACGCGATCGCGATCGATTTAGTATCGAACAGTATCGAAGAGTATTGAAGAGTATCAACGAGTATCAATGAGTATCGAAGAGTATCTACAGAGTATTTCCGAGTATTTATTCCGTGATTTGTATCTAGTACCAACGACTCACGAGTACGGCTGTAAATTTATTTATTTATTTGTTTATTCAAAATATATTTGACGGACTGCGACAGCAATATTTCGCTCTCGTTATATCGCTCTATCTATCCTCGACTAATCCTCCACAATTTCTTTCACGAAACATGTACACGTGCACAAGCTTGGAAAAAAGTATGTAAAGTTCCGTTTCATCGACTCTATCAAATTTCTAAGTTCGGGTATCCGCAAATTATCATCATATTTGAAGAAGAGTAAGTTGCGTATCGTACGAAACGCCTTCGAACATCTCCCAAGAAGTGATTTAGAATTTTTCGGTAGGAAAGGTATTGTACATTTTCGAACACTCGCGATTGTGAGCAGGATGACGAACGAAAAGATTTGCAGGTCAGACAGATAGATTACAAAGTGAACTGTATAAAATTATTGTAGGATCTTACTTTCTTTTTTTCGTAGAGGAAACCGTCATAGGCGCCTCGCGCCCTCCAGGGAGAGGGCGCCGGGCAGTGCCGGATTCGTACCGGCTAAAACCTCAACGGTGATCGTCCTGACGATTGGTAGAAGAGCCCCGAGGCCATCTTTCCGTATTGCTGCTGGGGTACTCCTTCGTCTTCTCCCTGATGGTGTAATCGGGACTCATCTTTGTTTGATTGGACCATTAGGGGAGACCACTCCTGACACCAAGCTGCCTGGCCCGTCGTGCGAGTCCGAAGAAGAGACCAGATCCTCTGCGGCGTGACGGCGCTCTCGATGGTTGCTGTCCTCTCACCCTTTATCTCTCGGCGCGCTCATTTGCGAGCATGACATGCTCGCAGTAGGAGTGGATAGCGATGTACTCCTGTTTCTCCCTCAGCATTGTTTCTACGATCGCCACGGAGGCCAAACTCTTGCCGATGGCAAGTTGTAGGACACGGCGCGGTTCCTCCCACGCGGGGCAGAACTCCAGCGTGTGTTGTGCCGAGTACTCCTCTTTCTCGCAGTGGTGGCAAGTGCTAGTTACCTCCTACCGAATCCTTAGCAGGAACTCTCCGAACGCTCCGTGCCCGGTGAGCACCTGCGTCATCCTGTACGCCAGTGGAAGCTCACCACAATCACTCCAGGCCTCCCAGTTCGGTAGGATGGCCCCAACGGCCCGATGAGGCAGCACCGCATCCTCGGCGGCGAACTGACTGCGCCACCGTTCCCAAGTCTCGAGCCTTGCCTCTCCCCGGACGTTGCGGACCGACTAGTCGGCAGAGGGCGTATCCCCGCCCGAGCACAGGCCCTGCAGTTGATGTTATACCTGTCGGAGCGCTAGGGCCTCGAGCTCGAACGGAGGAGGCGCCGCCAGGACAGTCGCCGACGCATATGATATCGTCCGGTGTCCCCTTACGGTCCTGATGGCGGTCGTTTTATGAAGCCTCCTCAACAAGAGTAGACTGCGTCGACTTTTCATCAGATCCTCTGCCCACACCGGAGCCCCGTACAGGATCCGAGGGCGGATGACTCCTTCATACAGTTGGCGCACTCCGACTTCTGCCCCACCGATATTCGGCAGCAGTCCACATAGGGTGTTGGCTGTCGTCGTCACTTTGGGAACCAGGAGCTTGAAGTGCGATCCGAACGTTCATTGACTGTCGATGGTGACGCCCAAGTATTTCATCTGTGGTCCTACCTCAACCTCCTCTCCGCTTATGACCAGACACGGGTCGGGCGGAGGAGTCTCTCTACGTCGGTAGTCATAAAACCGTATGGAGTCCGACTTGGCTGGGGACACCTTTAGGCCCAGCCTTCCTATCAGGCAAGCGGCGTCAAGCTCTCTCTGGCGCAGCGTCTCGTGCCACCAGCTCCAGCCACGACCAATGTGTCGCCTGTGTAACACACCAATCCTGAGTCTGGGCGCATGGGGCAACGAAGCACCGCGTCGTATCCAATGACCCACAGAATCGGACCTGAAACCGAACCCTGCGGAACCCCGCATTCAACGGGCCAGCACTCATCTCCATCCTTGTCGGTGTAGCCGACCCATTTGTCGTTCAGGTAGGCCCGTATGACACGAATGATGTAGGATCTTACTACAATTAGTTTATTTAAAATGCATTAAACAGGTGTTGGTTAAACAGGAAACGATGGTTGTTTAACGTGAATTAAATACAATAACGTACTATCGCGGAGAGACGCGATCGCTAGGAAGCGCGTCAACGGGAGTCGTAAATTCCCGTTACGATCCTACTATCGACGCCATGAAAGGAGCAATCTCTTATTTCGTTTAGGAAAATAGAGGTGGTTTAATTGAGAATAATACTGAGTTAACAGGTTAAGATGCACTTTATTCCAACAACTCAATGACTTTAATATTCAATATAATAGTGAATATGTCGACAGCCAAACTACAAGTGATACATGTAAATACGGCGACTGATCAGAGTACAGATTGAAAACTAAAATCTTCCCTCTTGTTCTGCGACGGAGGTATTTGTACCAAAAAGAGGGTCGTGGCTGGTCACCCCACCCCCATAGGTTCTTTACGAGTGGAAATCCTGAGAAAAATGGAAAAACCCAGGTTTTCGCATTTTGATTAGCCGGAGAAATAGCCCTAAAGAATGTCCCGATTTGACTTTATGTTGCAGCAATTGAGGGCCTTGATGTTAAACTAGAAAACTGTACTTCGTTTATGACCATGCCTTAGGATTATTGCGGTCCGACCTGTGATGTTTGCCCTGCTAGAGACCGTCCCGACTGAGGGACGGCATAGAGCTTGTACCAAATAACGGGACGTAACAATTATTAAGACAACTTAATAGTTAATTTGCAACTCTCGTCACCATGGTTCCAACGCCCTTTGTCTCACGCTGACCACACTCTCTCGACAAAGCTAGCAACACTATCTCGACAACGCAATTCGCACTCTCTGACTTCTCAACTAATACTGACTGTTAATTGGTCTTTCTGCCTTAGCATCCCTTTGTCTTTTGTCTTAGTCCCACCATGTACGTATTCCGCAACCGCTCCTGGCCAGGACTATGCAGGACTTTCCCGCGTAACTATTCGACTGAAGGACCGACGATACGTTGTTGGGCCTGTCGGCACTTAGGCTTTCTCGCGACACTGTTTATGGTTCGCCCGATAGTAGGCCTTTCGTCCACGATACTACATTATTGGATGCGTAACTATCAAGGGACTGTGCCTTCTAGATATGATATGATATCAAATGTTATCTCGTGTCTGATGGTAGATCACGATCCTTGAATTTCGTGAGACGGAGACGAGCCATATTCGACGAATGACTGTTCGTATGTAACTACCCTGTCGTGTCCGGCGGTTAGACCACGATCGTTGATCTTCGTAAGACGGAGGAGAACCTTGTGCCGCTACAATGCGATACACAGTTACCCGCGCGTTAACTATTGTAGCGGCACATGAGTCAGAGGACGATGCGAGTCGAAAGTGACTCATGTTGTTGTTTTGCCTCGGGACATTGACACCGTCTTGACGTACGAAACGTAACGATAAACAAACTCCGGACAATACAATATCACCGCTACGTGCAACCGTCAACCGAAGTCTAATTTAGACTTTTCGGTACTCCCTGATCAGTATAAATAAACGAACACGATCTTTAGAACATTTAGTTAGTATCGAGCGAACGTAAGCGTCCTCAACTGTTGCCGCTTTCCATGGATCGCCGATATTAATTTCAACGTAAAAAACAGTTTTGCTAAATGGGTTCACATTGTAGGCTCCTGGATGTTGATTTGAAGAAGTATCTTTGCGAATTTCACGATTCGCACGCCGATCTACTTTTCTGGTCCAATCACGAGAGTAAAAATCGAAAAAAGAAACTGTTCGCAACGGTTGATAACAAACTCCGATATGTAATACATTACCATTATTTGCGACAATGTTTGAAACATGGATTAAAATTGGAAAAGATAGGTTGTTAAGAACAAGTAATCAGCTGAATTTCTAATTCTAGATTTTTGCGCCAGTAAACCCTAGGAATGTGTATCTTAGATGTATCCAAAACATGTCTGTATTAATTTCACTATTATTATGTGCTACCGAATTTGACCGCAAAATGTAAAATTATGTACACGAATACGGATAGTTTGATTTATGAACTTATGTGCGATAACGTGTATGACGATACGAAGCGTGCCACATCGATTTTATACGAGCAATTGCGTGAAGATAATCCATACGGTGCTCTGCGAAGAACAAAGAGGCACCAGGCTTGATGGAAGACGAAAACAACGATGCACTTATGACAGAGTTTATAGGACTGCGAACAAATATGTATACAATTCGTGTACATGGTATACAGGAATGCGTAAATAAAACAAAAGGTATTAAACGAAACGTTGTTGCGAAGAATATAGATCTCGAACATTATATCGAATGTCTGAGAGAGAACATGAAAAATTTCTCGTGTGTTTCTCGATACTGCATGATGTGTATGCGATAAACGAAAAGAAATTAGCTCTTGGTCCGTTTGGCAGTAAATGATACATTGTTCCAAATCTAGTGTGTACACTCCCGTGGAGACGTTACGCTATCGTGAAAAACGAAGACACGAACATCTAATTTACTGTATGGGGCACGTGACTAACATGGTTCAGTGCATCGTAAAAAATGAAATGGACTATTAAAATTGAAGATGTATATAGATAGACGTACATTTCATCGTCTACACGTGCATCTATACGAGCATCTAAACATCTATACGTACATCCACGTGATTATCTAAACGCCTATACGTGTACCTCTAGATGGACATTAAAGCGTACGAGCATCTTTATTTTATTCTTAATTCTATTAATCCGTGTTTGTATTTTTCCCTACGACACCGTAATCCCGATATATTATAGAAGATATACATACACATCGGTTTTGGGAATATTGCTAAAAAAATAAGTGCTAGGGAATAACAAAAAGACCTCTTTATTGAAATTAAAGTTTTCTTGTTTATCCAGAAGTTACGAGAAGTATCGAATCCTGCCCAGTTTACATTCAATTTGTTTCTTTTCTTAGATAGCACATTCTCTGTTGCGACTTCTCAACTAATTGGCAATCAGTCAAGTTGGAACTAATCGGTTGATATCACGTACCATAAACGAGATCAACGCTCAAGGTGAAGATAAATTAAAGATGCGGAGTAGTAGTATGTTTAGTTTATTTATTTGCACTCTTTAGTATACACGAAGAGAATCACTAGCAAGTCAAGATGCAGAATAATAATATAACAATATTATATAACAATGTAACAATATTACCATGTCTTACCATAGTTTTTATGGGATGAGAATTTATTCCTTTCAATCTTGTAATTGTGTATCCCCGTGGACGCATATCCTTTGTGTTGCTGATTGGTACCTGATATTTACTTTAGAACGGACCCATCAGGCACTTATGGTGTTTATTGGCCTTTTTATGAGGTCCCCATCATAAGGTTTATAACTTGGGAGTTTTACAACAACATTCCAAATCGTTCCAAATTCTGCTTCCCTTGCCCCCTTCGATTCTTAATTTGTCTACTTTACTTTCTTCCATACTATGTACGAGGACGTGTTAAAATCTAACCTTAAGACCCTCTTCATGTTCTTCGTTTGTAATTTTTCTAACACTTCCGATTCCTTCCATTCCTATATACCTACTGCCTGATGCTTTTCACCAATTGCCGAAAACTGTTATTTTTCTTTCCAGGTTACTTTTAAACTCCCCTGTTCCCCATGTCTGTTTCAAGGCTATCACGCCCTTCTCTGTCATCTCACTCAAATGCTTTTTTGAGTTTCTGTTTTTTGCAGAATGTATTCTAAATACTATAAGTCTTTTACTTTGACCATTATTCTCACTCCATCACCCTAATTTCCTTTGCCTCTTTTCTTTTGGCTTTTTTTCTTGAATATCAATACTTCCGACTTTCTCGCGTTTAACATTAAATCTTTTTCTTTATCGAAGGTTGGTATACAAGGTTGGTAAAAAACGGACACAGCTTCTCCCCTCTTTCCTTAATTTCTCTGTTTATCACGTAATTCAGGATAAAGATTATTGCGATGTGTGTAATTTTGTGTGCTACACTGAATTAGCCGCGTAGTAGTGACACACATATATGAGTATAAGTGTGTGTGGGAGGACGCGCGTGCGCAGCGTCTCGTAAAACAGAAAAATGCAACTGTTCCGTACTCATGGTGGAAGAAACGGTGGTTAAACAAAAAGAATGCTGAGACGCGTGCAATGCGTATCTATGAATATCTTGTAAATCACATATTAAATAAATCTAAACTATTTTAATATCATTTCTACATGTGATGTGAATGTTCCTATACATTTATTTCGGCGACTAAAGTCCACAATTCTCAATAAAAATATTGTCTACTGTGCTTCTCCCGCGTCTAGAATTTCTTTGCATTTTTGGTATAATTTTCTATTGTTCCAGTTCCACATTCAATCTTTTTTCGAGAACCATCGCATATATCTTGTATGCCTTATTTAGTGACGTTGTTCCTGTGTAATTCTTTGTACCGTTTCCGTCTCCTGTTTTAAATATTAGGCTAATATTCCTTTCATGTTTCTGGAAACCCTTCATTCATCCATATCTTATTCATCAACTTTAATTCCTGCTAGTACTTTCTTGCCACCATGCAACTATACTTCATATACTGCATATATACCTCATTCTCCATGTTATCTATTCCTATCACCTTTCCTTTATTTTTTTAATTTCTTTATTTGGATTCTTACTTCCTATTCACTTATGGTATCTCCTTACTGCCAGTTCCCTCTCATTCTTGCATTCCTTTCTTTCTGCCTCCTTTGTTCTTCTCCCTCTAGTAGCACTATAAAATATTTTCTCCATCCCTGCAAGGTGTTTCTGTCTGTTATTTCCATCGTAACATTCTCTTTCCCTGTTGGTACTGACGTCCATACTTCATTTGTGTTCCTTATTTGTTCTATTTCTTCTTCTATCCTTTTTTACTGCTTATTCTTCACTTCTTCGCATATCTTATTCTCTCCTCTTCTGATTGAAAGGCTCTGTCTGTTGTACCGGACTTTCCCGCTAAGAAAATGACAGTTCTCTGAATGATAAACTCGAAGGCGCGAGAGTCCAAGGTTCCTTATTTGCGTTCAGTAAGGTAAATCAGAGTAATGCGGTTGTTGCGTCGTATGGAACATCTGCGTTCCAGCCGACGCTACCTAGCAGTCAGCGGCCCACCTACAACCGTCCCGACCCTCAATAAACTCAAGGGCCCACCATAAACCGTCAACTTTAGCTTCATTGTTTCCGTATGTTTGCCAGTCGAACTATTTGTCGAGAAGTATATTTGGTTTATGTCAGAGTTTCGGAAAAGTCCTTGAGTTTATTAGGCTCTCAAAATTCACGGAGAAAGCGGATAGTCGCCGAATAGAAAACCGAACACATGTCCACCAAAAACGACTGGTTTTCCCCAGGAATGCAGTCACCCCCCGATCCACGTTGGTGGGAGATTTCCTCATATCCTTCGTCTTTAGCATGGGTCATAACCAATCAGCATCGCGGATGTTTACCCTCACTTCCTTGACGAAGAGTGTGAACAACGAATCCGCGTTTTTCGTGCAAAGGGCACACCCACACCAAGCTTTCCTCCGGGAAAAACATAAGAGTTAAGAGTCAGTCTCGATCAAGCAGCTAATCCGTCATCATACGCGACAACGCGACTAGATTCTCACGCGTAGTCATATTATAACAAACGTCCATTTGTATTATACCGAAATTGTTGGATTTTGCAAATATATAATAACTTGTTAGCAGCAGTGCATTCTTTAATTGAACTACCCTTATTATCCTAACCGAAATAAGGGATCGAACGATTCGTGGCGTTGATTAGTCAATCGTAACGGGAATTTACGACTCCCGTTGACGCGCTTCTTCGACATCGCGTCTCCCCGCGAACGTGCGAAAACAGCGGTAACAAAGAGGGATTTCCTCTCTGGCGGTAGGATCTCTATCGTTTCATAGACGAGAAAAAAGTAGTTCGCTCTTTTCCGTAGGCGAAAAAATGTGCCGAAAACATGGTTGTGACTCATACCTTAGCCTCTGACATTCGTTCAGCCGCAACCAACCCGGTGTCACTGGGTTACAAAATGGCAAATGGATGGCCCTGTGTCATGAACGTGTGTAGAGGACTTGTGTAAAGGATGTTGGTCGGTGAGGTTTATTGACGAGATTGCTCGTTGTTGAAACTGTCGAATATATTTAAAAATAATAAATTAATATACAGGCTATATTCGCTGAGACCTTCGTACTGTGTACAAGTCGTAAAATAGGATCGTTAATGACTCGTTAATTAGATCGCTAATAATTTGTTGATAACTGAGTGATAACTGATCGACAACTGGCTGTAACTCTTTTCGGTTGCGTCCGTTTATTTATACTGGTCGGGGGAGAGTCGGAAAATTCGAATTCGTCTTCGTTCGACGGTTGCACGTAGCGGCGAAATTGTTTTGCCCGGAGTTTATTTATTCTTACATTACGTGTATCCTAACGATCTTGATACCCCGAGGCAAAACAACAGCATGATTTGAATTGTCCTCTAACTCATGTGCCGCTACAAACATCCTGCAGGGCCTACGGCTATCTAGGCAGTGACCGGATGGTATTCCCGGCCCAGAGGACCGTGACCAGATGGTGTGCCAGACCCAGGGAACAGTTGTAGGATGGGCGCTTCTGACCTGCGCCCGACGGCAACCCCTCCAGAGGGCCCAAACCCTAGCATATAAACGTTTCCAAAATCAGCACTCCACAGACTCTATTGCAAGATTCTGAACCGTTAACACTGTGTCATAACACTCTGAACCGCTACTCTGTTGGATTCGTGCAATAAATTTTACTATCATATTCAAAGTCCGAATTTTTTTACCTTACTTGTGAAACGTTCGAACTACAACGCGAGGTACACCGGTGATCAGTTAATTTAGTGATTTCTTGTGTCTTCTACGTGACACCACAGTCGCAGCTACTTGATCCCCCTTGATGGCATGCTCTCTTGATAAATGCAGTCGGTGGGTAAGTACAAATCCAGAACAGTGCTTTCTCTCTTTCTTTGCTTCTATTTTCTTTTTGTCACTATTTCTCCAAACTATTTTATTAATGTTTGTTACTCTTTGTAGTGTCACTTCTTTTATTTTTCTTATCATTTCTTCCATCATTTCGCTTGTTTCTTCTTTTCGAAGTCTATTCTACTCCTTCTCCTGTCCATACCTTTCTTTCTTTCCACTGCTCTTCACTTTGAATTTTCGAGCTAGTTCTTCTATATCTCTGCACCCCCATCGGTAAGTGATCTGATTCTATACTAGTTCTCTGGAATTGTAATCTACTTCATCTCCTTCCATATTCTCGTCTAGAATTTCTCATCCGTTTTCTTCCACTATTTTCAACAGCTTTATTCCTTCTGTGTCCTTTCCTTTTTGTCTTCTCCATCGTTTCAGAAGAAACCTATCTTTCGATAGTACTGGCACTCTCTGGTAGTACTGATAAAAACAAGTAAACGGATTTTAATAAATATAGGTTCAAAAACCATTAGTTTCAGAGTAACTTGCATAGTATTTAAAAGGATTTATGTAATACTTAAAAGGATAGTATGTAAAAGATTTGTAATTAAATCTCACCGAATTACATTGTTAAATTATGTTGTAAAATAAAGTAAAAAGTAACTGAGATCGAGCGTGCTCTCGGTTATACGAACGTGTATTCTGTGAAGATCACTGATATATTTTATTCTTACATAATTTTTCCAAAATTTTTGCTGTGTAAGACATACATATATACATGGTACAATATTAAGTTACAACTTTTACAAAATATTTAATTCTCAATAACAATAAAAATCGTAATGAAAAGACTACTTTTAATAAGAAAAGTAGTAAGTAATATAATTAATATCTATGAAAATAATTAACTTCTATTTAAAATCTTTAGCCTTGCGAGTTTCTTTATATGTTTAAAGATCCTTAAATGAGTTGTATTCGATTCTCGCTGTACTTGAAACCATTGTATAGCTGTATTTAAGCATCCAATGCATCATGTCGGTAGAAGTTTGTTCATCACTGTTGTTAATACTAAATTCCGCTTCCTCTACTTCATTCTCTCTTCTTCTTCTTCTTTTAATTCGTCAGTACGTGTGTTATGTCCTGTAACTTTCCGTATAATTTCTTGATCGTTCAAAATTTGGTGACTTTGCTCATTTCTATCACTTTTAGTCCATTCTGCGAATGGAAAATTCTCTATTTCGTAATCTGCATAGGAAGAGATACATCGATAAAAATCAATTTGATGAATATCTGAAATTTCTTCTCTATCGTTATTCCTTTCACTTCTTCTATTTCCTCGGAATGAAGTTTCCTGCATGCTGTATGAAGATTTTCCATTATCAATAAATGCATGCATCGTTGACGCTGGCGCCGATAATTAGGGTTTTCTCTGGAAGGTGGCGCCCGAATGTACGGTGTGCTTTGTGCGCCGGCGCAGCACCAGATTACACTGTTCAACACAATCGCAATTTTTCAACTTTGTCCTCAATTTATAGCAAAATTACAAAAGCTACACGGACTTAAAATAACACATTGATATCCATTAGTTTGCCAATATCAAATTGCATATATCTGTAACTGTTAAGTAAAACTGACGGGATCAGCTTTGGCCCTAATTTCGGAGTACTCATTTCGATTTTTCTCAAAAAGCAGAGGTCTGACGCAAATTCTGACCATCACACCCAATTCTGTGAACATTTTTCTATAAGAAACGTTCATAGCGCAAATCAAAAAATTTTTTAATTCCGTACAGGAAAAAAGAATAGTCATGTATGTTCGTAGGAGATCGACGGCGCGTAAGGAACATGCACGACGAAAATAGTGTTAGTGTATTTTCGGCCAATCGCGGGGAGACATAATCGCGAGAAAACACGTCAACGGGAGTCGTAAATTCCCCTTTAAGATTATAATAATCGACGCCGCGAATAGATCGATCCCCTGATTTCCGTTGAGATAACAGAGGTGGTTGAGGTGGTATAACACTGCGATTCACAGGGCTATAAAATTTATATTTCCAACAACTTTGTAAAGAAGATAGTTACACTGAGGCGTATGTATAAGTTAAGTAAGTGATTGATTTAAGGATAGAAACCCGGTGATGACATGTTGACTATTCTAACGATGAAGAATAAGTGAAGTTGGTTCTTATGTGATTACGGAGGAAAGCTCGGAGTGGATGTATCTTTTGAACTAAGGATGTGGATTCGTTGTTCACACTTTTCGTTAGGACAGTGAGGGTAACGATTCGCGATGCCCATTGGTTATAGCCAATGTTAATAAGTGAAGATTGGAGGAGGAAGCCTCCTTCCGACGTGGCTCGGGGGCGACCTTGTGCATGGGAAAACCCTGCTTTTCCATTAGACACCCATCCCCTTTCTCCGTAATTTGTAAAAACGTGCAATAAACCTAAGGACTGTTTTAAATACCAGTTATAAACCGAAAATACCTGCAGGATTAAAGGTTCCTGCAAGCTAATAAGATTCAGTTTATGGTGGGGCCTTAGGTTTATTGAGGGTCTGTCGAATGGGACTTGGGCCTTGACGGTCAGACGCTGAAGGACGTCGGACCATTTCGCGCGACGTAATAGTTAGGTTACGTTAAATTTTTAAAATGGACTGGCAAAAGGTTAGTATGTATGCTAGCTACTTCCAAAAATCACAGGTGTGTTATTGTTCAAGGAAAAAAGTTATTGATCATCTTTTAAGTACAGTGAATCCCCACAGAGAAGAAATGCCAAGTGAAAATGAAGTACTGCCCGAAAAATATTCATATTTTCTGCAGTCGTACCAAGGGCCCGAAAGCAAAATGAGACGGCGGTGTAAACAATGTCATAAACGCATTTCTAGAATAAATAGTAGAGAGTATGCCGCGAATGAAGCCAAAAAGTAACAACATATTGTGATCGTTGTAAGGGCCAGCCGACACTTTGTCTAACATGTTTTAAAAAATTGCATAAAAAAGGAAATTATGTTGTTTATAATATTGAATTGTTATGTTTTTACTATTGAATGTCTGTTTATAATGCTGAGATAAAATAACACAAATCTATTTTGTACTATCTATTTTGTGAAATACAAGTGTGACATAACGCGATACGCGCCGCCTCAAGGAACAGACTCTGTATTTTCGACCAGTCGCGGGGAGACGCAATCGCGAGGAGAGACGTCAACGGGAGTCGTAAATTCCCGTTACGATTATGATAATCGACACCACGAGTTGATCGATCCCCTGATTTCCGCTAAGATAATAGGGGTGATTCAGTTTATATAACACTGTGATTCACAGAATTATAAATTATATATTTCCAACACTTAAATTACACTGTCGAGTAGTTACAAATAGATAACAACTTGTCGCACGAAGATAAGATAGATATGCACTAGAGCAGGGCTCTTATAATTGAATTTCGTATATTATTGGACGCAGCACGATAGGATACTTAATAGAGTATGTGAATGTTCGACAATACCGAGAACCGACTTTGAATGCTGCGCTTAGACGTAAACATTAGGCGTTCGATTTTTGTACTAGAAGGGACTTGACCCTCCTGATGTCGCAGGAGCAGTAGTTGACTTTCCCGAGGTCTTAGGAGAAGTGAGGTACAGAGACGATGCCACTTTCTCCGTATTTTTAAGTGCGCCTAATAAACCCAAGGACCTCTCTAAAAGCCAGATGTGCGTCGAAAATATTTTTAGACTTGAGAAATTCTTCAGGACAAACGAATTAACTGAAGACACATGTCGATACAAGACAATGAACGTGAGAGTTTATGGTGGGTCCTTAAGTTTATTGAGGGTTGAAGTGACGTTACGCAGGCCGTTGGCTGTCCGGTCGCGAGGTCTGAAATGCAGATGTTTTAGGCGGCGTAACAGACTCGTATGATTAATCGGTGATGCACGCCGGCGTCAACGTGTCAATATATAGCATTAATCTCTTAATGTTAAATTATTTTCAAATAATACTACATTTATGTTTTCTACGTCTTCAAACACCATGTTTTTATGTAAATTTTTTTAATATAATCGCTTCAATTTTTCGATTACACTCTGATCCATCGATTGTATTCACGATGTTTTGGTGGGAGAAACATTATATTAAACATTTCATTTTTTAATGCATTTAATTCTAAAACGGAATGAAATGGTGCATTATCTAGTAAAAGTAGTACTTTTATGATACAATGGGTGAGGTGAGGTTCTATTATCCGAAATGTTGAGTTATCCGAAATGTTGAGTTATCCGAAATGTTGAGTTATCCGAACTGTCTAAGCCCCGAATTATTCGGAGGAGACTAGATTCTACTGTATTTCGAAACGAGATAAATGAAATGAGTATCGCTGTCTCACTGCGTATAAAGTCGCTTGTGTACCTGCATGCAGACTGACCTTATGCTCGTGTTCGATTATCCGGGATGTAGTAGACGATTTGGGCAGGATGATCGGGTGCTTCTGTGTGAAAGCCATCGGTGCTTGACTCAGTCGTCCCCCGACGCGCAGGATTCCTGCCTTGTCTAGAAACGGATTGAGTCGTTGAAGTTTCCCATTGACCGGCATGGTTCGATTCTTCCGGAGCGTGGATATTTCTTCTGAAAAATGAATCTGTTGAAGTAACCGAATGAGTTTGTCATGGGAAACCTGGAGCTCTTCTGCGAGTAGTGGTGACGATCGGTTTTGTGGCTGTTTCCACCGAAGACAGCGAGCAGCGATGCGGATTAACCTTGGCCACGATGAAAATCTGTCTAAGAGACTGCTGTCGACAGGAGTTGTGGCGAGACAAGTTGCTGTTTTCCGTTCTGGTAAGTCGGCTAAAGGTGTTGGACTCCGTACAGGCCAACATTCTTCTGATTGCTGCAGCCACCGTGGTCCAGTTTGCCAAATGTTAGGCCGCAGGAAATCTGCGGGTGATTGTCCCCGAGAAATTAGTCTTGTATTACCGCTCGGTAATCGGCTTCAAAACGTCTGTCGCGTTGAAATCGGCGGTTGAGGGATGCGAGTCGTTTCATCGCCAATGCCTTGGAGGATCCGAGCGACGGAAGTCGGTCGTTGAACGGGAGAGCTACAATGTATCGTCCTTCGCTGGTGCGTCGGGTGTGAGCTCTGAAATGATCTTCGCATCGTCGCTCTGCTTCTGAGATGTGTTTGATCAGGGGTCCTTCGTCGATTTCCCAGAATCGCGCAAGGTCTGTTTGCAGAGCCGTCGTGGATGCGTGGAAGGTGCATGTCGCGGTTGAGGAAGATGGACTCCCCCGATTACCCAGCCGAATCGTGTCTTTTGCAAGCGCAGTTCTGGTTCGTCCGGTCGCGTCAGATTGATTTGTCCGACGCACATCGACGAAAGAGTTGCACCCGAGCTTAATAAGACATCGATCGGGGAAGGCACGTGAAATCGGGGATCGGCTAGCTTGATACTCCTGGGAATGTCCAGCGCCGAACGATCGATGGGTTGGCTCGGGATCAGGTTCGTTATGGCTGGAATAACGAGAAACGTCAATGTGCGTTTGTACTTGCCGTCATTGGAGGTAATCGTCGCCCTTATAAATCGCCTTGATGTCGTCGTCAATGTATCGAGGGCTCCAATTGGGACCGAACACTTCTCTTGCCTGATTCCGAGGGTATTTGCAAGCCCTTCTGTGATAAAGTTCATGCTGGATCCGGTGTCGAGAAGCGCACGGCACTGGATCGGTTGCTGTTTTTTGTTTAGCATGTGAACTTGGGCTGTGATCACTATGTCGTTGTACAATGCCTCGGAAGCTGCTGTTCTGGCGTTTTCGGTCCTTGTCGGAGTTCTGGAGTTCTGGCGTCATTGCTTGTGCGTATGTGTCTTCCTCGGACTGTCGGGTGGACTAGTGGGCGAGTTCGTCCGGGTTGTCCCCGAATTGTGTTTTTTCGAGGTTTTCCGCTTACCTGTAGGTGACGGGGATGATGCTGTTCTCCTGCTTGGCGAGGAGGGACCTCGGCTCGAGGTGGAGGAGTTCGACCTCGAGCTGGAGGAACTCGACCTCGAGGACGGTTTTCTCCGATGTAGCATCGTGTGGTGTCGTCCTCCGCACATCCGACATGAGCCGGCGTGACAATCATGCGCTGTGTGCCCCTTCTTCAGGCAGTTCAAGCATAAAGACGCCCTTGTGGCGTCCTGCAAGCGTTTACTTACGGTTTTAGCCTTGAATGAATCGCATCGCCAGACGGGGTGTTGTCCTTGGCAGGTAGGGCATGCCGGAGTAACCGGTGTTGCTGTAAACACATGCCCTCGTGATGTGCGTCGACGGGCCGGAATGGTTTGTCCCGGTGAAGCTCTTGGTTGTTGAGCCGTGGGGATTGGTCTGGAGCTCCGTGCTACTTTCTCGAGGAAGTTTAGTAGTTGTTTGTACGAAGGCACTTCCTGGTTAGACAGCGTCATTTCCCATTGTTTTTGGAGGCTCAATGGTACTTTCGACAGAATGATGCAGTTAATTACAGCACTGTCATCGGGGTTGGAATGTCCTAATCTCTTCAGAGCAAATACATGCTGTTTCATAGCGTGGACTAAGCGCCTTAGTTCCGTTGGAGATTCATTGGTTAGTTTGGGATAATCAAGCATTGACATGCAGTGACTGAATGCGGCGTATCTTAGACATTCGAAACTCTCCTTGAGAACGGTCATAGCATCACTGTAATTTCTACTCCCAAGGGGTAACGCGTTCAAATAATCCGCCGCCTCTCCTTGCACGGCGGCTTGCAGGTAATGGAATTTTTGTATGTCCGTGAGATTAGGATTTTGATCTATGGTGGACAAAAAGATGTCATAGAATGTGCCCCATTTCTCTACGTTTGGGTCGAAGGTAGGAAGCCGAAGATCTGGCAATTTGATCGCTATTGGATTCGAAGTCGCGGCTGAATCACCACTGGGGGTACTTACAGGTGTCGACGGGGTCGATGGTTGCTCAGCCAGTAACAGTCTTTCCAAGCGAGCTGACAGGGCTAGGTAGATGCGTAACGCCTCTCGTTCCACCGTTGCATCTTTCTCGCCATGTTCGTCTACCTCATCGTGGGCGAGTCGAAACCGTCTCCATTCTTCCCCGAGTTGGGTTTGATATTTCTTCAAGAGGCAAATGTCGAGCTCTCCAGCTTGCTTGTACTGATCGATGTCGCTCCCCATGGCCTGGATGGTGCCGATGCACTTGGCACGTTTTTGCCGCATAGAGTTGAGCTTTGCTGGGGTCGGCATGCTTAGTGATGTAGACCGACTTACGTATTTGGAATTTTTTATTGAATGATTGTTCAGCTACGTCGGGACGACGTGTGGTTGCGAGCCTCGACCAATGGGCTATATTTCTTCGAAGGTGATGCTCCTGACGTCACTGACTTCGATGGAGTGATACACTTCTGTTGCAGGATTCACTGTGGACACGTGGCACTGTGTGATCACTTGTAGATTCACTTTTCGTTGGCACGTGATCCGGCTCGAAGGACCAAATGTTTTCGCACGTTCGCGGGGAGACGCGATCTCGAAGAAGCGCGTCAACGGGAGTCGTAAATTCCCGTTACGATTGACCAATCGACGCCACGAATCGTTCGATCCCTTATTTCGGTTAGGATAATAAGGGTAGTTCAATTAAAGAAAGCACTGCTGCTAACAAGTTATTATATATTTGCAAATCCAACAACTTCGGTATGATACAAATGGACGTTTGTTAGAATATGACTACGCGTGAGAATCTAGTCGCGTTGTCGCGTATGATGACGGATTAGCTGCTTGATCGAGACTGTCTCTTAACTCTTATTTTTTTCCCGGAGGAAAGCTTGGTGTGGGTGTGCCCTTTACACGAAAAACGCGGATTCGTTGTTCGCACTTTTCGTCAAGGAAGTGAGGGTAAACATCCGCGATGCTGATTGGTTATGACCCATGCTAAAGACGAAGGATATGCGGAAATCTCCCACCAACGTGGATCGGGGGGTGACTGCATTCCTGGGGAAAACCAGTCGTTTTTGGTGGACATGTGTTCGGTTTTCTATTCGGCGACTATCCGCTTTCTCCGTGATTTTTGAGAGCCTAATAAACTCAAGGACTTTTCCGAAACTCTGACATAAACCAAATATACTTCTCGACACATAGTTCGACTGGCGAGCATACGGAAACAATGAAGCTAGAGTTGACGATTTATGGTGGGTCCTTGAGTTTATTGAGTGTCGGGAAGGACGTAGGTAGGCCGCGGACTGCTAGGTAGCGTCGGCTGGACTGCAGATGTTCCATGCGACGCAACATATTATCCAGAGCAAAATTGTTATATCGGACATTTTAGTTATCTGATGTATTCAGTACAACCTGAAATAACTGAAAATATCATTAATCGAATATACATCTGCAAGTATTTATATTAATTTCTATCTTTTAATATCAAGATACATTTATATGCGCCTTAATAACTGTTGTCGGGGGCTATTGACTTAAAACCTTCTTTCAGAATAAATTTCCTAATACCCATTATATAAATTGCAACTTACTACTCCCAATTCATATCCTGTAATTTTAATTTAACGATATCACTGTCGTTCAACATTTTCACATTCTTCACCAAGTCGAAAAAGTTACCCCTTTGGAAATTTCATTCGTGCAATGTGAAATATTCTACCGGTGTGAACAACTTATTGCCATGTTTGAAAAGTTTTATCATTCTGAGATATCACTTTTAATTATTATTATAGATGAGGACAGAAATAATCACAAAAAGATTGTTCTTCTTGTTCGAGAATCGACAGAATACTTATATATTGGTTTATTACCTCGAAGTCTTAAAAAGATGTCTATGACAAACACCGGCAAAACATGCGGAATTATACTCAGAACGTCGCAAATATATCTATTAGCTACCATTGGACAACCCGAGTACTATACCGTATCGTTCAGTAGCGTTTGTATGCTATATTTCACAATGGTATCTTTCCACTGACCCCATCTTGTCAATTGAAACATTTACATTTGTACAATCAATGGAATTACGCCTAAGGTAAAGTTTAGTACTATCCCAATATCTCAGGAAATATTGTAATATCGTGGAAATTGGAATATAAATTTTTCCCCGATTAATTACAAGTTATTGATTGAAAATAGATATAGTTAGACAGAAAACAATGTTTGATTAACGAAACTAAATGCGATATACGTATCTATATCAAATAACTTTACAGTTATTTGATAACTCTCGTTACAACAAATCTAACACACACTCTCTCTAAATCTCTCTCGCACCAGCAACTCTAACAACTCTTTTTTATATATATATATGTCGGAGCGAGGTTGGAACTTTGGGCGTTTGATGAACCTTTACTTACGTTACCGTCGCGAATGTCTCTAATATGTATCGGTACAAATGTGGACACTACAAGAGGATATGAATAATAGCGACGATAATATGATAGAGCTGATGGTGACAATGAATCCAGGTTCGATAACGAATCCACGGTCCACGGGAGGCAAGTCACAACGTCATACACGATTCGGGTAACTTTCTCGATAACTTCATCAGCAATGCGTCCAACGACTCACTCACTAACCAACTGACTAACTAACTGCCTCCTGATCTAAAAGAAACTGTCCTTATATTTCCTGTCCCCGCTTCTCGGGTCAATCTTTGTTTTTAAGGAGAGCCATATAATCATTTCATACCTCTGTCAGGTACACGTCCCTCCTGTGGCCGTGGCTACGTCTAGTGATCCGCTATGTCACTTTGAACCTGAACACATCGTCATAAAGCCAGGTTGAAACATTAAAGTTATTTCTTATTTATTATTGCTTAAATGCGGGTATCGTAAAAGTCTGAATTAGGGTATTGGGGTTTTCCCAGCATTTCGGACGGAAAATCCCGCTGTCCTTTCCTTCTCCGACATATATATATGTCGGAGATGAAAGAACACCGGAGCCTTTGGATAATCCCGCAACATTGTAATCTAAAGTTTACTATAGCTGTAATTAAACAATTGTAGTTATTCAACCCGATTGTAATTGTCAGAGATTTGTGACAGTGAGCTTGGGCTCGAGGCGACAGTCAGTCGCCAACGTGTTCGCGGTCAAGGGATGAACGCTTTGTCTAACAAAGGTATAGAGTAATTCTATAGCTCTCCTTAAAAGAAATATTTGTAGCGGCACGCAACAGCAAACATTCCAACGGTCTCTGTCCCGTGGCTCGCCACACGCAGATTCTATTCTTCGGGTATGATGGTTACCAGATGTCGACGCGTCTCCACAGTACGTGATCAGCTAGCCCGAGGGCCGTTATAAACACTAAGATCTAGTTACCCAAAGTCCTTCAAACCGACAAACAGTCTTTGTCCCAACTTCGGGAAGATAGGGGAGATCTATCTTTTCAACGAATGACATCCCCCACTACCAACTTTCCCTCGAGGGCGGCTAGCATCTTTTTCTAACCATCGATATGGAGATTGACCAATTAGCAGCAACGTCAATTTCCCTTACTTTCCGAACGTAGGCTACCCCCGACGAATCCGATGATCTCGTGTCCTTAGACACACCCCGTTATAGTTTTCCTCTGTGGCATCGTCGGGACAGGAAAATCATTCTCTCTCGCGATATCGTTGACCAAAGAGTAACGTCTTTACGATCGGTAATTACTCGGACTTAGAACGTTCATCTATCATCCTGATGACCGCTGATTCGTTATCGAACCTGGATTCATTGTCACCATCAGCTCTGTCATATTATCGTCGCTATTACTCATATCCTCTTGTAGTGTCCAAATTCGTACCGATACGTATTAGCGACATTCGCGACGGTAGAGTAAGTAAAGGTTCATTAAACGCCCAACGTTCCAATCACACTCCGACATATATATTTACGTGGAGGAAATCCGCACGGACGCCAGGCCGCTGCTTCGGGGGAAAGCGGCGTGGCAGTGTCGGACTCCAACCGACTAAAACCTCCACGATAACCGTCCCGGCTGCGATCGAGAGAGGCCCGGGAACCGCTGTGAGCGTCGCAACCGGGGCCTTCCCCGCGCGCCTAATACCACCGCTGATGGGGCGGTGTGTGATCATTGTCACACCGCGCCTCGTCGCCGGAGCCGCCGTGCCAGGCAGCCCGGTTCCCCTACCGGACTGCTTGGCGGCCCCGAGGCGCTGAGCCGCCAGCACCCAAGCCCGAACCCCACAGGGCGGGGGGGGGGGGCAGCGCGCTTCGCCAACGCCACACGGAGTTCCCTGGCGATCACCCATCCAAGTACTATCCGTGCCCGGCGCTGCTTAACTTTCGTGATCTGACGGGAACGAGTGCACTCAGCGCGGCCAGAGCGTTGGCCTAACTCTAACAACTCTACAACTCGATCAACTCTCAACTTTACTCCTCAACGTCTCGATCAAATCTCGACTCTACTCTTCGACGTCTCGATCCAATCTCTCAACTCTACTCTTCGATGTCTCGATCAACTCTGGCTCTCGCAACACACACCTGCTCGGTCGTGCTCGCTCTGGCTCTTGCCCTCACACACACACACACACACACACACACACACTTTTCGGCTCGCATACTCTGACCTCTCGGTCGTCCCCTCCTTGAAACACGAAATCGTACCTTTGTTTTGACGCTGTTTATCGTTTTCTCACATCACTGTTACTAGGCGATTTTAGTCACGTAGGCACTCTTAAATGTAAACAAACCACAGAAAGGCGACGTACACGGTTTTTTCTAATTTCAACCGACCTCTATTCCAAGTTATTTTACGATATTACACTATTATTATTCTTTTATTTTGGTTATATTCTATTTATTATTTTTAAATTCTGTGTATAACTAATTATTTATTAAATTATTTATTAAATAATTAATTAACTAATTATTTATTAATAATTAATGATATATGTGAACTTTCGGACGATCGCGGAGAGACGCGATCTCGAAGAAGCGCACCAACGGGAGTCGTAAATTCCCGTTACGATTTGACTAATCGACGCCACGAATCGTTCGATCCCTTATTTCTTGTGGGATAATAAGGGTGGTTGAGTTGAATATAACGCTGCTATTAACAGGTTATTATATATTTGCATGCTCCAACAACTTCAGTGTAATACAAGATTGAGGATTTGAAATGACAACTACGAACGACCACGACTTGAGACTCCTTTCGTGTTGACGACGATGATGATATATCTTATATCGATTGATTGTTTTCGACTTGTAGATTCTTGCTGTTCCACGCACTGTCCTCTTACACGAGTTGATGTAGACTGACTGATGAGCTTTAACTGTTACTTGAATGTTATTGTTGAACAAGTCTAGAGCGCAAGTAGAAGAAGTTGAGTTGACCCTCCAGATGTCGTAGAAGAATTCTAGAAATGTAGACTCGGTATGTAGAACGCGGATTCGTTGTTCACACTTTTCGTCAGGAAAAGTGAGAGTAACGATCCGCGATGCCGATTGGTTATGATTCACGTTAATGCATGAAGGTATGAGGAGGAAGCCTCCTACCAACGTGTCTCGTGGGTGACCTTGTTCATGAGAAAAACCAGCTTTTCCCGTAATTTGTAAGAGCGCCTAATAAACCCAAGGACTTTTCTAAGTACCAGCCATAAACCGAAAACATTTATAGGATTAGAAAATCCTTCCGGATGAGCACATTAACTTGGAAACATATGTTAACAATTAAGTAAAAAGTTAAAGTTTATGGTGGGGCCTTAGGTTTATTGAGGGTCTGTCTAATGGTGCTTGGGCCTTGACGGTTAGATAATGAAGGACGTCGCACGGACCATTTCACGCGACGTGACAATATATATGTCGGGTTTACATTAAAATGAGGGTTAGGGGCGTTAAACGAATCTCCACTTGGATTACACATTGTCGTTATGCAATAGAGAAGACATTGACCAGTGCAAATACGATTATTATAGAATTGGGCAGGTAACCGTGGTAATTAGATACTCGAGAAGCTAATGACAATGATCCTAGGTTCAATAACGAATCCGCGGTCGACGGGATGATAGATGAACGTGCTCACAAAATCTAAGTCGGACGCGTAATATTCACTGATCGTAAGGAGTTACTTTATTCGTCGATGGGACCACAAGAAAGAATAACTTTCCGTCCCGATGATGCCATAGAGGAAAACTATGATGGGGTGTGTCTAAGGACACGAGATCATCGGATTCGTCGAGCATAGCCTTCGTTCAGAAAGTAAGGGAAATTGACGTTGCTGCTAATTGGTCAATCTCCATATCGGTGGTTAGAAAAGGATATTAGCCGCCCTCGAGGGAAAGTTGCTAGTGAGAGACGTCGTTCGTTGAAAGAAATAGATCTCCTCTATCTTCCCGTAGTTGGGACAAAGACTGTTTGTCTGTTTGAAGGATTTTAGGTAACTAGATCTTAGTGTTTATAACGGCACTCGGGCTAGCTGATCACGTACTGTGGAGACGCATCGACATCTGGCAATTATCTTATTCGGAGAATAGGGTCTGCGTGTGGCGAGCTACGGGACAGAGACCGTTGGAATGTTTACTGTCGCGTGTTACAGCTATTTCCCTTTTCTCTTTAAGGAGAGCTATAGAATTACTCCGTACCTTTGTTAGGCGGAGGGTTTGTTCCGTCGACCGCGGCCACGTTCGGCGACCGATTGTCGCCTCGAGCCCAAGCTCACTATCACAAATCTCGAACAAATACAATCGGATCGAAGGACGACAATTGTTTAACTACGCCTATGATAGAATTTAGATTACGGTGTTAGGGGATTATCCCGAAGTTCTAAAGGGGAGGCTCCGATGTCCTTTCATCTCCGACATATATTAATTTATTAAAAATAAATTATTATATGTTATTTAGTTGAGTATATTTGTTAGCTCACTGTGTCCATCCACAAATAGCTATTCATATAATGTATTGTTCATTCTGTTGTTTGTTGGTTTATTAACTTGAGAATTCAATTTATAGTTATTCTTATTATCCTTGTATATGCAGGGTGGTTGGTAACTAGTGGTACAAGCGGAAAGGGGGTGATTCTACGCGAAAAAAGATGTCGAAAATATAGAATAAAAATTTTTTTTAATTTTTTTTTAATTTTTCCATCGAGACAACGATCTACAGTGAGATCCGTTATAACGAGACGTGATAAAGTACACGCGTACCGAGCGAAAATTTAAAGTCGATTTTCTCGAAAACAAAGCCTCAAACAAAAAATTTTTATTATATATTTTCGACTTCTTTTTTCGCGTAGAATCAACCCCTTTCCGCTTGTATCACCAGTTACCAACCACCCTGTATATTTAATTGTAAGTGTCTATATCGTTATTCGCTGCAATTAATACTTGATTATAGTAAAAGTGACTGTATTGCTAGCATCATATACATGTCTAGAATTGCGATATTTTGATCAGGTGTTAAATACTTAATAAAGATGAATCGCCGAAATAAATATTAATTATGACGAGTAGTTTACCAACAACATGTCCCATAAGTCTAAATTTGTGGCACTTTGTTCATTTGTTAAAATAATAATTCAACTACTAATTAACTACTAAATAAGTTAACTACTAATTTATCAATTTAACAAACTAGTTTATGTAATTAATGTGAGTATTATTGTCAGTACTCGTTATAATTAAAATGAAAGAATAAAACAAATAGTTATAATAAAATAGGTATGTTGTTAGCAACGTGCTACGTAATAAAATGAGTCACCAAAATAAATAATAATTATTCAGAATAATTTGGTATCAACGTGTCATATACGTCTAAACTTGCGGCACTTTGTTCGATAGCTAAGATAATAATTCAACGTTATCTAATTTAACTAACTAATTTATATCATTAAAATGAGTATATTCAGAATTCGTTATTATTAAATATTAAAAAGGTTAAATATTGAAATAAATAAAATAGCTAATAAAATGTAATTAAAGTATCTAAGTTGCTGGTAACATGTAACATATGTCTAAATTATGACGTTTGTTTGAATGTAAAGTACCTATAAATGAAAACATCCCGGAAAAGAGTAATTACTAATCGAATAATTTCTAGTTGAGTATATATATATCTAAATTAGTGGTATTTGTTTAGATGTTAACTGGTAGATAAAGCACCACGAATTAATAATTAATAAATAAATAGTTACTGGTAACAATATTGCAATGATTGATTAAAAACTAGTCATGTTGGTATTACGCCATATTCAATGCTCTCAATATAACTAGTGGCATTCTATAACGCCACGTGCTAGTTCCATATCTAGTTTTTAACTAGGTGTAATATTTACAATTAAACTTTCATACATTAATTAAGTGGTTACTTGATTTCTAAGTAGTCATCGCTGATCGCTTGTGAGTGCAATGTCGATAAACAGTGTTTAGTTTACTAAACTTACAATTTATCACAACTAACATCCATTGTGTATGGGTTAAGTTATGGAACATATCAATCTGTATTACTTTTCCATCCATTAAGTAATTATAAATGTATATACAAATACTAGATAAATAAATAACATAGCAAAGTAGTATTTTAAATTGTGTATATAACTAATTATTTATTAAATTATGTTATTATTCTTATATGTTATTTAGTTGAGTATATTTGTCAGCTCACTGTGTTCATCCATAAATAGCTAATCATATAATGTATTGTTCATATAATTCAAATTATAAATTAATTAAGTAATAACCGATATATAAAAGATAACTAAATAAATAATTACAGTAGTTAATTAAATAGATGGACAAAACAGAATAGATAAAAGTAGATAACAGATAATTAATTTCCTTACTTGTTGGTTAAAATAGTTTTTATGGGCTATACCCTGTATGTAAGCCTTATAGAAAGTTCATATTCTATTTCATTTGGTTGCCTAGCCTTTATTATGGCACCACAAAATACTTGGAAGTGATTCCATATATCACTGTCTGCTGTAACTAAGGTAATTATATTCTTGGCGTTTAAACTATCACTGGTTTTCAAGGACTGTACGTTGGGCGGCCCATCTTGGATATTTGAACAATGCGTGTTCAGCATCATCTGGCTCCTCTTTGCAATACCAGCATTGGTTTTTGTTTTCTTTATATATTCTCATTCTATATGTGTTAAAGGTACCATGTCTGATAAGCATTTACATTGTACAATGATTAATAAGCTTTTTATTCTTTATAAAGATGACTGCACCGTCTATCAATTTTCTTGTCCAACTATCTTTCTTATATAGGATCCATTCCTTCCTCCAATCCTCTGTTGCTATTTCTTCCAATTATTCTATCTCCTACTTGAGTGACATTTGTACCCTACTGGTTATGTTTCCTACCGTCTTTAATGTGTGCCCTTTTTCACCTCATACACCTTTCCTTGATATGTTGCCAGTATAAGCTATTGATGTCCATATTAAGGTCAATCTTTGTGCTTTTTTTAATATTTTTTTATTTTTAGTCATTTTTAGAACCTCAGCCCATATAGGAGAGGTTTATAGTACCACTGATTCCCAGACATTGTAGTACAATTCTCCCAGCACTCCGATTCATGCATCAGCTCTATCATATACTGTTTCCAGATACATAGTGTACTTTCTGGTGTTGTCAATTGCTACTCCCAAGTACTTAATAGTGTTATTTGTAGTAATTAACGTATTTATAATATTTATATTTATTATCTTATCTAATCTCTGCTTTTTCTTTTGCAATTTGCAATCCAGCGTTATTATACCAAGTCACAATTTTGTTTATGATTATGTTTAGTTTATTTTCTATGGTTTTTTCTTTATTGAAATCCATTAAAATTGCCAAATCGTCTGCAAAGGCTATAGTTTTAAAATTTATTATAATAGCAAATTTATTAAGAAGTCCATTGTACACTAAGTTCCATAATATTTGTCCTACTACGGAACCTTGTAAGACTCCTGCGTGAACATTACTTTCAAATTCTCTATTTATGATTTTAATTATAATCTCTCTATCCGTCAGGTAATCAAATAATAATGTCAACAAATTTTCTGGAAGTTTTCTTTGCCTGGCTTTGTTAATTAATGTATCCCATCAAAGGGTGTGCAAAGCATTTTTAATGTTGACAGCCATCAGGATACATACTAAATTTTTCTTTTTTCAGAAATCTGCAAATTTGCTAACTTGTGTGATGGCATTGACCGTGCTCCTGCATCTGCGGAAACCATATCGGTTTTTGTGATATGGATCCTGCTCCAGTTATTTCTCAATGGTGGATTTAAAAGTATTTTCTCTACCTTGCTCATCGCAGGTAGGATACTTATGGGGCAATAGAAAGTAGGAAGGAGGAGATCCTTTCCTGATTTTCCTGGCAATACTACTCTGGTAATTTTCCATTTTTTATGTATTTTATCTATTTTATGTATAGTATTAATCATGCTTAGTATGTTGTGAGCTTCGCGCTCAAATAATAATTTAATTATTGTTCCAGAAACCCCATCCATGCCAACCGCCTTTGTAGAATTTAATTGTTTGATGGCATTCGCTAACTCCTGCATTTATGTTTATTTTTGTGGTGAAAATGTGGTGAAATGCTATAATGCTATTAATTTTATTTGAGTTCAAGTTAACTATTGGTTTCTTGTTTTTTAGTTTATTTATAATGCTTCTATAGGGTTTACCCCATGGATTCCATTTTAAGGTTGCAACGAATTCCTTCCATGCTTGCTCTTTGTTTTTTTGAATTAATATTTTCAGTTTCTTTTTTCTGCTTACATATCTTAGTAAGATCCTCCACATTGCTGACTAAGTTTAATACAGATTCTTTAGGCAACCTCTCTAATTTATTCATGAGGTTATATCCTCGTTCTACCAATAGTTTTCGTTCTTCTTAACCCTTGATGGGAAGACTTTTTTTCAATTTGACCACATGTTTTTTATATAATATTTTGGAGAACTTCCCCATGGTTCGTACCGTCAATTATAAAATTTATTAACCCTTAGATTGTTTTTTATTTAGTTAAATTTATTAACCCTTTGCACTCGAGAAGCGACTTTCAGTCACCACGGCATTCCGTGCTGCAACTCCAGTAGCGAGTGAGAGGCGATAGTCCCTGTTTATGCTAGATTTCGACATCTCCAATTGATGAGAGTGCAATATTGGTTCGTAAATTGATTCCTTAGCTCTTTGTATTCTTTGTTAGGAAGTGTAAAGTGTTAGACTTTAAAATGGAGATAAAATATTTAATCCCATATGCCTCCGAAACTATGGTTCAACTATGGTATGGAAACGACGTCTCCAACGTTAGTTCGGATTCGACGATCATGGCAGAAGTATTATAGTTTAGAAACCCTAAAAAAGTGGGTTTCGGAAGTGAAATTAGCTCAAATGAAGATTAACTTGATTTTGAACTGTTGAAAAATGAGATTAATTATATCAAGAATACATCTTGGTGAATGCTTTATAAGTTATCATACAAAAAAATACAGAAATTAATATTACAAAATCATATTTTCAAAGATGCAAATATAGATAAATTATTAGAATATAATGTTTTTGTAAGTTAATTTGTATATGAAATCATTTTACACTAGCTGTAAGACACGCGTCACGTATACGCTAAATTATCCGGAGTAGCTGCTACGCCCGGCCGAAAAAGTCCTCGAGTGCAAAGAGTTAATAAACCTGTCTGGATCAAAGGCCTCTGTCGAAAATTTATAATGACCTCAATTTCTGTTGATTGTCGTATTTTGAAATTCATGAAATGCATAAAGGTGACCTGAAGTATTAAAAATTTGTGGGATGTTTATCCTTTTATAAAGCCTAGCTAACCCTAGCTAAGTCTAGCTAAGGTTCTACCTCTTTTGTCGGTTTTATCTCCGCCCCACGCTGCCGATTTTGCATTATAATCGGCAGCAATAATTAGTTTTCTTTGTTTTTTATATATCTTTTTAATTAAACTTTCTAGTTTATTAACATATTTGTAATAGTCATCTTTATTGGTGTTGGGGAACAATATCCACTCACACAGTAAAACTCTCCTATTCTTATTCCCACCACACCATGTTCCTGAATTATGCTATCTTCACATGGTTATGTGCCATTAAATAACATAACCCATATGGATGCGTCTCCTTTTGTGTCGTTGTATCAGTATGTCTGTTGTTTATTTGGTTCAGAGTTGGTAACAATACTGCTCTGACTTCACAAGCGTATTGGTACATTAAATCCTGCGCCAACTTGCAGCGATTTAAATTGATCTGCAAGATCTTTATGTTTCTGGTCTAATATTGCCCTCCTTCATCGCTCTTCTGTATATAGGGTACGCCAATGACCCAGTGACGTGTCTTTTATTTGTTGATCCTTGTGCACTGCACGTGGTGCAGTACGATTCGTTATTGCAATATGCTTTATTGTTGTCCCTACCTCCACATTTCCTGCAGAGCTCCTTTCCTGGGCTGACTTATCTGCACTGGTTTGAAGTGTGTCCAATTTTATGGCACCTAAAACATCTACTGATTTTCGGCAAAATTTTTATATTTGTTATTGTTAATCCCGTTCTGATTTTTAGAGTGTTATAATCGGCAGGTACAGTTGATGTGGGGATAACAACTATGGTCTGTTGCGTTCCCCATGGAGTTATTCGTAGTGTCTTGGCGTTCAGTTCGCGTTACTTATGTCTAAATCTCGACAAAAATCGCTACTGAGCTCTTCATTGCTCGTCAGTGGATCAATGTTTTTTACTTCCAGTAACACCATAGTCTATAGTGGTGTTGGTTGTACCCGGTTTTCTGTAACCGTTGTTATTTTCACAGATATTTCACTCGCTGGTGCTTTAGCTTTTAATTCCTACGCCTGTCGTTTCCTTGAGAGCTTCCTTAGCTCCTATAAGCTCTCTATAGGCTTCGGGCCATTCTCTTTCTCTTTCGACCTCAACAAGTATTGCCTCCGGTCTATTCAGGATTCTTCGCTGACTTCTTGCTTCTCTAATGTCCCTTTTGGGTAGATATTGATATTCGTCGATTTCCTTTCTAGTCTCTTTTCTGAATGTTTTCCTGTTTATTTGCACTTTCTAATCGTTAATCTCGCTACTGTTGTCTTCCTTCTGGGTGTCATCTTTTTCGGTGCTCATTTTGCATATGTCCGCGTATGCCAACTCTCCTTTCCTTGCTCTTTTCCTTAAATTCCTCCTCTTTGTCTTCCGCTGGGAAGGTCTGTTTCCTTTTACTGAGTTGGTAGTGTTTTTTCCTTTTTATATGTCTTGTGGCGGTACTCAACAGAAAATACCACCACTCGACACTAACTAGTACCGGACGACGGCAGCGCAGTGGTTACCGCCTTAGGTTACGAACGTTCGGGATCCGGGTTTGAATCCCGACGACCGGAGTCCGATTTTTCTTCCGTGCATTTAAATTAGAAGAAAAATAGTAGTACCCTAGCAGCGACATCTACAGCCAGCAGCTATAAGTATCACGGACAACATAATACGCCTCAGTTTGTATTTTGTAGCTACTATGTTCTGTTTTAGGGGACGACGTTTGGGTTACCACCAGCTCTCTATGAATAACCCTTTTCTTGATCGATGTAATCCTTACCCCTCTTTTTTACCAACTTATATGTCTGTTATTTTTAGTGATTGGTTATTTCCGGATCTTTTTTGGATAATAAATGGAATCTCGTATTTATTTTGTTTGTGTTTAAGATCATTTCGATTAGTGTATTAATTAACACATCCACCTCCACTTGTTTGATGAAGTATTCTATTTCTCTTTTTGATTGCGAGGATCTCCTTTCTTCCTCGCTATCCCTTTTCGTAAGATCTTTTATATTTTTCTGCTTCCTCGTAGCCGATATGATTAACCTTTTCCCGTACTTTAGCGAGTCAGACTCGCGATGAAGATTTTGGCCCAAACATGAATATCGCGAGTCTAACTCGCGACCAGATACTTGGGCCAAACGTAAACATAACAAGCCGAGCTCGCGGACTGCTTTTTGCCCGTTACGATCGTGACTTAATGTTAGTTCCTGTTTACGAGCATCAGTCTGGTCTGTTTAGCGCGCGTCTACCGCTTGGGCCCGAGTTTTGTCGAACTAAATGACATGGGAAGGGGTTAATGGTTCCTTAATTCTTTTTGTTTTTACCGCCATTGGGGTGCTATAATCGACTATGTTCGGAATATTCCAAAGGTATGTCGATATCTAATTCACTTTCATCAGCATATTTGTTCTAGTTAACTGGACATCTCGCAAGGCTTCTTTTTGGAATAAAGGGATCGTTAGCTTTCTTTGTTCCTCTTCTTAACAAGGGTAAAATCTTACCCTCCGTTACTGTAATGTCCGAAATGATCTTCCGTCTATAAATCTTTTTGTTCTCCCGTGTAGACGTGTCCCCAGTGTAGGATGCTTTAAAGAAAAGTTGTATTCAGTGGTGAAAAAGAATTCATGCTGAATTGCAGCATGAAGTGCTTAGACAAAACCTTATATTGTAATATGTTCTACATCGACACATATTGGAAATATTTTTAATAAATCTGAAGATATGGATATTAGCTATCCGTATCTTAAATTTTTTGTAGGATCACTAATGGCACAGCAACGTTTTGAACTTGTAACATCTGTTCGTGCGATTAGGAATATGAATAATTTGTGGAAATCGTTATCAAATAAAAAAAAAACGTAGGATAGCGTGCGCGTGAGAAAACGTGCACCTACCAACACTACAGACAAATGATACATAAACGAAAAAAAGTAATTATAACGGTTCCATTCTTTCCCACCTCCTAAGTGAATTAGTCAAAAAAGAAAATTGATCGATTAGGCATCATTTGCTCTTTCATTATCAATCTACGTATTTGATCAAGCTACACTTTGAAGGTTGCAAATAATGTTTACGAAACTGCAAAATGGCTTAATATTATTGCTTTCACGGATTAATATTTCAGTGTTGTGGGAATATAGCATGTAACAATTCTAGACAGCGCCTTAACTGAGATGGCACTTTAGAAAAAATTATGAAATCCTCATACGAATTCGTATGTGTAGACTTGGTACGCACAGTTCTTTGTCAACCGAGCTTAACGAGTCAAAGACAAAAACCATTTAAGAAAAGTGGAGCTCTTTATATAGAATTTAGGCATAAATAAATCTATGGTAAAATATAAATGGTCATATAATATACGAACTGCATTACCATGATTAATATTGACATTAGAATGTCATCCCAAGCGATGGAATCTAGATCATTGCGCACGAGTTTTCGGAGTAAGCGCCACGTCTGAGATCATATCTGCAGGTTATATAATTGCTAGGCGAAGAGTAAGATGTTAAATCCATGTAAAACTTTACAAACAAAATGGAATAATAAAAACCACAGTAAAGTAAAGGAAGATAAGGCAGCTGTTCTAGTCTTATTATCCCTAGTTCAAAATAAATCAAGGCAAAACTTACAATGATTGATTTTTTTTTAATAAACCACAAAAATTTAGGTTGACAACTAAGTATTCTAGGAATGTTGCTATATTCGAGTTTGCCTCGAGGTCAATTGATGGAATTTGGCCGTTACATGTGGCATGAAGCAAATTAAAATAATCTAGTATGTACAGTATTATACATACGATCGGGATACAAGTCAACGATTTCAATAACGCCATGTGAGATGTCGGAATATACAAATGGAGAAGATGTGGGTGGAAAATAAACTGCCGCGAAAGGAGCACATGTTGATCTAAGAAGAATCCTGACCAGTAAGTGTTCAACATGAAGGGTATTAATGTGCATACTTAAAGAACGAGCTTTTAACAGCAGTTAAAACACCACCATCTCTTGAGAGGTTGCTAGTAAAAAAAGATCTATCACAATGAAATACATCGCAGCAGGAGAAGCTAAGCTTCGAGGTTAATACATCGGAATGAAGCCATGTTTTCATAAGAGCAATCACATCGTACGCACGTAGGGAACAAGCAGTTCCACGTTACAGCTACTATAACTTTCTATAAAGACCATTACATTTTGGTTATGCACTAATGGATGGAGATGGTGTATTTTGACTTACCAGTAACCGGAAGAATCCTGTAAAGGCTCCGAATATATTGGATTGATTTTGACATATCGTTAGTAACCTGCAATTCGGTTTCCAAGGTGTCTAGGAACGCACGCTGTTTAATCATTTAGTGGCGCGAAACTCTAACTGAACCCTAGTAATTTGATCTGTTTTTCAAAATTAATAAAAGAGTCTCTGATTTAAGTGTGACACAAATTGACCTAGGCTTGTCATCAGAAATATTTCTATCAAACCGCTTGATAATAAAGTCAGTGTTACAAGATTGGAGCTGAGTTTTATGTAAACTACCTTTAATAATGGACGTCCCCGTAGTTCAATCTTTCTCAGCAACATCAAAGACAACGCCCTGGCCGCGCTGAGTGCACTCGTTCCCGTCAGATCACGAAAGTTAAGCAGCGCCGGGCACGGATAGTACTTGGATGGGTAATCGCCTGGGAACTCCGTGTGGCGCTGGCGAAGCGCGCTGGGCCCCCCCCCCCCCCCCCCCCGTGGGGTTCGGGCTTGGGTGCTGGCGGCTCAGCGCCTCGGGGCCGCCAAGCAGTCCGGTAGGGGAACCGGGCTGCCTGGCATGGCGGCTCCGGCGACGAGGCGCGGTGTGACAATGATCACACACCGCCCCATCAGCGGTGGTATTAGGCGCGCGGGGAAGGCCCCGGTTGCGACGCTCACAGCGGTTCCCGGGCCTCTCTCGATCGCAGCCGGGACGGTTATCGTGGAGGTTTTAGTCGGTTGGAGTCCGACACTGCCACGCCGCTTTCCCCCGAAGCAGCGGCCTGGCGTCCGTGCGGATTTCCTCCACGTAAATATAAAAAAAAAAAGCAACATCAAAGAAAAATAAGAGTGTGAGATCTCTTATTTCTTTTTATAACTTCCTCAATAATATTTTCATCGCGATTGCTTGTAGTCGATTCAAAATCGCTCACCCTATTCTTATATATAACCACTCACTTTATCAAGCTACTGTCCTGCACATCAGGTGTAGGTGACACGGGAGCAATAATGGTTGCTTGCACGTTACAATCCAGAAGTTTTCCCGACTGTTATAGGTGCAAATAATGGAGTAAACAAGACACTTCCGGATATGATGATATCCAACAGGATAGGCAAGAGATAGGGTTGCCAACTGGATTGGAATACACCTTGAAGCTGTGTTTCTTAGATGATGTCTGTTTAGTAAATGTTAGAGAAAAACAATCGCTGGATAGGACACACTAGTAATAAATGGCAAACAAACTGTATATTCATCAATACACAGAGACACGATAATAGCAGAGTCGAAACGAGCATAAAAACAATCAGATAAAGTAATACAACTTTTCAAACAGGAAATTTAGGTTATTTATGACAAAACTGAGTAGAAATACCATAATTGCACACTTGCGACACGAATGTTATGAAAAAGGAATACAACAATGAATTTTAGTAATGACGTGTTAGGCAAAGGTACCGATACGCGACGGCACGACGTAGCCATACTGTATTATGTGTCGGCGCTTTACATTTTTTGTGTTTGTTGCGATGTTTGGATTTAAGCCGCTCGGAGGCGGAGCTTATATGTGATTTCGTGTTTTTTTTTGTCCTGAAAACTTGGTCGGAAAAACAGGACGCTTCGGTAGTCTGATTTGGGGGGGGGGGTGAGAGGGAGTGGGTGGGGGGGATGTCGAATAGTGTTTATTTACGAGGTTTATATTATATACAGATTACATCTGTGTTTTACGGTGTCAGAATTGGGTTCTGTCGGGTTGCTGGTTTTCTCTCTTCTTTTTTTTTATGGAATCTGTATCCACCAGTATTTTTTTGTGTTTCTTCTGTGTTTGTCATCGGTGTCTTTCAGCGGGAGGGCCATGTTGTATCTCCATCTAGTGTCTGTGGACTGTCCATTTAAGTTTTCTTCATATAGTATAGTTTTAATCCCTATTTTTCTCTTTATGTGGTATATTATATTATCGGGATGTTATTTTGGTCCTGGAGGTAGTTTTTTCCGTCTAGGTATAGGAAATCTTCTGGGGGGAGGAAAGCTTCTGGGGGGAACGGGAACGAGTGCACTCAGCGCGGCCAGGACGTTGGCAGTGATCATACCAACCTAACATTCCCTCAACAACAATGCCTTTCCTTATGAACAATTCCAACCCAGTTACATACGTACAAATTATGACAGATTATATAAAATCTCATATGAACTGACTGACGTGCAACGACGGATATAGGACGTGCAACGACGGATATAGAATGTGCAACGACGGATATAGAACGCGCAACGTTACTATTACAAAATTCAAGCCAGTATTAAATATGATTCGAAATTGTTTTCCGTCTTCTTGTCCGATGAAGGATTCCGGAGAATCTTGAATGGAGAGGAGAATCCGGAACTCGAGAACGTTTTAGCATTATCGAATCACACGAGAAGCTTTGGTTTACGTTAGCAATCTTAAGGGTATCTATTGTGCGTTAAGTAATTCGAGTGTACGGCCACGTCGATTCCAAGGAGGGAATGCTTGTTTTAAACAACTGATTCGTGTCACCAATGCGATAAACTATGTTATAAACCCTAAATGCCGTTGCTGTTCTCGATTAGGGCGTTCCCAGTACATCAAAAATGCAGTCAAAGTGTATTTAAGCTGATGAAAGAGAAAAAGCAAAATTTTGTTCCGGACCTAACACTTTTCATAAAAACGAAGGAGGTGAAGACAGGCGATCGCTTTAGGTGTTCAAAGCTTTACATTCTTTTGCAATATTTTTCGACTATGCGGAGATACGTTGATTTGAATATTTTAATGACTAAATTTAACTTTTAGCGACAAAAAATTATTGACTTCCTTTTATGTACATAATAATAATATATTGATAATATTCGACGAATAGAATTCAAAAATACTAGTTTAGAGTTTAGGAATCCATCAGTTAAAAAATGCTAGGAATTTTAGCATAGATTATCGTCTAGCGTGGGTTCTTCTTATTCATGAAAAGCCAAATGTATTGCTGGAAGACCAACTTAACTGTTGACTTGTTAGACAGATGGGAAAGGTTGTCGAATGCGTTGAAAACCTGCTTTCTAAATTCCATAGTGAGATCAGGGCCTGATGTCGTCCGTTGAGATATCGCACAAGATGCTTGCATGATCCGAGTTAAAATGACTTTCTTCAATTTCACAAAGAAGTTGGCGTTCTTGCATAAGTGGGCGAACTCCTCATCCGTTGTCTACGACCTAGAGACTGAGGCGAAATCGGATCACATCGATGAGAGGCAGCGCGTCGGCGACATAGTTGGGGAAGCCATTGATGTGCTCGATAACAGTAGAATTTTGAGGAATATTGAGCTATGAAACTCAGGGATTTGATTCGACTTTCTTCATCTGCTGCTTGAAGACGAAGGTAAAAGACTTGTGATCAGTACGTAACGCCAGAAAAGATATGCAGCTGCCCACACAACAGTGATCAAGAACTGTCTTGTTAGTGAAGGCTGCTTCCGAAGCTGCATCCCAATGGACTGATCACTTGTCGTGTTTCTTGGCATCGTTTAGAATGAGATAAAGTGGTGCTTGAGTCTATGAGACAATTACTTATCAGAGACAGACGATAGTTGAGCGCAACTAGGGAACGATGGAGCACCCGCAACGTTTGAACTTTCTTGAAATCCAGAATTGCCTTGACCTTAGTAAATAGAAGCTCGAAACCTTGCGCTAAGACCTCGTAGCCCAAGAATTTCATTATATCCGCAAGAAAGTTGTAATTTTATACGTTGATATGCAACTTGTACTGGATGAAAAGACGGTCTGTAGATGCCCTCAATGCTCATTTTGGATGGCCTGAGAATTTCTTCTATATAAGCATAAACGAAGTCTAGGCTGGAGAGCTCTTGATCGTGTTGATCATTTTTGATTTTTAAGATCTGTTATGTCCGGTGACTCTTTACATAAACCAGAATTCATCCCTCAGTCGAGGCGGCCACTATTTGTGCAAATATAATTAGTCCGACGCAATAATCCTAAGGAACTGTCACAAAACTAAGCATTTGTATTTTACCATTAAGACCGTTAATTGGCATAAAACATATTCAAGTCAAGAGGTTCCTTATGGTTATTATCCAACCAGATAAAAAATGAGAAGGTCGGATTTTTCTCATGTTCCACGGTCATTTCTACCCTCAAGCGACCGGTAGTGGGATGATCAACACCCAGCAATAGTTTTCCTCTGCGACAGCATCGTCACTGAACTTCACTGGTTTATCATCCTTAGATCAGTCAACATCTCTTAATTGGTTTTCCATCTTCAGATCAGTCAACATCTCTTAACTGGTCCACCACCCTTAGATCAGTCCTCTATTTAACTCATATCCATACGCACCGTGCGTAACTGTCTATGCCTATAAAGTTACTTGTTACTTAAACCTGTTACTTCAGTGTTATAATCAGTTCAACCACCTCTATTATCCTAAACGAAATAGGGGTCGATCATTTCGTGGCGTCGATTATTTAATCGTAACGGGAATTTACGACTCCCGTTGGCGCGCTTCCTCGCAATCACGTCTCTTTGCGAACGGTCGAACAAGGCCATTTAAACGCATTTTTAAGAACAACGATCATGCATAGGAATTTAAATAATCCGAACTGCGTGTTTATTGCCGTCTTCGGCACATCCTGCTTTATGAGTAGAATTTTATTGATCACCTTGATTAGATCAAGAGTGGAAGAGATCTTACTAGGAGCACCTTACAGATGTGATACTGGATAAGATTGAGTATTTAGACACCCATAGTTTCTGCAGGAGCACCAGTTTACGATGCCAGTTAGAATCGTGCGAAGTGCTTCACCGGACGTGAATAGAAGACGGTTGAATAAATTATTCTTTGACACTTTACTTACTCTTTATTGTTTGTCCGGTATATACTTTGCATTCCACGGAAGCTGGCAGTGGAAGAAGAAGGAAACCTCCAGTCTCCCGGTTTTTATTCGTTTTGCATTATATTTGTAACACAAACGAACTTACTTCTTCGCTAAACTTACTTCTATATTTTGACTTGAATATCTAGTCTTGATCATATTACCAACTATATCTATGTCTTATGACCCAACTAGAACCTGGGGACCTTTATTATAATGCGAAATCGCCAGTTGTTACCGCTATACGTGATGCAGCAAATGGCTGGACAAAGAGTAGGGACAAGGATAGGGAAACGACATTCTTGACAAAGAAACCACTTATAGGTCTATCTAGAATATAGATAATATCTAAATCTTACAACCAATTTAAATGTCCATTCGGTAGACTTCGATAATAATCGGCAACTTGTGATAAAATTCTTTATAGGTCTCCATTCACAGTAGTCTCCATGTGGTGACCACACAACCGCCCTACGATCTTATCGTAACCAGACGTCTCATCCAGTAGGCAACCGCCTCGCTATTACAAGTAATATGAATAATAAAACTCCACACACACAACAACCAAGAATGAATAATTTTACAAAGCTTGGGAACCGACCACTAAGCGAAAGGACACAAAAGAAATGTTCCAAATGCAATCAATTGGGACACCTTCCCAATCAATGCCAAAATGTTCAAATACCGCCTCAAAGAAAAGCCCCTCCAGGAATAAACCACATTCAAGAACAATCAGAATCAACAATGCTACCTGAGGAAGATTACCCACAATACGACTACAAATACCAGGACGACCAGGATTGCGATTTCTCGTTGACTCGGGAGCAGGAATCAACTTGTTTGAACGAGGATGCTACCCAGGAAGAACAATAATACTAGACACAAAGAACTGTAGATTGACCAATTAGCAGCAACGTCAATTTCCCTTACTTTCTAAACGAAGGCTATCCTCGACGAATTCGATGATCTCGTGTCCTTAGACACATTCCATCATAGTGTGGCATCATCGGGACGGAAAGTCATTGTTAGAGTATAATAAATTAATGCTTTATTATCACACAACATCGATACATATATGTCGGAGCGAGATTGGAACTTTGGGCGTTTAATGAACCTTTACTTACTTTACCGTCGCGAATGTCGCTAATACGTATCGGTACGAATGTGGACACTACAAGAGGATATGAGTAATAGCGACGATAATATGATAAAGCTGATGGTGACAATGAATCCAGGTTCGATAACGAATCAGCGGTCAACAGGATGATAGATGAACGTTCTCACGAAATCTAAGTCCGAGTAATTACCGATCGTAAAGACGTTACTCTTTGGTCAACGATATCGCGAGAGAGAATGACTTTCCCGTCCCGACGATGCCACAGAGGAAAACTATAACGGGGTGTGTCTAAGGACAAGAGATCATCGGATTCGTCGAGGGTAGCCTTCGTTCAGAAAGTAAGGGAAATTGGCGTTGCTGCTAATTGGTCAATCTCCATATCGGTGGTTAGAAAAAGATGCTCGTCGCCCTCAAAGGAAAGTTGCTAGTGGGAGACGCCGTTCGTTGAAAAATAGGTCTCCCCTATCTTCCCGTAGTTGGGACAAAGACTGTTTGTTTGAAGAACTTTAGTCAACTAAATCTTAAGATTTATAGCGGGCCCTCAGGCTAGCTGGACATGTACTGCGGAGACGCATCGACATCTGGCAATCATCTTACTCGAAGAATAGGGTCTGCGTGTGGCGAGCCACGGGGCAGAAACTGTTGGAATGTTTACTGTCGCGTGCCGCCACAAATATTTCTTTTAAGGAGAGCTATAGAATTACTCCATGCCTTTGCTAGACAAAGCGTTCATCCCGTGACCGCGGCTACGTTCGGCGACTGGCTGTCGCCTCGAGCCCAAGCTCACTATCACAAATCTCGAGTAAATACAATCGGATCGAATGACGACAATTGTTTAATTACGCCTATGATAGAATCTAGATTACGGTGTTGAGGGATTCTTCCGAAGTTCCAAAGGGAAGGCTCCGATGTCCTTTCATCTCCGACATATATGTTATATGTATTTATTGTAATGAAATTTACAAATAACATCTTATATTTGCAATATTATAATATTGTATATTATAATAGCGTGATTTAGATGTGATTTGTGTTGACATCTCAGCCCTTTGCGGACGAGTGTCGGTAAATAGCTGCCCAAGTCTTTATCGTTGCGGACGTGTGTCGGCATATAGCCATCCGAATCTGTTTACAGTTCCGGACACTTATTTTGAAGTGTCTGACGTACGTCTGTTTCTCTGAGCAATAATCTTATGCGTATTTACTCATGGATATAGTAAACTAAACAGTACTATGTTTCTGATGAATGAAAATTATAGATCTTTAGAAATCTTATCTTCCGTTTAACGTAAACTTGCGATGTAGGATGGTGGTCGAGTCACAACGAATTTCAGTTTTTCAATGGCATCATCAGACGAATCAGCAAGCTTTTCATATATCATATATGTCGGGGATAAGCGGACACCGGCGCCTCCCCTCAGAAAAACTCCGGGAACTCCATAAAACAAATTGTGATTAAAACTTACAGTAGTAACTAAACCTTCTGTCGTCATTCTACCTAATCGTATTTGTTTGAGACTCGTGACAATGAGCTTGGGCTCGAGGCGACAATCGGTCGCCGAACGTGGCCGCGGTCAACGGAACGAACCCTCCGCCTAACAAAGGTACGGAGTAATTCTATAGCTCTCCTTAAAGAGAAAAGGGAAATAGCTGTAACACGCGACAGTAAACATTCCAACGGTCTCTGTCCCATGGCCCGCCACACGCAGACCCTATTCTTCGAGTAAGATGATTGCCAGATGTCGATGCGTCTCCGTAGTGCATGCTCGGCCAGCCCGAGGGCCCGCTATAAATCTTAAGACTTAGCTGACTAAAGTCTCCCAAACAGACAAACGGTCTTTGTCCCAACTACGGGAAGATAGAGGAAATCTAATTCTTTCAACGAGTGACGCCTCCCACTGCCAACTTTCCCTCGAGGGCGGCTAGCATCCTTTTCTAACCACCGACATGGAGATTGGCCAATTAGCAGCAACGTCAATTTCCCTCACTTGCAGAACGAAGGCTATGTTCAACGAATCCGATGGTCTCGTGTCCTTAGAGACACCCCATCCTAGTTTTCCTCCGTGGCATCATCGGGACGGAAAGGGCATTCTTTCTTGGGGCCTCATCGGCAAAAAGAGATTAACGTTTTACGCTCAGTGAACCCGACTTAGTTTTTCTTCCCGTTGGCCGCCGACTCGTTACCGAACTTAGTATCATTGTCACTAGTATTGCGAGTGTCCAACCACTGTGTGTTCGTGTCAACTCTGTACCACCTGTGCTTGTGTCAATAAAGGTTACTTCAGTTGTGTAAGATGTTTAACTACAGTGAACTCTTCGAAGACCCATTACCTACCCCAAGTCCTCACTCCGGCAGCCAAGGGCGCCCGGACCTCGGTCATGATTCGACATATATATATTTTTTATAATACCTTATACACGATGCCTGAAAGATTCAGAAAGGACATGTTCGATAGTGATAGTAGTGATGATGAATATTATCTTGAACCTGACAAGGTAGAAGACGATAACAGTGCTTCAGATAGTGAAAACGAACTCCGTTCAACAAGGAATTGGCTCAGACGTTTTAATATTTCTAGTGATAGCGACAGTGATGATGAACCAAATATTGAAGAAAATAATACAAGCCTCAACAATGAATAACGCAAACGTTCAACATGTATATTTTTTCAAATGCGCGCGCCAATACCTCTCGTCCACAGCGACGCCCGCTCGTCGAGAGGCCCCGTCCGCAAACGGTTAGAATGGTATAAACTAAATTTGATTAGGATTGGCAACCCTCTTGGGTACTAATAATACAAGAGTATTAATGACGACCTTGGCAAGGAATATGGTTAATGGAAAGGGAATATCGCTTTTATAACGACCTGAGAAATGTAATGGATTATGAAAATGGAACGGCGATGTATGACTTACACGGTTACAGACCTGGACAATGAACAATATTAATAATTATAATGGAAAAGTCGAACAAGGGAAAGAAAAGTGAGGCGCAGTGGATTTTGGAGCCCCCAGGCCCCGTCAGAGACTCGAGTAGCCTACCAGACTCGACCCGACGGTCATCAAACTATTGGAGGAACGACGAGGGGGAGGTTGATTCCAAGGCACTCTCTCGCTCGGAAATGGCGATTTGGGAAACTGAAAATGACCAAGACGCCAGTGGTAGTGACACTGGTGAGGAAAGTGGTAGCCGAATAAAGGGAATTAACCTCTTAGGTACGGCTGAATTTTGCGCGGAACTGTTTCCTTGTACAGCAGAGTTTGGTGCGAATTACGTAAACGATACTGCACTGCAATGTGTGACGGATAATGCTGTTCCCTACGCAAGCACATTGGAACGAAGTTTTTGATAACTAAATAATAATTTTTCTTAAAGATATGATGCATAAAGTTTAACTTTTATAATTTATTTTAATAATTAATAATACGATTGAGCGTGATATATTTTAAAGCACGTTACGACACATAGACCCACGTCTCAATTTTCACACTCATAGAGCGATAGTGTCTTTCAAATTGTTCTTAGTTTTCTATTTTGAAGCGACATTTTGAGGTTGAAGATTCTAAAAAATTATAGGGATACGAATCGCCATGTTAAAAGGAGAAGTCAATAATGGTATATTTATTTTAACGAAAAGTAACAATTGATATCTGACACTGGCGTATCAAAAACAAAGACTATATATTCTGCCTGTATATTATTAACATTTATTGTTATAAATTTATATATTATATTGTTATAAAACATCGCGTGGCTACTGAAAGTGTGAAGCAAGACAAACGAAATAGATCATTTAGTTGAAACGGTAAGCGAATGAGTCATTAGAGTGAGCCACTATAGTGGCGCGTCGTAATGTAAGATGACAGCCACGAAAACCACTATAGTGGCTTATCGTACCTGAACAGTTAATCAGATCTTAGTTGACATGTACGCTGTCCGCCGCTACCTCTGCCATCCGCGGCGGTGTAGCGTAAAAATTAAGTTAAAACAAGAAATTTCCGAATAGGAGATCGATTTCTTTTATTTTTCACTCAATTGGTACAGTATGATGATACACTTTTGATATTTGGGCTAGTTGAGAATTGTTTCAGACTGACTGGATGATGATGAAGGGTGCATTTATATTGTTTTATTCGTCGGAGTGGAAGAAGGCTTTGCTCGTACTTATCATATGATGAACGGATGGTGACCGGACGGTCACACGTGATAAGGCGCTCGGAATTTTGGTTTATCATAAGGCTGCTCGAATTTCACCTGTGACAGCAGCGACGACGCGCGGAGTGACGGACTAAGGATCGGACCGGTCGACAAGCAAGTGACCGTGAAGGACGCGGAACCGATTCACGGTCAGGAAGAAGAGGACGGCGCATACCTGCGGAGGAGGGTGCGCCTTCTGGAGAGAGAGGCCAGTCGTCTCCAAGAGACCGTGGAACGGCTGACCAAGGAATGCACGGACAGGGCACCAAAAGGTGGTAATAACGACGATGATGGACAAGAGGTGGGGATCATCTCTACGAGGGGGACGAAAGGAAACACTCCCGGGGCCCCAACGGGAGCGATTATAGGTGCCCCTCCCCTACCTTCCCCACACTCCTAGTCTGCGTCCCGCCATTTTCGCTGTCCCGACGGGTTGTGAAGTAAGGCAAAAGATAAGATAGCGGATAGACTAGGTGGTCCAGGACCTCGAGATCCACTAGAGGATCTCATGATCCTGTTCCTGCGTAAGTTGGAGGAGTGCTGCCGAGAAATAACACTAGGGGAAGTGATCTTCCCGGCTACGGACGCTGCCGCCGCAGCAAGAACCGTGCAAGCACGGACGCGGTCGGCGAGAGACACCTCGAACGTGGTGTCGTCGGCCAACGAGGTAGGATGCACCGCCGTCATAGGAGGAGGAGGAGGAGGAGGAGGGAGAGCGAGGCGAAAGAGCAAGAAGCCAGCGACGCAGCCTCTTCCAACGGTCCATGCGCCGAACGAGGGCGCGAGAACCGATGGACAGGTATCGTCGTCTTTCCCGCCGTCGACGTTGCGAGCAGAGGCCTCGGTGCTCGGATCCGCAGTGGCGGATCAAAGGTAAGGAATTTCGCGGAGGTGACCGCTCAGCCACCGGTGCGCCCCCGTACGGGGAGAGAATCCATGCGGGGAGCAGTCAGCAGCGACGGAGCGGGAGCTATCGGGACAGGAAAGGGACGTAACGCTAGTGGGCGGAACGCGCGCGGTAAGAAAGTGCCTGGCCTTCCCCGACCCTCACGGTGTGCCGCGGTATCGCTCACCGTGAGATCTCAGGCCAGGACGCTGGGATCAAAGCATCGCGACTGGCCGAGCAGATGGTGGCCACGCTGAAGGACGTGCCCGCCAAGGTAACCGTGCCGCGAAGGACGGCCGAGCTAAGAGTGACCGAACTGGAGTACCCGGTCACCCCGGAGGAGGTGGTAGCTGCCGTTGCCAAGGCCGGGGGCTGCCGCGCCGACGAGGTCAACGTGGGAGTCATACGCTCTGCTTCTCGGGGCCTCGGGTCGGTCTGGATACGCTGCCCGCTGACGGCGGCCAGGAAAGACTGCGGAGGAGGAGACGCCCGACCAGGAAGTAAGATTAATATAGGTTGGTCAGCGGCGAGGGTTTCCCCTCTCCCGGCGCACCAACTCCAATGCTTCAGGTGCATGGAGTCGGGTCACGTGCGCCGGGACTGCACGTCGACGGTCGACCGATCGGAGCGCTGCTACTGGTGCGGGGCGGAAGGACATCGCGCCAGGAACTGCTCGGCGCGAGTACCTAAGTGTCCGGTGTGCACGGACCTGGGACTGCCCGCATCGCGCCGTATGGGGTCACCGGCATGCAAACCGCCGGTCCGTAAGAAGGGGGCTGCACAGGAGGCACGGACCGCTCCAGGCGACAGCAGGGACGCGGCGACGAGGAAGAAAACGACACCCCACGAAGGCCAGAGGAGAGGACGGAGAAGTCGGACGCACCGACTGCAAGGAGAACGGCCCGGAGGAGGCTATGGAGACAGAACTTTCCCCGACGTGAGCGGAAGAAGAAGAGGAGGACAACTGCTCCTGCAGTGCAATCTTAACCGCTCCCGCCGGGCTCAGAACTTAATATTCAAAAGCCTGGCGGAGCGGCGGATCGGTCTGGCAGCCATGGACGAGCCGTGCAGCATTCCCGACGCGTCACGGGGCGCTGGGAAGCTCCTCCTGCTCGGTGATCGAACGGGGACGGGGCTTCGTGGCCGTGAAATGGGACGTCCTTGCCGTGGTGGGCGTTTACATGTCGCCCAACATCAGCCGGGCGGAATTCGCCCCCTTCCTGGGCGGACTCGCGGCATGTGCGAGGCGTTTGGGCGCGTATCCGTCACTGGTCCCCGGGGACTTTGTAACGCCTCCCAAAAGCCAGCCATCTGGCGACATCGGATATGTCGATAACACCTACCCATGCGGTAGCAATGAGAAATGACAATAGCCGGACTCCCACCCATAAGATATGTGAATCATACTGAAGAGATAAAAACCCCAGTCCTTTAGTCAGTAAGTCAGTTTGTATTCTGCAGTTAATAAATCATGCGAGTGGGCTATTGCTCATTCGCCTTTTTATAACACCTCATCATTTATTACGTGATATTTTTGGCGATCCTGTCAGGATCCATTCGGTTCAATGTAAAAAAATTTCGATTTCGGCGTACGCGCATCACTGAAGATTGAAGGATCAGCGGATATCTGCATAGATCAGTTCACTTTGCGTGAAAACGACTTCAACGGGAAGCGGACTACGGTCATCACCAATCTGAAACTGGTCAGAGCAACATTCACGAAAAGGAGAACTGTTAGGTAAATGATGCATTTACACTGTACATGGGAGTGTGTGTGTAAGCGTCAGAGGACATCCAGGTCTTAGTTGAGACAAAATACTGTTGTTAGATGTTAGAAGCTTCTAGAATAGTCTGTTTGACAACAAGCGTGTACGACATGTAGCAAAGAACTAGAAGATACCAAACGCGCACCATGTAACTGTTCCAAGTCAAGGACTCCGCGTTGAAGGATTAGAATTGTAGAACCTATAAACAATAAAGATTTTAACTAACAATGTATAGATTGGCTCCAAAATTCTATGTAAAGGCGGCAAATTACACGCACAAGGTAACGACAACTTCATAACAAAGAAACAGAAAATACCCAATAATATAGGAATAGGTTAGACATTAATCAAGATCGATTAACCCAGCATCAACGATAAACGCGATTAAGTTCAGACTACACAGAATAAAAGTATAGCTATTCCTAAATCCAAAATAGAATCTGTAAGCAAAAAGGTTTGTAATAAAAATTCAAAAAATAATTCTAAATGTATCGAAAATATTCTTAAACGTTCCATACAAATAAATAATAATTTAATTATAATAAGCACTTCCAGTGAAACTATTCATCCTGAAAAGGTAGAGGAAAATCAACGTGTTGTGAATAAAGTAAATAAAAAAGAAAAAAGGGTAATTAAGGAAAAGGATTCTAAACATTTTCAAGCTGAAGAAACGCAAGTTCAACGGGCTCAAAGAAATCAAAAGGGAGAAAATAAGGAATCACCAGTCGAAGATATATACGTCGAAGATCATAATTGTATTAAAAATACTTCATTGGTTACTACATCTAGTATTTGACGTAGATAACATGAGCGCTGATCTTATGGTTCCTCCTGGAAAATATAGATGGTATCACACTATACTATATCCAAAATATTTTTGGGTTAATATGGCTATGGCATTCTCAAAAATTTGTATTCTGAATGCTATTGGCAAGCAATTGGATAATTGGATCGGTATAAATAACCTTACGTTTTGGCAGAAAATAAAAACTAAAATGAAGGAAAGGAAGAAAATAGTAATTGGATACATGGTAGTCTTGAAGCCAATATTGCAAAGTTTAGTAGCTTACAAGGGAAACGAATATATATAAACCCAAACGATTCCTCAACAACTCCAACTGCACGAATAGTTTCCCCAGATCTAAAAACCAAAACGAGTTTATTATTAGACTCTGGATCAGAAATCAACACTATCAAAAACCTGCTTTACCCGATTCAGCTATCATCAACGAAAAGGAATCAATTGAAGTTCGAGGAATTACGGCAACGAGCCTGGTCTTCCTAGGGCAGACAGGTTGCGGGCCGTCAAGTTATTTTTCATGTAGTTGATGACTCATTGCTGATCGATCAAGACGGAACCTTAGGATCCGAATTTTTACATTATGCAAAGCTCGTTTAGATTACGAGAAAAGCATATCAAATAGGGAATTATTTACATTCCCTTCGATATTAAAGAAAATAATCGTACCGAAACAAAGTTCGGTAACATGCTTAATATCGCAAATCCAGAGATAAAAGAGGGATTTATTCCCAGAATCGAGCCGATCAAGGGAATCTATTTTGTTAATGCAGTTGTGAGGAACCATGAAAGAAAAGATTACATGAAAATAATAAGTACTACCTCAAGAAATTACGAATTTACGAATTCAATATTATCAGGATTACAAGGAATATCATTCATACCGATCAGTCCAGTAAACCAACTACCAACAACCACTACATCTGCTCCGAACAAGCTCAGGGATACGATCAGTCAAATTTCCTTCGGAAATTTGAACCCCAAGAGGGGGGGTGTCACGTCCCGCGCTACGCACGTGCCGTAACGTAAAAACGAAAAACCGCAATATACAAATAACGCGAGTGACAATTCGAATATTCAAAACGAACGCACGATACAACGAAAATGGGAATTTTGTAATAAAAGATTAATTAAATGTAGTCATATATAGAGAATTAGTATATGAGGGCAAATAACAAATAATAAAATAAAAATAAGTACTCTAACGAAATAGTAAATATAAAGAGTACAACATAACCTATAATTTCATAATTCAACTAAGGATAAACTATGAAGAATCAATTAACCCAAAAGTGACTCGCAAATTAATTAATAAATAACGACATAATACTATATTCAATCAAGATAACTTACAATTCGACAATTTAATCAAATCTTGCAATAACATCATGAATAATTCAAAGAAAAGGAAGAAGGAATGGAATGATAGGAATACACACATTTATAACAAATATGAAATGTCAAACAATTTAATATATAGCAAATATGAACATACAAAACCACAATAAACAAAATATATCTTATATACAACTAAATATAAAATATATAAAACACCAAGGCATATTAACACACTTCAATAAACCAGGCACTATTGTCAGAATTCACACACGAAACGTCAAGATCGAAGAAAAAGGAATTCCACGAACAATACACTTGAACAAGTTAAAACTAACACATATTCAAAACAGACCACCAGAACGATTTCATGCGGCAACGTAGTACTGTGGTATACGGAACAACACTGCTCGTCGAATACTGCAGACCTAAAAGGAAAAGGAAAATTACTATGCGTGTTCTAACTACTACTTAAATATAAAGTGTGTCATTCAATAAAATAATTACAAAGCAGTGGAAGTGAAAAGTACCTCGTGAACAATTACTCATCGCAGAAGGAAGTGTATATGCGAAAACAGGTTATGTGTCCACATCCATAGAACATAATGTATGACAGCCAGCTGAAACAAATGGAAGAATTAACTTCAATTAATTCAATGCAAAATATAATAATACTAAATGTTTACAACAATATTGTGGTTAAATCAAAAGGAAGTGTGACACTGTTAGTCAAATAATACAGATAGTAGAAACGTAAAAGAAAAGGAAAATTATTATGTATGTGTTCTAACCATCATTTAAATACACAACATGTTAATTCAATAAAATAATTAAAAAGCAGTGAAAGTTAAAAGCACCCAGTGCACTATTAATCGTCGTAGAAGGAAACGTACATACAGGAATTTCGCAGAAACAAGTTGCGGACCCACTCCGTAGAACATAGTATACGACTGTCATGGATAAAGTAACCTCAATTGCCTTAATATATATAAAGGAGAATAATACTATTAAAGACTTACAATAATATCTCAATTAAACTAAATGAAGCACGATAACAATCAATAATTGATGTTCGACAACAGATCTACAGTTGGTTAATGGAAAATAAAACCGAAAAATCAAGAAAATTAGTGACATTATAACAAACGATTCAACATCAACGGAATGGTCTTAGCAAACAGAAAAGTTATGAAGATATCGAAAGTAATAAATACCAAGAGAACCAATTATAACCTAAAAAGGGGAAGAATGTTATAAACTATCTTGGAATAGAAATTGATAATAACAAGAAGCTCGTTACTCACATCGGAAGATATACATTAAAGCCGACGCAGTTACAAGAAACCTACTACCAAGCTTAAGTGAATACTTATGGAATACTGAACCAGATACTACCGAAACAGTAAAGACGGCAACAGGAAACTGAAAACTAAAGAAAATTTGTGACACCATAACAAATAATCCAACGCTAACGAAGCGGTCTTAGCGAACAAGATAGTGGACGGACTACTTTACTATACAGATATTTATAAATTATAGTGTTTTATATATATCTATATATATATACTTACAATTCTAGGATAAGTAAAAGTAGTCATGATAAGTGTTGGACATGTAGCAAAGAACTAGAAGATACCAAACGCGCACCATGTAACTGTTCCAAGTCAAGGACTCCACGTTGAAGGATTAGAATTGTAGAACCTATAAACAATAAAGATTTTAACTAACAATGTATAGATTGGCTCCAAAATTCTATGTAAAGGCGGCAAATTACACGCACAAGGTAACGACAACTTCATAACAAAGAAACAGAAAATACCCAATAATATAGGAATAGGTTAGACATTAATCAAGATCGATTAACCCAGCATCAACGATAAACGCGATTAAGATAAGAAATTATTATATTGTACTAAGTTATTATAGCATAATTGTATTGAGTCTGGCGTAGAGAAATAAGGTTATGTTACGCAATAGAACTGGTAATAGCACAGTATGCACATATTAGTACTAAATTAATTAAGCGAACACTCTATAAAAATAAACTACTCAAAACACAACAATAAAACAGTGCTATTGATAAATTATAAAATTTAACAATAACACAATCCACATGCTATCATATTAAAATAACACTCAGTATATATATACACACTATAATGATTACACAAACAATACCATTGTCATTCTAAATGCGCTAAAATAGATAAAGCTAAGCGACGGACGAATAATTATTTTAGTATTAAACAAATTAAGGACGCGTCACTATACTTTTACCGAAGACATTCATGAGCGGCCATCTTGGATAGTCATGAACATAGGATAGCTCTTACACGTGCGCATCGGAATACATGCAATAATTATACACATTAAATAAATGCAAAATAATATTATTCCCACTTCAATTATACGTCGACCATTAAAATAAAGTTACAAATAATTAACAAATAAATAATAGATTCGACATTAATAAAAGTCACTGTATACTAGGGACATTCACAGGCAGCCATTTTGGATAATCAACACGTGCATATAGTAACTTTTATGCGTTACAAAATAAATATTTAATAGATGATAATACAAATGGAAGATTGTAAGGATGAAAGAATAAACAATAATTAATACAATATAACACATTATATGATAACAGGAATATTAGAAATTAATAGAAACCAGCCGTGAGAAACAAACCATGAAATAATATATTAAACTTATTATTATAAAATTAATTTAAATACATTGTTTGCCTTATTGGAAAAATTACATTGTAAAATATATATATATATATATTTGTGTGTTCTACACTATTAAATCAAAAATTATAATATATTAAACTTATTATTATAAAATTAATTTAAATACATTGTTTACCTTATTGGAAAAATTACATTGTAAAATATATATATATATATATATTTGTGTGTTCTATACTATTAAATCAAAAATTATATACACATCAATAGACCTAGCGAAACATAATCTAAACCACTGAACACATATGTACATTCTAATTAAACTCACTAATTTAAATAGATAACACATGACACAATAGTTGTAAAATAATTAACATGTAAACAAACTTAAAAGAACCACGTTGTAAAATAAAATGTATATAAATATATATATATATATATATATATATATATACATATATATATGTGTCAAACAATTAATAGTCCACAAACGTAACAAAAGAAATATACAAAACTACTTCATAAAATTTACATTACAAAAGATTTTACCGACATAAATATATATAGATATATGTATATATATTGTACATAACCAAAACAACACAAATGTCACACGAGCCCCTCAGCAACTTCGACTCTTCTCACCACGCTTTACACGATGACTGCGTCTTCTGGGACCACTCACGGATTCTTTACAACACTTCTTCTTGCGCTGAAATACCACATGCAGCGAATAAAATAAACCAAAAGAAAAAGAATAAATTAAACTACAAGGAAACAAAATAAGATACGTACTAGGACAGTCCACGTGGGAATCTCTGACGACGATACTCCAATCCATAATCCAACGCTAATACCAGAATCACCAAGAACCTATAACAGTAAAAAACTGGATCAAACACCAGAGGCAATAACAATTGCCAGGAGAACTTGGCGGCAACTCAAGGGTGTCTTCGTCGAAGAAAGTCAAGTCAACGACCAGAGGATAATCAAGACTCGACGATGGGGTTGTTGCCACACCATTTCTACCCTCCATGGAAATTGAGCCCCTCAACCTCTCTAACACCCGGCTACAACCTTTTGAGCCGCCACGACGACCAGGTTTTTTGGAACGTTTCGAAGGAGGCACGAATGACCTACGCCTCCCTCTATTTCTTTTCTTTTTCTCACACTAAAATAAAGCACACAAGTATAAGGAAAAGAACAACAACATGAAACAAGAAGAAGTCAAAATAAATCAAAATAATACATACCACTACAGCTTTAGACACACCAGTATCCATGATCCAACATAACCTGTATTCACAAAAGAAAACATGAAAATACAACAAACAAGATTGACATTACCAATCATACAAAATATCGAATAATCAAACACTATTAAAATCAGTTATTGCTATGAAGTAATATTATATAAAAGGAAAAACTAACCTGAACACTCGTCAAGCAAAACAAACTCGCTAAGCAAGTTAACAATTACAAACTACCACTCCGCACCACCTCCTATGGAACGACGTATTTAAGCTTACCATGGAAATCTCAATAACTTTTGAAGAACATAAGAAATAGAGCGTATTACACGTGCAAAGACTCGATAAATATTAAGTTGCCACACGCCTTGTACGTTACACCGGCATCAGCAAGGAAATCACTGGATACATAACAAATGCAATCTCAGCAAGGACAGGCAGCCACGCGCCAGGCGCATTTCACTGGAATCAGTTAAAAAGACTCGAGAAGGACCACAGACGCAGCATCAACAAAACACGATCCACCGAAATACCTACATTTTTTCACACACCTCGTACAACACCAACATCAGGCGAAACACGAGACAATCGGGAAGATGGAACTCCAGCACAATCAGTCACAATATTCATAATTTGTCACGTAGCGATATCTTGGTAAACTATCACGTGGCAATTTAGAGAATATAAATAAGGAGTAGTAATTAGAAGAGGTTCATTCTTTTATCCTCCGTTCATCCAGAAGGCATCCGTTTACACCGACCCTTTGTCGAGAATCAAGCATCAATCAGTCTCTTGAGTGAATTCGAATCGTGCACATCGTTCCATCCGCTAAAATTGTGCATTAGAAAAATTAACTAAGTCCATAAATTCTTGACGTCGAATAGTCATTTGCAAAATCAACGTCTTCGCGTTGCGGCTCGGCCCGTCGAATTCGAGCAACGACAGTGCCCAGTTCAAAATTTTCGCGCGTTTAATATCATCCGAATCAACCATTCGCATCACCATTTCATCTGCGAATTCAAGTTAATTGTCCAACTCAACTCATCAACAATCATACATCGCTGATTTACTACACATCTGATCAAGGTAGGAGATTTGAAAATATATATATTTTCTTCTCTTTTAACTCGCAGCCAAATAAAGTTGTCTTTCAATAAAAGTACCCGTCGGCAGCTATAATTTGCAAATAAAATAAGGGAAAAGAAAATATAACACATATCTCACGTAAATTTTATTTGAATAGTCTCAAATTCAAGATAGTTATTCTCTGTGTCGACTAGGGATAACGGTGTTCTCGAACACCTACGGTTTTCGTTTTCCTCTACCCACCGTTAGCATATTACTCATCCTTGGGGGAGGCTCACGAAGCGACACGAATTGTTCACAGAGAATATAGACAAAATTTGAAATACCCGTTCTTGGTCAATAATTAATGAATTGTCTGAAGTAAAACCGTCCTATCAACTTTGATTTATCTAGTTACAATTGTTCGCTGTATCAATTAGTGCTTACGGTGTTTTTATCACGAAAACATCTTTGGTATTCGTTTTCCTCTTCCCATTGTTAGCAGATTGCTCATCTTTGGGCGAGGCCTACGAAGCCACACCGATTGTCCACAGTGAACTCGGTTATCAATTAAAGTAACCATTTTCTCGACTTACTATTTCACTTATTGCCAAGAACGAATTATATTTTCCAAATTATTAAATCCGATCGATTATCCACTGTGCCGAACTGTGTTTACAGTGTTTTTTAATTATCGAAAACACTTATCGATATTCGCATTCCTCCTCCCATTGTTGGCAATTATTGCTCGTCTTTGGGCGAGGCTTGCGAATTCGCACAAGTCGCACACAGAGAATACCGTTAATTCTACCTTGACTATATTAGATGACAAAATCAAGAAAGAATCAAAAGAATAAAAGCCATCTCAGCAAAAGGCAAGCCGAACGTTGGTACAAACGATTAATTGCTGCGGAAGTAAAAAGGGAAGAAAAGAAGCGCCGCGAAGAATTAGAATCAATTCGCGAAGGTTCTCCACCTAGTTTTTCGCCATCGAGTTCACCTATTTCCGAACACTTTGAGGTGCATTCCTTCCAATCTCGATCGCCATCGCCTACATCATACAATAGCGTTTGTCATAAACCGTAATCGTCTGAGCGAGTGAAATTAGCTTTCATCGTAAACACTATTGACATAAATAAATATTACCCTACCGACATTGTAGAATTTATTCTGTTGCAAGCTCGAATATTTACTATATCTACCTATTCATATTTGTTGTACACCACCATATAATATATTCATTTGCATCCGACGTTACTAAATACCGACATTGTATACCCTCAATAAATCAACATCAAATGAAATATAACATATTTACAACTCAGTTGACTGAAAAATAAATACATTTGTTAAATCGATTGACTATACTCGATAACTTTAATCCTCTCCCGTGCCAGTATTCCTGCGCATAGCAGGTTAGCCGAAAAGTGGAATTTATTTGCCAGTTGCATTAAACATCAGTTAACGCTACCACTAAATATAAATTAATGAATGAACATCTCACATAATTACCGAAAATCACGACAGACAAAGGTACTAAGATTCGTCTTCCTTCAGCCAAGAGCGTGCTAGTAGAGCATCTCCAGACTGGGAACTCGATCAAACAGTTACCGAAAATCACGACAGACAAAGGAACTAAGATTCGTCTTCCCTCAGCCAAGAGCGTGCTAGTAGAGCATCTCCAGACTGGGAACTCGATCTAACAGTTACCGAAAATCACGACAGACAAAGGTACTAAGATTCGTCTTCCTTCAGCCAAGAGCGTGCTAGTAGAGCATCTCCAGACTGGGAATTCGATCTAACAGTTACCGAAAATCACGACAGACAAAGGTACTAAGATTCGTCTTCCTTCAGCCAAGAGCGTGCTAGTAGAGCATCTCCAGACTGGGAATTCGATCTAGTAGTTACCAAAACACACGCTAGACGAACAATACTATCGCATACGAATATTTATCAATAAAGAAAAAAATTATATAAATTGTAACACGAAAAGTCGATAAAGGAGAAAGGAAAAGAGACAACAATAATAAAAGAAATTCTTTGAAATAGTCCTTAGACTATTTCTGGTGGCAGCAACTACCTTATTAATCGGAAACCTAAAATCGATATTCCACTAATTTTCCCTTCCGATTACATCCAAACCAAGCAGGTAAGTGGAAAAATTTTACCGAGATTTAAGCTAAATTAAGATTTAAGAAGCGTTATAGCGAATCATAGCGGATCACAAACAGATTCGTCACACAATTTTAGCCAAAATCGACGAAATCGACGCGATTTCCGAGCGTTTCCGCTTGTTTCGACGCTGAAACGGGCGGGCATCACATTTGGCAAGTGAAATGGAGTGAAAATAGCTCTTAAACGTCGAAATATCTCAAACGGGAAGGAAATGACGGCCAATTTTAGCCAATATCGACGAAATCGTCGCGATTTGCGAGCGTTTCCGCTTGTTTCGACACTGAAACGGGCGTGCATCACATTTGGCAAGTAAAATGGAGTGAAAAGAGCACGTAAACGTCGAAATACCTCAAACGGGAAGAAAATTACGGCCAATTTTAGCCAAAATCGACGAAATCGTCGCGATTTGCGAGCGTTTCCGCTTGTTTCGACACTGAAACGGGCGTGTATCACATTTGACAAGTAAAATGGAGTGAAAAGAGCTCTTAAACGTCGAAATATCTCAAACGGGAAGGAAATGACGGCCAATTTTAGCCAAAATCGACGAAATCGTCGCGATTTGCGAGCGTTTCCGCTTGTCTCGGCGTTGAAACGCGCGTGCATTACATTTGGCACCTAAAATGGAGTGAAAAGAGCGCTTAAACGTCGAAATATCTCAAACGGGAAGGAAATGACGGCCAATTTTAGCCAAAATCGACGAAATCGTCGCGATTTGCGAGCGTTTCCGCTTGTCTCGGCGTTGAAACGCGCGTGCATCACATTTGGCACGTAAAATGGAGTGAAAAGAGCGCTTAAACGTCGAAATATATTGATTTATCTAGTTACAATTGTTCGCTGTATCAATTAGTGCTTACGGTGTTTTTATCACGAAAACATCTTTGGTATTCGTTTTCCTCTTCCCATTGTTAGCAGATTGCTCATCTTTGGGCGAGGCCTACGAAGCCACACCGATTGTCCACAGTGAACTCGGTTATCAATTAAAGTAACCATTTTCTCGACTTACTATTTCACTTATTGCCAAGAACGAATTATATTTTCCAAATTATTAAATCCGATCGATTATCCACTGTGCCGAACTGTGTTTACAGTGTTTTTTAATTATCGAAAACACTTATCGATATTCGCATTCCTCCTCCCATTGTTGGCAATTATTGCTCGTCTTTGGGCGAGGCTTGCGAATTCGCACAAGTCGCACACAGAGAATACCGTTAATTCTACCTTGACTATATTAGATGACAAAATCAAGAAAGAATCAAAAGAATAAAAGCCATCTCAGCAAAAGGCAAGCCGAACGTTGGTACAAACGATTAATTGCTGCGGAAGTAAAAAGGGAAGAAAAGAAGCGCCGCGAAGAATTAGAATCAATTCGCGAAGGTTCTCCACCTAGTTTTTCGCCATCGAGTTCACCTATTTCCGAACACTTTGAGGTGCATTCCTTCCAATCTCGATCGCCATCGCCTACATCATACAATAGCGTTTGTCATAAACCGTAATCGTCTGAGCGAGTGAAATTAGCTTTCATCGTAAACACTATTGACATAAATAAATATTACCCTACCGACATTGTAGAATTTATTCTGTTGCAAGCTCGAATATTTACTATATCTACCTATTCATATTTGTTGTACACCACCATATAATATATTCATTTGCATCCGACGTTACTAAATACCGACATTGTATACCCTCAATAAATCAACATCAAATGAAATATAACATATTTACAACTCAGTTGACTGAAAAATAAATACATTTGTTAAATCGATTGACTATACTCGATAACTTTAATCCTCTCCCGTGCCAGTATTCCTGCGCATAGCAGGTTAGCCGAAAAGTGGAATTTATTTGCCAGTTGCATTAAACATCAGTTAACGCTACCACTAAATATAAATTAATGAATGAACATCTCACATAATTACCGAAAATCACGACAGACAAAGGTACTAAGATTCGTCTTCCTTCAGCCAAGAGCGTGCTAGTAGAGCATCTCCAGACTGGGAATTCGATCTAACAGTTACCGAAAATCACGACAGACAAAGGTACTAAGATTCGTCTTCCTTCAGCCAAGAGCGTGCTAGTAGAGCATCTCCAGACTGGGACCTCGATCTAACAGTTACCGAAAATCACGACAGACAAAGGTACTAAGATTCGTCTTCCTTCAGCCAAGAGCGTGCTAGTAGAGCATCTCCAGACTGGGAATTCGATCTAACAGTTACCGAAAATCACGACAGACAAAGGTACTAAGATTCGTCTTCCTTCAGCCAAGAGCGTGCTAGTAGAGCATCTCCAGACTGGGAACTCGATCAAACAGTTACCGAAAATCACGACAGACAAAGGTACTAAGATTCGTCTTCCTTCAGCCAAGAGCGTGCTAGTAGAGCATCTCCAGACTGGCAATTCGATCTAACAGTTACCGAAAATCACGACAGACAAAGGTACTAAGGTTCGTCTTCCTTCAGCCAAGAGCGTGCTAGTAGAGCATTTCCAGACTGGGAACTCGATCTAACAGTTACCGAAAATCACGACAGACAAAGGTACCAAGATTCGTCTTCCTCCAGCCAAGAGCGTGCTAGTAGAGCATCTCCAGACTGGGAATTCGATCTAACAGTTACCGAAAATCACGACAGACAAAGGTACTAAGATTCGTCTTCCTTTAGCCAAGAGCGTGCTAGTAGAGCATCAACAGACTGGGAATTCGATCTAACAGTTACCGAAAATCACGACAGACAAAGGTACTTAGATTCGTCTTCCTTCAGCCAAGAGCGTGCTAGTAGAGCATTTCCAGACTGGGAACTCGATCTAACAGTTACCGAAAATCACGACAGACAAAGGTACTAAGATTCGTCTTCCTTCAGCCAAGAGCGTGCTAGTAGAGCATCTCCAGACTGGGAACTCGATCTAACAGTTACCGAAAATCACGACAGACAAAGGTACTAAGATTCGTCTTCCTTCGGACAAGAGCGTGCTAGTAGAGCATCTCCAGACTGGGAATTCGATCTAACAGTTACCGAAAATCACGACAGACAAAGGTACTAAGATTCGTCTTCCTTCAGCCAAGAGCGTGCTAGTAGAGCATCTCCAGACTGGGAATTCGATCTAACAGTTACCGAAAATCACGACAGACAAAGGTACTAAGATTCGTCTTCCTTCAGCCAAGAGCGTGCTAGTAGAGCATCTCCAGACTGGCAATTCGATCTAACAGTTACCGAAAATCACGACAGACAAAGGTACTAAGGTTCGTCTTCCTTCAGCCAAGAGCGTGCTAGTAGAGCATTTCCAGACTGGGAACTCGATCTAACAGTTACCGAAAATCACGACAGACAAAGGTACTAAGATTCGTCTTCCTCCAGCCAAGAGCGTGCTAGTAGAGCATCTCCAGACTGGGAACTCGATCTAACAGTTACCGAAAATCACGACAGACAAAGGTACTAAGATTCGTCTTCCTTTAGCCAAGAGCGTGCTAGTAGAGCATCTCCAGACTGGGAATTCGATCTAACAGTTACCGAAAATCACGACAGACAAAGGTACTAAGATTCGTCTTCCTTCAGCCAAGAGCGTGCTAGTAGAGCATTTCCAGACTGGGAACTCGATCTAACAGTTACCGAAAATCACGACAGACAAAGGTACTAAGATTCGTCTTCCTTCAGCCAAGAGCGTGCTAGTAGAGCATTTCCAGACTGGGAACTCGATCTAACAGTTACCGAAAATCACGACAGACAAAGGTACTAAGATTCGTCTTCCTTCAGCCAAGAGCGTGCTAGTAGAGCATCTCCAGACTGGGAACTCGATCTAACAGTTACCGAAAATCACGACAGACAAAGGTACTAAGATTCGTCTTCCTTCAGCCAAGAGCGTGCTAGTAGAGCATCTCCAGACTGGGAATTCGATCTAACAGTTACCGAAAATCACGACAGACAAAGGTACTAAGATTCGTCTTCCTTCAGCCAAGAGCGTGCTAGTAGAGCATCTCCAGACTGGCAATTCGATCTAACAGTTACCGAAAATCACGACAGACAAAGGTACTAAGGTTCGTCTTCCTTCAGCCAAGAGCGTGCTAGTAGAGCATTTCCAGACTGGGAACTCGATCTAACAGTTACCGAAAATCACGACAGACAAAGGTACTAAGATTCGTCTTCCTCCATCCAAGAGCGTGCTAGTAGAGCATCTCCAGACTGGGAACTCGATCTAACAGTTACCGAAAATCACGACAGACAAAGGTACTAAGATTCGTCTTCCTTTAGCCAAGAGCGTGCTAGTAGAGCATCTCCAGACTAGGAATTCGATCTAACAGTTACCGAAAATCACGACAGACAAAGGTACTAAGATTCGTCTTCCTTCAGCCAAGAGCGTGCTAGTAGAGCATTTCCAGACTGGGAACTCGATCTAACAGTTACCGAAAATCACGACAGACAAAGGTACTAAGATTCGTCTTCCTTCAGCCAAGAGCGTGCTAGTAGAGCATTTCCAGACTGGGAACTCGATCTAACAGTTACCGAAAATCACGACAGACAAAGGTACTAAGATTCGTCTTCCTTCAGCCAAGAGCGTGCTAGTAGAGCATCTCCAGACTGGGAACTCGATCTAACAGTTACCGAAAATCACGACAGACAAAGGTACTAAGATTCGTCTTCCTTCAGCCAAGAGCGTGCTAGTAGAGCATCTCCAGACTGGGAATTCGATCTAACAGTTACCGAAAATCACGACAGACAAAGGTACTAAGATTCGTCTTCCTTCAGCCAAGAGCGTGCTAGTAGAGCATCTCCAGACTGGGAACTCGATCAAACAGTTACCGAAAATCACGACAGACAAAGGTACTAAGATTCGTCTTCCCTCAGCCAAGAGCGTGCTAGTAGAGCATCTCCAGACTGGGAACTCGATCTAACAGTTACCGAAAATCACGACAGACAAAGGTACTAAGATTCGTCTTCCTTCAGCCAAGAGCGTGCTAGTAGAGCATCTCCAGACTGGGAATTCGATCTAGTAGTTACCAAAACACACGCTAGACGAACAATACTATCGCATACGAATATTTATCAATAAAGAAAAAAATTATATAAATTGTAACACGAAAAGTCGATAAAGGAGAAAGGAAAAGAGACAACAATAATAAAAGAAATTCTTTGAAATAGTCCTTAGACTATTTCTGGTGGCAGCAACTACCTTATTAATCGGAAACCTAAAATCGATATTCCACTAATTTTCCCTTCCGATTACATCCAAACCAAGCAGGTAAGTGGAAAAATTTTACCGAGATTTAAGCTAAATTAAGATTTAAGAAGCGTCATAGCGAATCATAGCGGATCACAAACAGATTCGTCACACAATTTTAGCCAAAATCGACGAAATCGACGCGATTTCCGAGCGTTTCCGCTTGTTTCGACGCTGAAACGGGCGGGCATCACATTTGGCAAGTGAAATGGAGTGAAAATAGCTCTTAAACGTCGAAATATCTCAAACGGAAAGGAAATGACGGCCAATTTTAGCCAATATCGACGAAATCGTCGCGATTTGCGAGCGTTTCCGCTTGTTTCGACACTGAAACGGGCGTGCATCACATTTGGCAAGTAAAATGGAGTGAAAAGAGCGCTTAAACGTCGAAATATCTCAAACGGGAAGGAAATGACGGCCAATTTTAGCCAAAATCGACGAAATCGTCGCGATTTGCGAGCGTTTCCGCTTGTTTCGGCGCTGAAACGGGCGGGCATCACATTTGGCAAGTTAAATGGTTTGAAAATAGCGCTTAAACGTCTAAATATCTCAATCGGGAAGGAAATAACGGCCAATTTTAGCCAAAATCGACGGAATCGTCGCGATTTGCGAGCGCTTCCGCTTGTTTCGGCGCTGAAACGGGCGTGCATCACATTTGGCACGTAACATGGTGTGAAAAGAGCGCTTAAACGTCGAAATATCTCAAACGGGAAGAAAATTACGGCCAATTTTAGCCAAAATCGACGAAATCGTCGCGATTTGCGAGCGTTTCCGCTTGTTTCGGCGCTGAAACGGGCGGGCATCACATTTGGCAAGTTAAATGGTTTGAAAATAGCGCTTAAACGTCTAAATATCTCAATCGGGAAGGAAATAACGGCCAATTTTAGCCAAAATCGACGAAATCGTCGCGATTTGCGAGCGCTTCCGCTTGTTTCGGCGCTGAAACGGGCGTGCATCACATTTGGCACGTAAAATGGTGTGAAAAGAGCGCTTAAACGTCGAAATATCTCAAACGGGAAGGGAATGACGGCCAATTTTAGCCAAAATCGACGAAATCGTCGCGATTTGCGAGCGTTTCCGCTTGTTTCGACACTGAAACGGGCGTGTATCACATTTGACAAGTAAAATGGAGTGAAAAGAGCTCTTAAACGTCGAAATATCTCAAACGGGAAGGAAATGACGGCCAATTTTAGCCAAAATCGACGAAATCGTCGCGATTTGCGAGCGTTTCCGCTTGTCTCGGCGTTGAAACGCGCGTGCATTACATTTCTCACGTAAAATGGAGTGAAAAGAGCGCTTAAACGTCGAAATATCTCAAACGGGAAGGAAATGACGGCCAATTTTAGCCAAAATCGACGAAATCGTCGCGATTTGCGAGCGTTTCCGCTTGTCTCGGCGTTGAAACGCGCGTGCATCACATTTGGCACGTAAAATGGAGTGAAAAGAGCGCTTAAACGTCGAAATATATTGATTTATCTAGTTACAATTGTTCGCTGTATCAATTAGTGCTTACGGTGTTTTTATCACGAAAACATCTTTGGTATTCGTTTTCCTCTTCCCATTGTTAGCAGATTGCTCATCTTTGGGCGAGGCCTACGAAGCCACACCGATTGTCCACAGTGAACTCGGTTATCAATTAAAGTAACCATTTTCTCTACTTACTATTTCACTTATTGCCAAGAACGAATTATATTTTCCAAGTTATTAAATCCGATCGATTATCCACTGTGCCGAACTGTGTTTACAGTGTTTTTTAATTATCGAAAACACTTATCGATATTCGCATTCCTCCTCCCATTGTTGGCAATTATTGCTCGTCTTTGGGCGAGGCTTGCGAATTCGCACAAGTCGCACACAGAGAATACCGTTAATTCTACCTTGACTATATTAGATGACAAAATCAAGAAAGAATCAAAAGAATAAAAGCCATCTCAGCAAAAGGCAAGCCGAACGTTGGTACAAACGATTAATTGCTGCGGAAGTAAAAAGGGAAGAAAAGAAGCGCCGCGAAGAATTAGAATCAATTCGCGAAGGTTCTCCACCTAGTTTTTCGCCATCGAGTTCACCTATTTCCGAACACTTTGAGGTGCATTCCTTCCAATCTCGATCGCCATCGCCTACATCATACAATAGCGTTTGTCATAAACCGTAATCGTCTGAGCGAGTGAAATTAGCTTTCATCGTAAACACTATTGACATAAATAAATATTACCCTACCGACATTGTAGAATTTATTCTGTTGCAAGCTCGAATATTTACTATATCTACCTATTCATATTTGTTGTACACCACCATATAATATATTCATTTGCATCCGACGTTACTAAATACCGACATTGTATACCCTCAATAAATCAACATCAAATGAAATATAACATATTTACAACTCAGTTGACTGAAAAATAAATACATTTGTTAAATCGATTGACTATACTCGATAACTTTAATCCTCTCCCGTGCCAGTATTCCTGCGCATAGCAGGTTAGCCGAAAAGTGGAATTTATTTGCCAGTTGCATTAAACATCAGTTAACGCTACCACTAAATATAAATTAATGAATGAACATCTCACATAATTACCGAAAATCACGACAGACAAAGGTACTAAGATTCGTCTTCCTTCAGCCAAGAGCGTGCTAGTAGAGCATCTCCAGACTGGGAATTCGATCTAACAGTTACCGAAAATCACGACAGACAAAGGTACTAAGATTCGTCTTCCTACAGCCAAGAGCGTGCTAGTAGAGCATCTCCAGACTGGGAACTCGATCTAACAGTTACCGAAAATCACGACAGACAAAGGTACTAAGATTCGTCTTCCTTCAGCCAAGAGCGTGCTAGTAGAGCATCTCCAGACTGGGAATTCGATCTAACAGTTACCGAAAATCACGACAGACAAAGGTACTAAGATTCGTCTTCCTTCAGCCAAGAGCGTGCTAGTAGAGCATCTCCAGACTGGGAATTCGATCTAACAGTTACCGAAAATCACGACAGACAAAGGTACTAAGATTCGTCTTCCTTCAGCCAAGAGCGTGCTAGTAGAGCATCTCCAGACTGGCAATTCGATCTAACAGTTACCGAAAATCACGACAGACAAAGGTACTAAGGTTCGTCTTCCTTCAGCCAAGAGCGTGCTAGTAGAGCATTTCCAGACTGGGAACTCGATCTAACAGTTACCGAAAATCACGACAGACAAAGGTACCAAGATTCGTCTTCCTCCAGCCAAGAGCGTGCTAGTAGAGCATCTCCAGACTGGGAATTCGATCTAACAGTTACCGAAAATCACGACAGACAAAGGTACTAAGATTCGTCTTCCTTTAGCCAAGAGCGTGCTAGTAGAGCATCAACAGACTGGGAACTCGATCTAACAGTTACCGAAAATCACGACAGACAAAGGTACTAAGATTCGTCTTCCTTCAGCCAAGAGCGTGCTAGTAGAGCATCTCCAGACTGGGAACTCGATCTAACAGTTACCGAAAATCACGACAGACAAAGGTACTAAGATTCGTCTTCCTTCAGCCAAGAGCGTGCTAGTAGAGCATCTCCAGACTGGGAACTCGATCTAACAGTTACCGAAAATCACGACAGACAAAGGTACTAAGATTCGTCTTCCTTCAGACAAGAGCGTGCTAGTAGAGCATCTCCAGACTGGGAATTCGATCTAACAGTTACCGAAAATCACGACAGACAAAGGTACTAAGATTCGTCTTCCTTCAGCCAAGAGCGTGCTAGTAGAGCATCTCCAGACTGGGAATTCGATCTAACAGTTACCGAAAATCACGACAGACAAAGGTACTAAGATTCGTCTTCCTTCAGCCAAGAGCGTGCTAGTAGAGCATCTCCAGACTGGCAATTCGATCTAACAGTTACCGAAAATCACGACAGACAAAGGTACTAAGGTTCGTCTTCCTTCAGCCAAGAGCGTGCTAGTAGAGCATTTCCAGACTGGGAACTCGATCTAACAGTTACCGAAAATCACGACAGACAAAGGTACTAAGATTCGTCTTCCTCCAGCCAAGAGCGTGCTAGTAGAGCATCTCCAGACTGGGAACTCGATCTAACAGTTACCGAAAATCACGACAGACAAAGGTACTAAGATTCGTCTTCCTTTAGCCAAGAGCGTGCTAGTAGAGCATCTCCAGACTGGGAATTCGATCTAACAGTTACCGAAAATCACGACAGACAAAGGTACTAAGATTCGTCTTCCTTTAGCCAAGAGCGTGCTAGTAGAGCATCTCCAGACTGGGAATTCGATCTAACAGTTACCGAAAATCACGACAGACAAAGGTACTAAGATTCGTCTTCCTTCAGCCAAGAGCGTGCTAGTAGAGCATTTCCAGACTGGGAACTCGATCTAACAGTTACCGAAAATCACGACAGACAAAGGTACTAAGATTCGTCTTCCTTCAGCCAAGAGCGTGCTAGTAGAGCATTTCCAGACTGGGAACTCGATCTAACAGTTACCGAAAATCACGACAGACAAAGGTACTAAGATTCGTCTTCCTTCAGCCAAGAGCGTGCTAGTAGAGCATCTCCAGACTGGGAACTCGATCTAACAGTTACCGAAAATCACGACAGACAAAGGTACTAAGATTCGTCTTCCTTCAGCCAAGAGCGTGCTAGTAGAGCATCTCCAGACTGGGAATTCGATCTAACAGTTACCGAAAATCACGACAGACAAAGGTACTAAGATTCGTCTTCCTTCAGCCAAGAGCGTGCTAGTAGAGCATCTCCAGACTGGGAACTCGATCAAACAGTTACCGAAAATCACGACAGACAAAGGTACTAAGATTCGTCTTCCCTCAGCCAAGAGCGTGCTAGTAGAGCATCTCCAGACTGGGAACTCGATCTAACAGTTACCGAAAATCACGACAGACAAAGGTACTAAGATTCGTCTTCCTTCAGACAAGAGCGTGCTAGTAGAGCATCTCCAGACTGGGAATTCGATCTAACAGTTACCGAAAATCACGACAGACAAAGGTACTAAGATTCGTCTTCCTTCAGCCAAGAGCGTGCTAGTAGAGCATCTCCAGACTGGGAATTCGATCTAACAGTTACCGAAAATCACGACAGACAAAGGTACTAAGGTTCGTCTTCCTTCAGCCAAGAGCGTGCTAGTAGAGCATTTCCAGACTGGGAACTCGATCTAACAGTTACCGAAAATCACGACAGACAAAGGTACCAAGATTCGTCTTCCTCCAGCCAAGAGCGTGCTAGTAGAGCATCTCCAGACTGGGAATTCGATCTAACAGTTACCGAAAATCACGACAGACAAAGGTACTAAGATTCGTCTTCCTTTAGCCAAGAGCGTGCTAGTAGAGCATCAACAGACTGGGAACTCGATCTAACAGTTACCGAAAATCACGACAGACAAAGGTACTAAGATTCGTCTTCCTCCAGCCAAGAGCGTGCTAGTAGAGCATTTCCAGACTGGGAACTCGATCTAACAGTTACCGAAAATCACGACAGACAAAGGTACTAAGATTCGTCTTCCTTCAGCCAAGAGCGTGCTAGTAGAGCATCTCCAGACTGGGAACTCGATCTAACAGTTACCGAAAATCACGACAGACAAAGGTACTAAGATTCGTCTTCCTTCAGACAAGAGCGTGCTAGTAGAGCATCTCCAGACTGGGAATTCGATCTAACAGTTACCGAAAATCACGACAGACAAAGGTACTAAGATTCGTCTTCCTTCAGCCAAGAGCGTGCTAGTAGAGCATCTCCAGACTGGGAATTCGATCTAACAGTTACCGAAAATCACGACAGACAAAGGTACTAAGATTCGTCTTCCTTCAGCCAAGAGCGTGCTAGTAGAGCATCTCCAGACTGGCAATTCGATCTAACAGTTACCGAAAATCACGACAGACAAAGGTACTAAGGTTCGTCTTCCTACAGCCAAGAGCGTGCTAGTAGAGCATCTCCAGACTGGGAACTCGATCTAACAGTTACCGAAAATCACGACAGACAAAGGTACTAAGATTCGTCTTCCTCCAGCCAAGAGCGTGCTAGTAGAGCATCTCCAGACTGGGAACTCGATCTAACAGTTACCGAAAATCACGACAGACAAAGGTACTAAGATTCGTCTTCCTTTAGCCAAGAGCGTGCTAGTAGAGCATCTCCAGACTGGGAATTCGATCTAACAGTTACCGAAAATCACGACAGACAAAGGTACTAAGATTCGTCTTCCTTTAGCCAAGAGCGTGCTAGTAGAGCATCTCCAGACTGGGAATTCGATCTAACAGTTACCGAAAATCACGACAGACAAAGGTACTAAGATTCGTCTTCCTTCAGCCAAGAGCGTGCTAGTAGAGCATTTCCAGACTGGGAACTCGATCTAACAGTTACCGAAAATCACGACAGACAAAGGTACTAAGATTCGTCTTCCTTCAGCCAAGAGCGTGCTAGTAGAGCATTTCCAGACTGGGAACTCGATCTAACAGTTACCGAAAATCACGACAGACAAAGGTACTAAGATTCGTCTTCCTTCAGCCAAGAGCGTGCTAGTAGAGCATCAACAGACTGGGAACTCGATCTAACAGTTACCGAAAATCACGACAGACAAAGGTACTAAGATTCGTCTTCCTTCAGCCAAGAGCGTGCTAGTAGAGCATCTCCAGACTGGGAATTCGATCTAACAGTTACCGAAAATCACGACAGACAAAGGTACTAAGATTCGTCTTCCTTCAGCCAAGAGCGTGCTAGTAGAGCATCTCCAGACTGGGAACTCGATCAAACAGTTACCGAAAATCACGACAGACAAAGGTACTAAGATTCGTCTTCCCTCAGCCAAGAGCGTGCTAGTAGAGCATCTCCAGACTGGGAACTCGATCTAACAGTTACCGAAAATCACGACAGACAAAGGTACTAAGATTCGTCTTCCTTCAGCCAAGAGCGTGCTAGTAGAGCATCTCCAGACTGGGAATTCGATATAGTAGTTACCAAAACACACGCTAGACGAACAATACTATCGCATACGAATATTTATCAATAAAGAAAAAAATTATATAAATTGTAACACGAAAAGTCGATAAAGGAGAAAGGAAAAGAGACAACAATAATAAAAGAAATTCTTTGAAATAGTCCTTAGACTATTTCTGGTGGCAGCAACTACCTTATTAATCGGAAACCTAAAATCGATATTCCACTAATTTTCCCTTCCGATTACATCCAAACCAAGCAGGTAAGTGGAAAAATTTTACCGAGATTTAAGCTAAATTAAGATTTAAGAAGCGTCATAGCGAATCATAGCGGATCACAAACAGATTCGTCACACAATTTTAGCCAAAATCGACGAAATCGACGCGATTTCCGAGCGTTTCCGCTTGTTTCGACGCTGAAACGGGCGGGCATCACATTTGGCAAGTGAAATGGAGTGAAAATAGCTCTTAAACGTCGAAATATCTCAAACGGGAAGGAAATGACGGCCAATTTTAGCCAATATCGACGAAATCGTCGCGATTTGCGAGCGTTTCCGCTTGTTTCGACACTGAAACGGGCGTGCATCACATTTGGCAAGTAAAATGGAGTGAAAAGAGCACTTAAACGTCGAAATATCTCAAACGGGAAGGAAATAACGCCCAATTTTAGCCAAAATCGACGAAATCGTCGCGATTTGCGAGCGTTTCCGCTTGTTTCGGCGCTGAAACGGGCGGGCATCACATTTGGCAAGTTAAATGGTTTGAAAATAGCGCTTAAACGTCTAAATATCTCAATCGGGAAGGAAATAACGGCCAATTTTAGCCAAAATCGACGAAATCGTCGCGATTTGCGAGCGCTTCCGCTTGTTTCGGCGCTGAAACGGGCGTGCATCACATTTGGCACGTAAAATGGTGTGAAAAGAGCGCTTAAACGTCGAAATATCTCAAACGGGAAGAAAATTACGGCCAATTTTAGCCAAAATCGACGAAATCGTCGCGATTTGCGAGCGTTTCCGCTTGTTTCGACACTGAAATTGGCGTGTATCACATTTGACAAGTAAAATGGAGTGAAAAGAGCTCTTAAACGTCGAAATATATCAAACGGGAAGGAAATGACGGCCAATTTTAGCCAAAATCGACGAAATCGCCGCAATTTGCGAGCGTTTCCGCTTGGTTCGACGTTGAAACGCGCGTGCATTACATTTGGCACCTAAAATGGAGTGAAAAGAGCGCTTAAACGTCGAAATATCTCAAACGGGAAGGAAATGACGGCCAATTTTAGCCAAAATCGACGAAATCGTCGCGATTTGCGAGCGTTTCCGCTTGTCTCGGCGTTGAAACGCGCGTGCATCACATTTGGCACGTAAAATGGAGTGAAAAGAGCGCTTAAACGTAGAAATATATTGATTTATCTAGTTACAATTGTTCGCTGTATCAATTAGTGCTTACGGTGTTTTTATCACGAAAACATCTTTGGTATTCGTTTTCCTCTTCCCATTGTTAGCAGATTGCTCATCTTTGGGCGAGGCCTACGAAGCCACACCGATTGTCCACAGTGAACTCGGTTATCAATTAAAGTAACCATTTTCTCTACTTACTATTTCACTTATTGCCAAGAACGAATTATATTTTCCAAGTTATTAAATCCGATCGATTATCCACTGTGCCGAACTGTGTTTACAGTGTTTTTTAATTATCGAAAACACTTATCGATATTCGCATTCCTCCTCCCATTGTTGGCAATTATTGCTCGTCTTTGGGCGAGGCTTGCGAATTCGCACAAGTCGCACACAGAGAATACCGTTAATTCTACCTTGACTATATTAGATGACAAAATCAAGAAAGAATCAAAAGAATAAAAGCCATCTCAGCAAAAGGCAAGCCGAACGTTGGTACAAACGATTAATTGCTGCGGAAGTAAAAAGGGAAGAAAAGAAGCGCCGCGAAGAATTAGAATCAATTCGCGAAGGTTCTCCACCTAGTTTTTCGCCATCGAGTTCACCTATTTCCGAACACTTTGAGGTGCATTCCTTCCAATCTCGATCGCCATCGCCTACATCATACAATAGCGTTTGTCATAAACCGTAATCGTCTGAGCGAGTGAAATTAGCTTTCATCGTAAACACTATTGACATAAATAAATATTACCCTACCGACATTGTAGAATTTATTCTGTTGCAAGCTCGAATATTTACTATATCTACCTATTCATATTTGTTGTACACCACCATATAATATATTCATTTGCATCCGACGTTACTAAATACCGACATTGTATACCCTCAATAAATCAACATCAAATGAAATATAACATATTTACAACTCAGTTGACTGAAAAATAAATACATTTGTTAAATCGATTGACTATACTCGATAACTTTAATCCTCTCCCGTGCCAGTATTCCTGCGCATAGCAGGTTAGCCGAAAAGTGGAATTTATTTGCCAGTTGCATTAAACATCAGTTAACGCTACCACTAAATATAAATTAATGAATGAACATCTCACATAATTACCGAAAATCACGACAGACAAAGGTACTAAGATTCGTCTTCCTTCAGCCAAGAGCGTGCTAGTAGAGCATCTCCAGACTGGGAATTCGATCTAACAGTTACCGAAAATCACGACAGACAAAGGTACTAAGATTCGTCTTCCTACAGCCAAGAGCGTGCTAGTAGAGCATCTCCAGACTGGGACCTCGATCTAACAGTTACCGAAAATCACGACAGACAAAGGTACTAAGATTCGTCTTCCTTCAGCCAAGAGCGTGCTAGTAGAGCATCTCCAGACTGGGAATTCGATCTAACAGTTACCGAAAATCACGACAGACAAAGGTACTAAGATTCGTCTTCCTTCAGCCAAGAGCGTGCTAGTAGAGCATCTCCAGACTGGGAATTCGATCTAACAGTTACCGAAAATCACGACAGACAAAGGTACTAAGATTCGTCTTCCTTCAGCCAAGAGCGTGCTAGTAGAGCATCTCCAGACTGGCAATTCGATCTAACAGTTACCGAAAATCACGACAGACAAAGGTACTAAGGTTCGTCTTCCTTCAGCCAAGAGCGTGCTAGTAGAGCATTTCCAGACTGGGAACTCGATCTAACAGTTACCGAAAATCACGACAGACAAAGGTACCAAGATTCGTCTTCCTCCAGCCAAGAGCGTGCTAGTAGAGCATCTCCAGACTGGGAATTCGATCTAACAGTTACCGAAAATCACGACAGACAAAGGTACTAAGATTCGTCTTCCTTTAGCCAAGAGCGTGCTAGTAGAGCATCAACAGACTGGGAATTCGATCTAACAGTTACCGAAAATCACGACAGACAAAGGTACTTAGATTCGTCTTCCTTCAGCCAAGAGCGTGCTAGTAGAGCATCTCCAGACTGGGAATTCGATCTAACAGTTACCGAAAATCACGACAGACATAGGTACTAAGATTCGTCTTCCTTCAGCCAAGAGCGTGCTAGTAGAGCATCTCCAGACTGGGAACTCGATCAAACAGTTACCGAAAATCACGACAGACAAAGGTACTAAGATTCGTCTTCCTTCAGCCAAGAGCGTGCTAGTAGAGCATCTCCAGACTGGGAACTCGATCAAACAGTTACCGAAAATCACGACAGACAAAGGTACTAAGATTCGTCTTCCTTTAGCCAAGAGCGTGCTAGTAGAGCATCAACAGACTGGGAACTCGATCTAACAGTTACCGAAAATCACGACAGACAAAGGTACTAAGATTCGTCTTCCTCCAGCCAAGAGCGTGCTAGTAGAGCATTTCCAGACTGGGAACTCGATCTAACAGTTACCGAAAATCACGACAGACAAAGGTACTAAGATTCGTCTTCCTTCAGCCAAGAGCGTGCTAGTAGAGCATCTCCAGACTGGGAACTCGATCTAACAGTTACCGAAAATCACGACAGACAAAGGTACTAAGATTCGTCTTCCTTCAGACAAGAGCGTGCTAGTAGAGCATCTCCAGACTGGGAATTCGATCTAACAGTTACCGAAAATCACGACAGACAAAGGTACTAAGATTCGTCTTCCTTCAGCCAAGAGCGTGCTAGTAGAGCATCTCCAGACTGGGAATTCGATCTAACAGTTACCGAAAATCACGACAGACAAAGGTACTAAGATTCGTCTTCCTTCAGCCAAGAGCGTGCTAGTAGAGCATCTCCAGACTGGCAATTCGATCTAACAGTTACCGAAAATCACGACAGACAAAGGTACTAAGGTTCGTCTTCCTTCAGCCAAGAGCGTGCTAGTAGAGCATCTCCAGACTGGGAACTCGATCTAACAGTTACCGAAAATCACGACAGACAAAGGTACTAAGATTCGTCTTCCTCCAGCCAAGAGCGTGCTAGTAGAGCATCTCCAGACTGGGAACTCGATCTAACAGTTACCGAAAATCACGACAGACAAAGGTACTAAGATTCGTCTTCCTTTAGCCAAGAGCGTGCTAGTAGAGCATCTCCAGACTGGGAATTCGATCTAACAGTTACCGAAAATCACGACAGACAAAGGTACTAAGATTCGTCTTCCTTTAGCCAAGAGCGTGCTAGTAGAGCATCTCCAGACTGGGAATTCGATCTAACAGTTACCGAAAATCACGACAGACAAAGGTACTAAGATTCGTCTTCCTTCAGCCAAGAGCGTGCTAGTAGAGCATTTCCAGACTGGGAACTCGATCTAACAGTTACCGAAAATCACGACAGACAAAGGTACTAAGATTCGTCTTCCTTTAGCCAAGAGCGTGCTAGTAGAGCATTTCCAGACTGGGAACTCGATCTAACAGTTACCGAAAATCACGACAGACAAAGGTACTAAGATTCGTCTTCCTTCAGCCAAGAGCGTGCTAGTAGAGCATTTCCAGACTGGGAACTCGATCTAACAGTTACCGAAAATCACGACAGACAAAGGTACTAAGATTCGTCTTCCTTCAGCCAAGAGCGTGCTAGTAGAGCATTTCCAGACTGGGAACTCGATCTAACAGTTACCGAAAATCACGACAGACAAAGGTACTAAGATTCGTCTTCCTTCAGCCAAGAGCGCGCTAGTAGAGCATCTCCAGACTGGGAACTCGATCTAACAGTTACCGAAAATCACGACAGACAAAGGTACTAAGATTCGTCTTCCTTCAGCCAAGAGCGTGCTAGTAGAGCATCTCCAGACTGGGAATTCGATCTAACAGTTACCGAAAATCACGACAGACATAGGTACTAAGATTCGTCTTCCTTCAGCCAAGAGCGTGCTAGTAGAGCATCTCCAGACTGGGAACTCGATCAAACAGTTACCGAAAATCACGACAGACAAAGGTACTAAGATTCGTCTTCCCTCAGCCAAGAGCGTGCTAGTAGAGCATCTCCAGACTGGGAACTCGATCTAACAGTTACCGAAAATCACGACAGACAAAGGTACTAAGATTCGTCTTCCTTCAGCCAAGAGCGTGCTAGTAGAGCATCTCCAGACTGGGAATTCGATCTAGTAGTTACCAAAACACACGCTAGACGAACAATACTATCGCATACGAATATTTATCAATAAAGAAAAAAATTATATAAATTGTAACACGAAAAGTCGATAAAGGAGAAAGGAAAAGAGACAACAATAATAAAAGAAATTCTTTGAAATAGTCCTTAGACTATTTCTGGTGGCAGCAACTACCTTATTAATCGGAAACCTAAAATCGATATTCCACTAATTTTCCCTTCCGATTACATCCAAACCAAGCAGGTAAGTGGAAAAATTTTACCGAGATTTAAGCTAAATTAAGATTTAGGAAGCGTCATAGCGAATCATAGCGGATCACAAACAGATTCGTCACACAATTTTAGCCAAAATCGACGAAATCGACGCGATTTCCGAGCGTTTCCGCTTGTTTCGACGCTGAAACGGGCGGGCATCACATTTGGCAAGTGAAATGGAGTGAAAATAGCTCTTAAACGTCGAAATATCTCAAACGGGAAGGAAATGACGGCCAATTTTAGCCAATATCGACGAAATCGTCGCGATTTGCGAGCGTTTCCGCTTGGCTCGACACTGAAACGGGCGTGCATCACATTTGGCAAGTTAAATGGTTTGAAAATAGCGCTTAAACGTCTAAATATCTCAAACGGGAAGGAAATAACGGCCAATTTTAGCCAAAATCGACGAAATCGTCGCGATTTGTGAGCGCTTCCGCTTGTTTCGGCGCTGAAACGGGCGTGCATCACATTTGGCACGTAAAATGGTGTGAAAAGAGCGCTTAAACGTCGAAATATCTCAAACGGGAAGAAAATTACGGCCAATTTTAGCCAAAATCGACGAAACCGTCGCGATTTGCGAGCGTTTCCGCTTGTTTCGACACTGAAACGGGCGTGTATCACATTTGGCAAGTAAAATGGAGTGAAAAGAGCGCTTAAACGTCGAAATATCTCAAACGGGAAGGAAATGACGGCCAATTTTAGCCAAAATCGACGAAATCGTCGCGATTTGCGAGCGTTTCCGCTTGTCTCGGCGTTGAAACGCGCGTGCATTACATTTGGCACCTAAAATGGAGTGAAAAGAGCGCTTAAACGTCGAAATATCTCAAACGGGAAGGAAATGACGGCCAATTTTAGCCAAAATCGACGAAATCGTCGCGATTTGCGAGCGTTTCCGCTTGTCTCGGCGTTGAAACGCGCGTGCATCACATTTGGCACGTAAAATGGAGTGAAAAGAGCGCTTAAACGTAGAAATATATTGATTTATCTAGTTACAATTGTTCGCTGTATCAATTAGTGCTTACGGTGTTTTTATCACGAAAACATCTTTGGTATTCGTTTTCCTCTTCCCATTGTTAGCAGATTGCTCATCTTTGGGCGAGGCCTACGAAGCCACACCGATTGTCCACAGTGAACTCGGTTATCAATTAATGTAACCATTTTCTCTACTTACTATTTCACTTATTGCCAAGAACGAATTATATTTTCCAAATTATTAAATCCGATCGATTATCCACTGTGCCGAACTGTGTTTACAGTGTTTTTTAATTATCGAAAACACTTATCGATATTCGCATTCCTCCTCCCATTGTTGGCAATTATTGCCCGTTTTTGGGCGAGGCTTGCGAATTCGCACAAGTCGCACACAGAGAATACCGTTAATTCTACCTTGACTACATTACATGACAAAATCAAGAAAGAATCAAAAGAATAAAAGCCATCTCAGCAAAAGGCAAGCCGAACGTTGGTACAAACGATTAATTGCTGCGGAAGTAGAAAGGGAAGAAAAGAAGCGCCGCGAAGAATTAGAATCAATTCGCGAAGGTTCTCCACCTAGTTTTTCGCCATCGAGTTCACCTATTTCCGAACACTTTGAGGTGCATTCCTTCCAATCTCGATCGCCATCGCCTACATCATACAATAGCGTTTGTCATAAACCGTAATCGTCTGAGCGAGTGAAATTAGCTTTCATCGTAAACACTATTGACATAAATAAATATTACCCTACCGACATTGTAGAATTTATTCTGTTGCAAGCTCGAATATTTACTATATCTACCTATTCATATTTGTTGTACACCACCATATAATATATTCATTTGCATCCGACGTTACTAAATACCGACATTGTATACCCTCAATAAATCAACATCAAATGAAATATAACATATTTACAACTCAGTTGACTGAAAAATAAATACATTTGTTAAATCGATTGACTATACTCGATAACTTTAATCCTCTCCCGTGCCAGTATTCCTGCGCATAGCAGGTTAGCCGAAAAGTGGAATTTATTTGCCAGTTGCATTAAACATCAGTTAACGCTACCACTAAATATAAATTAATGAATGAACATCTCACATAATTACCGAAAATCACGACAGACAAAGGTACTAAGATTCGTCTTCCTTCAGCCAAGAGCGTGCTAGTAGAGCATCTCCTGACTGGGAATTCGATCTAACAGTTACCGAAAATCACGACAGACAAAGGTACTAAGATTCGTCTTCCTTCAGCCAAGAGCGTGCTAGTAGAGCATCTCCAGACTGGGAATTCGATCTAACAGTTACCGAAAATCACGACAGACAAAGGTACTAAGATTCGTCTTCCCTCAGCCAAGAGCGTGCTAGTAGAGCATCTCCAGACTGGGAACTCGATCTAACAGTTACCGAAAATCACGACAGACAAAGGTACCAAGATTCGTCTTCCCTCAGCCAAGAGCGTGCTAGTAGAGCATCTCCAGACTGGGAACTCGATCTAACAGTTACCGAAAATCACGACAGACAAAGGTACTAAGATTCGTCTTCCTTCAGCCAAGAGCGTGCTAGTAGAGCATCTCCAGACTGGGAATTCGATCTAGTAGTTACCAAAACACACGCTAGACGAACAATACTATCGCATACGAATATTTATCAATAAAGAAAAAAATTATATAAATTGTAACACGAAAAGTCGATAAAGGAGAAAGGAAAAGGGACAACAATAATAAAAGAAATTCTTTGAAATAGTCCTTAGACTATTTCTGGTGGCAGCAACTACCTTATTAATCGGAAACCTAAAACCGATATTCCACTAATTTTCCCTTCCGATTACATCCAAACCAAGCAGGTAAGTGGAAAAATTTTACCGAGATTTAAGCTAAATTAAGATTTAAGAAGCGTCATAGCGAATCATAGCGGATCACAAACAGATTCGTCACACAATTTTAGCCAAAATCGACGAAATCGACGCGATTTCCGAACGTTTCCGCTTGTTTCGACGCTGAAACGGGCGGGCATCACATTTGGCAAGTAAAATGGAGTGAAAAGAGCGCTTAAACGTCGAAATATCTCAAACGGGAAGGAAATGACGGCCAATTTTAGCCAAAATCGACGAAATCGTCGCGATTTGCGAGCGTTTCCGCTTGTTTCGACACTGAAACGGGCGTGCATCACATTTGGCAAGTAAAATGGAGTGAAAAGAGCACTTAAACGTCGAAATATCTCAAACGGGAAGGAAATGACGGCCAATTTTAGCCAAAATCGACGAAATCGTCGCGATTTGCGAGCGTTTCCGCTTGTTTCGGCGTTGAAACGGGCGGGCATCACATTTGGCAAGTTAAATGGTTTGAAAATAGCGCTTAAACGTCTAAATATCTCAATCTGGAAGGAAATAACGGCCAATTTTAGCCAAAATCGACGAAATCGTCGCGATTTGCGAGCGCTTCCGCTTGTTTCGGCGCTGAAACGGGCGTGCATCACATTTGGCACGTAAAATGGTGTGAAAAGAGCGCTTAAACGTCGAAATATCTCAAACGGGAAGGGAATGACGGCCAATTTTAGCCAAAATCGACGAAATCGTCGCGATTTGCGAGCGTTTCCGCTTGTTTCGACACTGAAACGGGCGTGCATCACATTTGGCAAGTAAAATGGAGTGAAAAGAGCGCTTAAACGTCGAAATATCTCAAACGGGAAGGAAATGACGGCCAATTTTAGCCAAATACGGCAAAATCGTCGCGATTTGCGAGCGTTTCCGCTTGTCTCGGCGTTGAAACGCGCGTGCATGACATTTGGCACGTAAAATGGAGTGAAAAGAGCGCTTAAACGTCGAAATATCTCAAACGGGAAGGAAATGACGGCCAATTTTAGCCAAAATCGACGAAATCGTCGCGATTTGCGAGCGTTTCCGCTTGTCTCGGCGTTGAAACGCGCGTGCATCACATTTGGCACGTAAAATGGAGTGAAAAGAGCGCTTAAACGTCGAAATATATTGATTTATCTAGTTACAATTGTTCGCTGTATCAATTAGTGCTTACGGTGTTTTTATCACGAAAACATCTTTGGTATTCGTTTTCCTCTTCCCATTGTTAGCAGATTGCTCATCTTTGGGCGAGGCCTACGAAGCCACACCGATTGTCCACAGTGAACTCGGTTATCAATTAAAGTAACCATTTTCTCGACTTACTATTTCACTTATTGCCAAGAACGAATTATATTTTCCAAATTATTAAATCCGATCGATTATCCACTGTGCCGAACTGTGTTTACAGTGTTTTTTAATTATCGAAAACACTTATCGATATTCGCATTCCTCCTCCCATTGTTGGCAATTATTGCTCGTCTTTGGGCGAGGCTTGCGAATTCGCACAAGTCGCACACAGAGAATACCGTTAATTCTACCTTGACTATATTAGATGACAAAATCAAGAAAGAATCAAAAGAATAAAAGCCATCTCAGCAAAAGGCAAGCCGAACGTTGGTACAAACGATTAATTGCTGCGGAAGTAAAAAGGGAAGAAAAGAAGCGCCGCGAAGAATTAGAATCAATTCGCGAAGGTTCTCCACCTAGTTTTTCGCCATCGAGTTCACCTATTTCCGAACACTTTGAGGTGCATTCCTTCCAATCTCGATCGCCATCGCCTACATCATACAATAGCGTTTGTCATAAACCGTAATCGTCTGAGCGAGTGAAATTAGCTTTCATCGTAAACACTATTGACATAAATAAATATTACCCTACCGACATTGTAGAATTTATTCTGTTGCAAGCTCGAATATTTACTATATCTACCTATTCATATTTGTTGTACACCACCATATAATATATTCATTTGCATCCGACGTTACTAAATACCGACATTGTATACCCTCAATAAATCAACATCAAATGAAATATAACATATTTACAACTCAGTTGACTGAAAAATAAATACATTTGTTAAATCGATTGACTATACTCGATAACTTTAATCCTCTCCCGTGCCAGTATTCCTGCGCATAGCAGGTTAGCCGAAAAGTGGAATTTATTTGCCAGTTGCATTAAACATCAGTTAACGCTACCACTAAATATAAATTAATGAATGAACATCTCACATAATTACCGAAAATCACGACAGACAAAGGTACTAAGATTCGTCTTCCTTCAGCCAAGAGCGTGCTAGTAGAGCATCTCCAGACTGGGAATTCGATCTAACAGTTACCGAAAATCACGACAGACAAAGGTACTAAGATTCGTCTTCCTACAGCCAAGAGCGTGCTAGTAGAGCATCTCCAGACTGGGACCTCGATCTAACAGTTACCGAAAATCACGACAGACAAAGGTACTAAGATTCGTCTTCCTTCAGCCAAGAGCGTGCTAGTAGAGCATCACCAGACTGGGAATTCGATCTAACAGTTACCGAAAATCACGACAGACAAAGGTACTAAGATTCGTCTTCCTTCAGCCAAGAGCGTGCTAGTAGAGCATCTCCAGACTGGGAATTCGATCTAACAGTTACCGAAAATCACGACAGACAAAGGTACTAAGATTCGTCTTCCTTCAGCCAAGAGCGTGCTAGTAGAGCATCTCCAGACTGGCAATTCGATCTAACAGTTACCGAAAATCACGACAGACAAAGGTACTAAGGTTCGTCTTCCTTCAGCCAAGAGCGTGCTAGTAGAGCATTTCCAGACTGGGAACTCGATCTAACAGTTACCGAAAATCACGACAGACAAAGGTACCAAGATTCGTCTTCCTCCAGCCAAGAGCGTGCTAGTAGAGCATCTCCAGACTGGGAATTCGATCTAACAGTTACCGAAAATCACGACAGACAAAGGTACTAAGATTCGTCTTCCTTTAGCCAAGAGCGTGCTAGTAGAGCATCAACAGACTGGGAATTCGATCTAACAGTTACCGAAAATCACGACAGACAAAGGTACTTAGATTCGTCTTCCTTCAGCCAAGAGCGTGCTAGTAGAGCATTTCCAGACTGGGAACTCGATCTAACAGTTACCGAAAATCACGACAGACAAAGGTACTAAGATTCGTCTTCCTTCAGCCAAGAGCGTGCTAGTAGAGCATCTCCAGACTGGGAACTCGATCTAACAGTTACCGAAAATCACGACAGACAAAGGTACTAAGATTCGTCTTCCTTCGGACAAGAGCGTGCTAGTAGAGCATCTCCAGACTGGGAATTCGATCTAACAGTTACCGAAAATCACGACAGACAAAGGTACTAAGATTCGTCTTCCTTCAGCCAAGAGCGTGCTAGTAGAGCATCTCCAGACTGGGAATTCGATCTAACAGTTACCGAAAATCACGACAGACAAAGGTACTAAGATTCGTCTTCCTTCAGCCAAGAGCGTGCTAGTAGAGCATCTCCAGACTGGCAATTCGATCTAACAGTTACCGAAAATCACGACAGACAAAGGTACTAAGGTTCGTCTTCCTTCAGCCAAGAGCGTGCTAGTAGAGCATTTCCAGACTGGGAACTCGATCTAACAGTTACCGAAAATCACGACAGACAAAGGTACTAAGATTCGTCTTCCTCCAGCCAAGAGCGTGCTAGTAGAGCATCTCCAGACTGGGAACTCGATCTAACAGTTACCGAAAATCACGACAGACAAAGGTACTAAGATTCGTCTTCCTTTAGCCAAGAGCGTGCTAGTAGAGCATCTCCAGACTGGGAATTCGATCTAACAGTTACCGAAAATCACGACAGACAAAGGTACTAAGATTCGTCTTCCTTCAGCCAAGAGCGTGCTAGTAGAGCATTTCCAGACTGGGAACTCGATCTAACAGTTACCGAAAATCACGACAGACAAAGGTACTAAGATTCGTCTTCCTTCAGCCAAGAGCGTGCTAGTAGAGCATTTCCAGACTGGGAACTCGATCTAACAGTTACCGAAAATCACGACAGACAAAGGTACTAAGATTCGTCTTCCTTCAGCCAAGAGCGTGCTAGTAGAGCATCTCCAGACTGGGAACTCGATCTAACAGTTACCGAAAATCACGACAGACAAAGGTACTAAGATTCGTCTTCCTTCAGCCAAGAGCGTGCTAGTAGAGCATCTCCAGACTGGGAATTCGATCTAACAGTTACCGAAAATCACGACAGACAAAGGTACTAAGGTTCGTCTTCCTTCAGCCAAGAGCGTGCTAGTAGAGCATTTCCAGACTGGGAACTCGATCTAACAGTTACCGAAAATCACGACAGACAAAGGTACTAAGATTCGTCTTCCTTCAGCCAAGAGCGTGCTAGTAGAGCATCTCCAGACTGGGAATTCGATCTAACAGTTACCGAAAATCACGACAGACAAAGGTACTAAGATTCGTCTTCCCTCAGCCAAGAGCGTGCTAGTAGAGCATCTCCAGACTGGGAACTCGATCTAACAGTTACCGAAAATCACGACAGACAAAGGTACCAAGATTCGTCTTCCCTCAGCCAAGAGCGTGCTAGTAGAGCATCTCCAGACTGGGAACTCGATCTAACAGTTACCGAAAATCACGACAGACAAAGGTACTAAGATTCGTCTTCCTTCAGCCAAGAGCGTGCTAGTAGAGCATCTCCAGACTGGGAATTCGATCTAGTAGTTACCAAAACACACGCTAGACGAACAATACTATCGCATACGAATATTTATCAATAAAGAAAAAAATTATATAAATTGTAACACGAAAAGTCGATAAAGGAGAAAGGAAAAGGGACAACAATAATAAAAGAAATTCTTTGAAATAGTCCTTAGACTATTTCTGGTGGCAGCAACTACCTTATTAATCGGAAACCTAAAACCGATATTCCACTAATTTTCCCTTCCGATTACATCCAAACCAAGCAGGTAAGTGGAAAAATTTTACCGAGATTTAAGCTAAATTAAGATTTAAGAAGCGTCATAGCGAATCATAGCGGATCACAAACAGATTCGTCACACAATTTTAGCCAAAATCGACGAAATCGACGCGATTTCCGAACGTTTCCGCTTGTTTCGACGCTGAAACGGGCGGGCATCACATTTGGCAAGTAAAATGGAGTGAAAAGAGCGCTTAAACGTCGAAATATCTCAAACGGGAAGGAAATGACGGCCAATTTTAGCCAATATCGACGAAATCGTCGCGATTTGCGAGCGTTTCCGCTTGTTTCGACACTGAAACGGGCGTGCATCACATTTGGCAAGTAAAATGGAGTGAAAAGAGCGCTTAAACGTCGAAATATCTCAAACGGGAAGGAAATGACGGCCAATTTTAGCCAAAATCGACGAAATCGTCGCGATTTGCGAGCGTTTCCGCTTGTTTCGGCGTTGAAACGGGCGGGCATCACATTTGGCAAGTTAAATGGTTTGAAAATAGCGCTTAAACGTCTAAATATCTCAATCTGGAAGGAAATAACGGCCAATTTTAGCCAAAATCGACGAAATCGTCGCGATTTGCGAGCGTTTCCGCTTGTTTCGGCGCTGAAACGGGCGTGCATCACATTTGGCACGTAAAATGGTGTGAAAAGAGCGCTTAAACGTCGAAATATCTCAAACGGGAAGGGAATGACGGCCAATTTTAGCCAAAATCGACGAAATCGTCGCGATTTGCGAGCGTTTCCGCTTGTTTCGACACTGAAACGGGCGTGCATCACATTTGGCAAGTAAAATGGAGTGAAAAGAGCGCTTAAACGTCGAAATATCTCAAACGGGAAGGAAATGACGGCCAATTTTAGCCAAAATCGACGAAATCGTCGCGATTTGCGAGCGTTTCCGCTTGTCTCGGCGTTGAAACGCGCGTGCATTACATTTGGCACGTAAAATGGAGTGAAAAGAGCGCTTAAACGTCGAAATATCTCAAACGGGAAGGAAATGACGGCCAATTTTAGCCAAAATCGACGAAATCGTCGCGATTTGCGAGCGTTTCCGCTTGTCTCGGCGTTGAAACGCGCGTGCATCACATTTGGCACGTAAAATGGAGTGAAAAGAGCGCTTAAACGTCGAAATATCTTGATTTATCTAGTTACAATTGTTCGCTGTATCAATTAGTGCTTACGGTGTTTTTATCACGAAAACATCTTTGGTATTCGTTTTCCTCTTCCCATTGTTAGCAGATTGCTCATCTTTGGGCGAGGCCTACGAAGCCACACCGATTGTCCACAGTGAACTCGGTTATCAATTAAAGTAACCATTTTCTCGACTTACTATTTCACTTATTGCCAAGAACGAATTATATTTTCCAAATTATTAAATCCGATCGATTATCCACTGTGCCGAACTGTGTTTACAGTGTTTTTTAATTATCGAAAACACTTATCGATATTCGCATTCCTCCTCCCATTGTTGGCAATTATTGCTCGTCTTTGGGCGAGGCTTGCGAATTCGCACAAGTCGCACACAGAGAATACCGTTAATTCTACCTTGACTATATTAGATGACAAAATCAAGAAAGAATCAAAAGAATAAAAGCCATCTCAGCAAAAGGCAAGCCGAACGTTGGTACAAACGATTAATTGCTGCGGAAGTAAAAAGGGAAGAAAAGAAGCGCCGCGAAGAATTAGAATCAATTCGCGAAGGTTCTCCACCTAGTTTTTCGCCATCGAGTTCACCTATTTCCGAACACTTTGAGGTGCATTCCTTCCAATCTCGATCGCCATCGCCTACATCATACAATAGCGTTTGTCATAAACCGTAATCGTCTGAGCGAGTGAAATTAGCTTTCATCGTAAACACTATTGACATAAATAAATATTACCCTACCGACATTGTAGAATTTATTCTGTTGCAAGCTCGAATATTTACTATATCTACCTATTCATATTTGTTGTACACCACCATATAATATATTCATTTGCATCCGACGTTACTAAATACCGACATTGTATACCCTCAATAAATCAACATCAAATGAAATATAACATATTTACAACTCAGTTGACTGAAAAATAAATACATTTGTTAAATCGATTGACTATACTCGATAACTTTAATCCTCTCCCGTGCCAGTATTCCTGCGCATAGCAGGTTAGCCGAAAAGTGGAATTTATTTGCCAGTTGCATTAAACATCAGTTAACGCTACCACTAAATATAAATTAATGAATGAACATCTCACATAATTACCGAAAATCACGACAGACAAAGGTACTAAGATTCGTCTTCCTTCAGCCAAGAGCGTGCTAGTAGAGCATCTCCAGACTGGGAATTCGATCTAACAGTTACCGAAAATCACGACAGACAAAGGTACTAAGATTCGTCTTCCTACAGCCAAGAGCGTGCTAGTAGAGCATCTCCAGACTGGGACCTCGATCTAACAGTTACCGAAAATCACGACAGACAAAGGTACTAAGATTCGTCTTCCTTCAGCCAAGAGCGTGCTAGTAGAGCATCTCCAGACTGGGAATTCGATCTAACAGTTACCGAAAATCACGACAGACAAAGGTACTAAGATTCGTCTTCCTTCAGCCAAGAGCGTGCTAGTAGAGCATCTCCAGACTGGGAATTCGATCTAACAGTTACCGAAAATCACGACAGACAAAGGTACTAAGATTCGTCTTCCTTCAGCCAAGAGCGTGCTAGTAGAGCATCTCCAGACTGGGAATTCGATCTAGTAGTTACCAAAACACACTCTAGACGAACAATACTATCGCATACGAATATTTATCAATAAAGAAAAAAATTATATAAATTGTAAAACGAAAAGTCGATAAAGGAGAAAGGAAAAGAGACAACAATAATAAAAGAAATTCTTTGAAATAGTCCTTAGACTATTTCTGGTGGCAGCAACTACCTTATTAATCGGAAACCTAAAATCGATATTCCACTAATTTTCCCTTCCGATTACATCCAAACCAAGCAGGTAAGTGGAAAAATTTTACCGAGATTTAAGCTAAATTAAGATTTAAGAAGCGTCATTGCGAATCATCGCGGATCACAAACAGATTCGTCACACAATTTTAGCCAAAATCGACGAAATCGACGCGATTTCCGAGCGTTTGCGCTTGTTTCGACGCTGAAACGGGCGGGCATCACATTTGGCAAGTGAAACGGAGTGAAAATAGCTCTTAAACGTCGAAATATCTCAAACGGGAAGGAAATGACGGCCAATTTTATCCAAAACCGACGAAATCGTCGCGATTTGCGAGCGTTTCCGCTTGATTCGACGTTGAAACCGCGTGTGCATCACATTTGACACGTAAAATGGAGTGAAAAGAGCGCTTAAACGTCGAAATATCTAAAACGGGAAGGAAATGACGGACAATTTTAGCCAAAATCGACGAAATCGTCGCGATGTGCGAGCGTTTCCGCTTGTTTCGACGTTGAAACGCGCGTGCATCACATTTGGCAAGTAAATTTGGAGTGAAAAGAGCGCTTAAACGTCGAAATATCTCAAACGGGATGGAAATGACGGCCAATTTTAGCAAAATCGACGAAATAGTCGCGATTTGCGAGCGTTTCCGCTTGTTTCGGCGCTGAAACGGGCGGGCATCACATTTGGCAAGTTAAATGGTTTGAAAATAGCGCGTAAACGTCTAAATATCTCAAACGGGAAGGAAATAACTTCCTATTTTAGCCAAAATCGACGAAATCGTCGCGATTTGCGAGCGCTTCCGCCTGTTTCGGCGCTGAAACGGGCGTGCACCACATTTGGCACGTAAAATGGAGTGAAAAGAGCACGTAAACGTCGAAATATCTCAAACAGGAAGGAAATGACGGCCAATTTTAGCCAAAACCGACGAAATCGTCGCGATTTGCGAGCGCTTCCGCTTGTTTCGACGTTGAAACGCGTGTACATCACATTTGGCACGTGAAATGGAGTGAAAAGAGCGCTTAAACGTCGAAATATCGCAAACGGGAAGGTAATGACGGCCAATTTTGCCATAATCGACGAAATCGACGCGATTTGCGAGCGTTTCCCTTGTTTCGACACTGAAACGGGCGTGCATCACATTTGGCACCTAAAATGGAGTGAAAGGAGCGCTTAAACGTCGAAATATCTCAAACGAGAAGGAAATGACGGCCAATTTTAGCCAATATCTACGAAATCGTCGCGATTTGCGAGCGTTTCCGCTTGTTTCGGCACTGAAACGGGCGGGCATCACATTTGGAAAGTTAAATGGTTTGAAAATAGCGCGTAAACGTCGAAATATCTCAAAGGAGAAGGAAATGACGGCCAATTTTATCCAAAACCGAGGAAATCGTTGCGATTTGCGAGCGTTTCCGCTTGTTTCGACGCTGAAACGCGTGTGCATCACATTTGGCACGTAAAATGGAGTGAAAAGAGCGCTTAAACGTCGAAATATCTCAAGCGGGAAGGAAATGACGGCCAATTTTAGCCAATATCGACGGAATGGTCGCGATTTGCGAGCGTTTCCGGTTGTTTCGACGTTGAAAGGCGTGTGCATCACATTTGGCACGTAAAATGGAGTGAAAAGAGCACGTAAACGTCTAAATATCTCAAACGGGAAGGAAATAACGGCCAATTTTAGCCAAAATCGACGAAATAGTCGTGATTTGCGAGCGTTTCCGCTTGTTTCGGCGCTGAAACGGGCGGGCATCACATTTTTCAAGTTAAATGGTTTGAAAATAGCGCGTAAACGTCTAAATATCTCAAACGAGAAGGAAATGACGGCCAATTTTATCCAAAATAGACGAAATGGTCGTGATTTGCGAGCGCTTCCGCCTGCTTCGGCGCTGAAACGGGCGTGCATCACATTTGGCACCTAAAATGGAGTGAAAGGAGCGCTTAAACGTCGAAATATCTCAAACGAGAAGGAAATGACGGCCAATTTTATCCAAAACCGAGGAAATCGTCGCGATTTGCGAGCGTTTCCGGTTGTTTCGACGTTGAAACGCGTGTGCATCACATTTGGCACGTAAAATGGAGTGAAAATAGCGCGTAAACGTCTAAATATCTCAAACGGGATGGAAATGACGGACAATTTTAGCCAATATCGACGGAATGGTCGCGATTTGCGAGCGTTTCCGGCTGTTTCGACGTTGAAACGCGCGTGCATCACATTTGGCACGTAAAATGGAGTGAAAGGAGCGCTTAAACGTCGAAATATCTCAAACGAGAAGGAAATGACGGCCAATTTTAGCCAAAATAGACGAAATGGTCGCGATTTGCGAGCGTTTCCCTTGTTTCGACACTGAATCGGGCGTGCATCACATTTGGCACGTAAAATGGAGTGAAAAGAGCACGCAAACGTCGAAATATCTCAAACGGGAAGGAAATGACGGCCAATTTTAGCCAATATGGACGAAATCGTCGCGATTTGCGAGCGTTTCCGCTTGTTTCGACGTTGAAACGCGTGTGCATCACATTTGGCACGTAAAATGGAGTGAAAAGAGCACGTAAACGTCGAAATATCTCAAACAGGAAGGAAATGACGGCCAATTTTAGCCAAAACCGACGAAATCGACGCGATTTGCGAGCGTTTCCCTTGTTTCGACACTGAAACGGACGTGCATCACATTTGGCACGTAAAATGGAGTGAAAAGAGCACGTAAACGTCGAAATATCTCAAACGGGAAGGAAATGACGGCCAATTTTATCCAAAATCGACGAAATCGTCGCGATTTGCGAGCGCTTCCGCTTGTTTCGACGCTGAAACGGGCGTGCATCACATTTGGCACCTAAAATGGAGTGAAAGGAGCGCTTAAACGTCGAAATATCTAAAACGGGAAGGAAATGACGGACAATTTTAGCCTAAATCGACGAAATCGTCGCGATGTGCGAGCGTTTCCGCTTGTTTCGACGTTGAAACGCGCGTGCATCACATTCGGCAAGTAAATTTGGAGCGAAAAGAGCGCTTAAACGTCGAAATATCTCAAACGGGATGGAAATGACGGCCAATTTTAGCAAAATCGTCGAAATAGTCGCGATTTGCGAGCGTTTCCGCTTGTTTCGGCGCTGAAACGGGCGGGCATCACATTTGGCAAGTTAAGTGGTTTGAAAATAGCGCGTAAACGTCAAAATATCTCAAAGGAGACGGAAATGACGGCCAATTTTATCCAAAACCGAGGAAATCGTCGCGATTTGCGAGCGTTTCCGCTTCTTCCGACGCTGAAACGCGTGTGCATCACATTTGGCACGTAAAATGGAGTGAAAATAGCGCGTAAACGTCTAAATATCTCAAACGGGAAGGAAATAACTTCCTATTTTAGCCAAAATCGACGAAATAGTCGCGATTTGCGAGCGTTTCCGCTTGTTTCGGCGCTGAAACGGGCGGGCATCACATTTGGCAAGTTAAATGGTTTGAAAATAGCGCGTAAACGTCTAAATATCTCAAACGGGAAGGAAATAACGGCCAATTTTAGCCAAAATCGACGAAATAGTCGCGATTTGCGAGCGTTTCCGCTTGTTTCGACGTTGAAACGCGTGTACATCACATTTGGCACGTAAAATGGAGTGAAAAGAGCGCTTAAACGTCGAAATATCTCAAACGGGAAGGAAATGACGGCCAATTTTAGCCATAATCGACGAAATCGACGCGATTTGCGAGCGTCTCCCTTGTTTCGACACTGAAACGGGCGTGCATCACATTTGGCACGTAAAATGGAGTGAAAAGAGCACGTAAACGTCGAAATATCTCAAACGGGAAGGAAATGACGGCCAATTTTATCCAAAACCGACGAAATCGTCGCGATTTGCGAGCGTTTCCGCTTGATTCGACGTTGAAACCGCGTGTGCATCACATTTGACACGTAAAATGGAGTGAAAGGAGCGCTTAAACGTCGAAATATCTCAAACGGGAAGGAAATGACGGCCAATTTTAGCCAAATACGGCAAAATCGTCGCGATTTGCGAGCGTTTCCGCTTGTTTCGACGTTGAAACGCGCGTGCATCACATTTGGCAAGTAAATTTGGAGTGAAAAGAGCGCTTAAACGTCGAAATATGTCAAACGGGAAGGAAATCACGGCCAATTTTAGCCAAAATCGACGAAATAGTCGTGATTTGCGAGCGTTTCCGCTTATTTCGGCGCTGAAAGGGGCGCGCATCACATTTGGCACCTAAAATGGAGTGAAAAGAGCGCTTAAGCGTCGAAATATCTCAAACGAGAAGGAAGTGACGGCCAATTTTAGCCAAAATCGACGAAATCGTCGCGATTTGCGAGTGTTTCCGCTTGTTTCGGCGCTGAAACGGGCGTGCATCACAGTTGGCAAGTAAAATATCGTGAAAAGAGCGCTTAAACGTCGAAGTATCTCAAACGGGAAGGAAATGTCGGCTAATTATAGCCAAAATCGACGAAATCGTCGCGATTTGCGAGCGTTTCCGCTTGTTTCTGCGCTGAAACGGGCGGGCATCACATTTGGCAAGTTAAATGGTTTGAAAATAGCGCGTAAACGTCTAAATATCTCAAACGGGAAGGAAATAACGGCCTATTTTAGCCAAAATCGACGAAATCGTCGCGATTTGCGAGCTCTTCCGCTTGTTTCGGCGCTGAAACGGGCGTGCATCACATTTGGCACCTAAAATTTAGTGAAAGGAGCGCTTAAACGTCGAAATATCTCAAACGAGAAGGAAATGACGGCCAATTTTAGCCAAAATAGACGAAATCGTCGCGATGTGCGAGCGTTTCCCTTGTTACGACACTGAAACGGGCGTGCATCACATTTGGCACGAAAATGGAGTGAAAAGAGCACGTAAACGTCGAAATATCTCAAACGGGAAGGAAATGACGGCCAA